>CM010938.2:142301351-142534013 GCA_002915635.3 Ambystoma mexicanum
GCTGAAAGTAATGAGTCACATACTGAAAGAAGAGCAATTTCAGTAGAGTGCAATGTACAGAAAACCGATTGAAAACAAGGAAGAATAGAATTGTCTGAAACAAAGGAAGAAACCTGAGAATAGACTAAACGTTCAAGAACTTAGAGAGATAAAGAAGAAGAAATCTACACCTAAAATTAGAAGGGAGAGAACAAACAAGAAAATACTTTTCAAAATAGGGGGAATGGTAGCATGCTTAAATGAAGAAGAAAACGTGGAACAAAGAAGAGAGAAATAAGATTGGAGACCAGAGAAGGATTGACCTGGAGATGGGAAGGAGCAGCCATACTTTGTGCACGTGCTAGAAAAAGCATAGTATCAGAAATAGAAATCAGATGAAAAGATGACAGAATAGAAGAGTGAGAAGAAGAAGAAGTAGAAGAGGAAGAGGAAGGAACAATAGCAGAATGAAAAGCAGCAACTTTGGAGAAAAACTTAGAAACAAAATCAGAGGCAGAAAGAGAAGATTCTCTTCTTTATGTTTTAAAAGTTTTTATTAGGTCAAAACATACAAGGCAAAAGTGAATTACATCATAACATTCTGAAACATGTTAATAATGCAACACAACTGCAATAGAAGCGAACATTAGAATATATGAAGTCCTTGCATGGATATGAAGTCTGTATATATGAATTTAGGATTTCAAGTAAGTGAGAGAACATAACACACACTGATTCAGAACAAAACAAACCATGCACAGAAGGAGGAATGGGGAGAGAGTAGTATCAAAATAATGTGTAGATTTGTTTACTTATTCATTATTAGTTATGTAGAGTCTATACAAGCTAAGAAACAGTTCATGTTTTATTAGCAAGACAGGAGTAGAGGCATTACATCTTCACCAATCTATGGATATTGCAAATCGAGTTCCACCACACTTTATAAGAAGTCGATCCAAATTCTTCCAATTGGACGTTATGGTTTGAATGGCTACTAAAATAGGGAGATCAAAGAGGTAACATCCATTCCTATCTATGACATCCCACAATATTACACTGCCCAAAAATAGAAATTGAAAACAGATATCTTGTTGTAGGTTATAAATGATCTTAAGTGTATTCCACATGCTTTCCCAACATGATTTAACATGTTGGCAATCAACAATGTTTAAAGGTACCGTGAGAACGAGAGCAACTCCAACAACTGTCATTTTACAAAGTACCACATTTGAAAAGTAAAAGAGGGGTGATATAGGCTCTATGTTGAAAGACGTATAAAGCTTGAAGTAGACTTGCCAATGTGATAACTTTAGAAATATGATTCCATACTTGAGGCCAAGGTAGCTGACTGTCCAGTGGAGTGCAATCTTTTTACCAGGCGTGATAACAATCCCACACAGTTTCCGAGGGAGGAGCCTCTGAAAGAGTTTTGCAGAACAACAAGGCAGGCATGATGAGGTTTTGCATACAATGCAACCTATCAAAGTTGGGAGCAGTATATTTACTTATCAACAGAACATACTTTTCCATAATTGCATAAATGACAGTTATATATTGCTGCATATATGTAATTAGAATATGGTATTTAGGAGCAAATTAATCAAAGGTGACTGGAGTCCCTTGTTCATAAATGTAGTCTATATATTTGATGCCCAGAGAGCCATGGCCTCCAAAAAATAGACCTTCTATTAATTCTTATTAGAGAATTAAACCAAATGAATGGTTAAATAAACAGAGAAATTTGAAATATACAGGAACATGTAGGTTCTTAGATAATGGACAGATGTGTAAATGTGTACAATTTATGATTCTTTTTTTCCCTTGATGAAGTAGCAATCTGCAAGAGTTAGAGGGGAAACAATAGCACTCTCCAGGCGTAACCATTGAGATACATTGTTAGATTCTTCATGGGTAAACCATAACTATACTTGCTTTAGAACAAAAGCCATATGATATTTTGTTAACATCAGGAAATCCATTGGAAATTGGCAGCCTATAAAGAGAATAAAAAATAATTGGGGAGATCATCATTTTAATATACTATAATCTACCCCACCAGGACAGCTAGAGGGGGAAACAAGAGTTAGTCAGCTCCTTTATTCTTAATAGTAGGGACCCAGAATTTTGTTTAATAATGTCTTTAATAGAGGAAGAAATATGGATGCCTAGATATTTAATGCCATTATGACACCATCTCCTACTTGAGGTTTGGATGTGATATTTGGTGCAATGTATGTTTAGGGGTATCACCTCTGATTTATCTGCATTTGGCTTATAGCCAGAAGATAAAGAGAATTGCAGTTGTGGTAAGGTAATGCCACACTAATACATCATCAGCATGCGCCACAGTTTAAATCTGTACATCAACACATTGAATACCCTGTATATTGTTCTTTTGACAAATAGCTTCTAAGAAAGCTTCCACAGCTAAAATAAAAAGAGGGGAAAGTGGACAGCCTTGGTGTGTGCCTCTAAATAAGGGGACCTATGAGGACATCTGTACATTACTAAAAATTGCTGTTTTAGGATTGGAGTAAACAACGCTCATCATTGAGAGAAAAGGGGTGCGAATACCATGCCATTTGAGGGTTTCAAACATATAGTAACATTCAACCCTATCAAAGGCTTTTTCTGTGTCAAGGGCTACAGCCGCATAGGGATCACTTGAGCCATAGATATTGTCTAAAATATTTAAAACACTCTGATCTTAGAGGAGGACAATCTACCATTTATGTAACCCATCTAATCATCTTTAAGTAAGTTGGGTAGAAGGGGAAGGAGTCTAGTCACTAGAATGTTCACTAAAAACCTTACCATCTGTATTAATAAGGGAGATGGGCCTATCATTGTTGGGTAATTCAGGATCTTTATTAGGTTTTGGAGAGACTATTAGCATACCTTCCAGAAAAGAGCCCTGTGCTTTATGTTGTTTAATGAAATAAGAGAAAAGTTCATCAAGCTTGGGAATGAATACAGTATTAAAGTGGACAATATAATCAATAGGAAAACCATCTGGACCAGTAGCTTTACCTTTTTAAAGATCTTTTATTGCTTTATAAATGTCACTTGGCGAGATGGCAATATTCAATGTCTGTAAATCAACCTTTGGATAAGTAGCACGAGGGACATGCCGAAGAAAATCATCGACATGCATATTATTAGAGGAAGCATTAGATATGTATAATTTCTGGTAGAATTTAAAAAGAATTTGGATTATTTCTTTATCAGAAGAACTCCTATTGGCCGTTAGATCTTTGATAACCACAATTCTGGCTTTTTCTTTCTTGAATTTGAGGTATGAGGCAAGTGATTTGCTGGCTTTGATAGATAATTGATAAATGTTTGCTTTGTAGTTTAAAAGATTAGCACATGAATGCTGTGTAACAATTGTATTATATTGCAATCTAATCTTAATAATATAGTTAAGAATAGACTTAGAATCAGTACGTGTATTTTGGGATTTAAGGGATTTAATTTGTTTGAGAATACTGTCTGATTATTGTTTGAGTTTTTCTTTTTATTAGCAGCAAAAGATATATATGACCTCTAAGAACAGCTTCATAACATTCCCAATTATTAGCAACAGATGTGTCTTGGCTTTTATTTTCTGAAAATAAATGTTTGTGTTATTGAGTGATGAAGGGTGCGAAAGACTCATCCTTTAAGAGGGCTGTGTTGAATCTCCATCTATTGGATTTGCAAGCGTTCTGCAGGGAAGTAAGTTGAATATGGACTGGCGCGTGATATGGCAGCATTATACATTCCATGTGGGCACCCAGAGGGGAATTAGTCATGGATTTGGAATTCAATGCATAATCTAATCTCAAAAAGAGTTATGGGGGCTAGAGAAGGAAGTGATTTCCAAATTGGAGGGGTGAGTAATACGCCAAGCATCGATTATGCCAAGTTCTGATATTATATGTGTAAATTGTGCATGAGACTTGGGGCCTCATTACGAGGTGGACGGTAAGGAATACCGGGCACTGGTAAGAAGACCGGTGCCGGTAATCCCTTACCACCCAATTCCGAGGTCCCTTAGCGGGAACCGTAAAGGACGTGTGGTCTGACCACACGTTCTTTACAGGACCCATTAAGGGACCTTGGAGCTAATAACGGGCCCGCAATTAGCGGACCCGTTATTAGCGCCTTGCCATTGAGCCCTATTGGGGCTCAAATGGGAATGGGGAATGGCATTTGGAATGGGGACTTACCAGGTCCGCCTAGGGCGGAATGTCCCGGTAACTCCCCTCCCCACCATACCAGACCCAGACATGATTTTGGAGGCAGCCATGGTGCTAATAGCGCCATGGCTACCTCCAAAGTCGTAATGAGGCCCTTGGTGTTTTTAAAACACTCACTGGACTTCCTATCAAAGGACAGATCCATAATTTTGTTACACTCTTCACATACATATGAGTAGCACATGTGTATAATGAAGTAATACAAAGATAAGAGTTCTGGAGGAGTTATTACAAAGGCGCGATGAGTTAATTGGCTCCACTCAATGAGCTCTTTGGATATTTAATTGCAAAGATGCTGGTAGGTCAATGAGTTTTTGGGAGCATAGTATTTAGAGACAGAATAGGATTGTCTCCTTCAATACTTTGTGGAAGGCCCACAATACGAAAGTTATTTCTTCTGTTGCAGTTTGAGGTTCCCAGACTGTTTTTTGTAGAGATTTGACTGTGTTTTCCAGCATTTGTACTCTATCAGTCACATCTTCAGCATTACTTACTCGTCCCTCAACCTCACTTATTCTTGCCTCAAAAGCAGACCATTTATCATCAAGTTGCTGTAGTTTTGTATTTGTGGCTTCCATAAATGGTTTCAGAGCCCTAATTTAACTCTAGAATATCCTCCTTAGGCGGATGTGATTCACTTTTCTGCCTCTTAAGGGTATTCGAAGGTGATGAAGGTGTATTCTTGATTTGGCCTTTTTAAGATGCCATAATGCTCTGAACAACAGAATTACACAGGTGTATGCATTTAACAACGAGAGAGCTCTGCACATGGTGTAGAAGTAATGAACTAGTATGGTGAGCTGAAAGCCTTAAAGCATTATTTTGTGGAAATATCGTTCACAAACTGCTTAAATAGCAATGCTTCATGTGACAAAAGAGCAGTATAAAGTTCCAGGGGGACTTCTTTAAGGTATATGACAGCAGCACTGACCTCCAGAGTGCTACACATTACATATTTTGTGTTTAAAATGTTATTGCTTCACAGAAATGTCTTTAATATGGATATAACACTAGTTTTTATCCGGTAGTCCTTGAAGAGTTTAATTACGTGGTGAATAGTTAATGTGCAGCTTAGGACATGGCTAAAAGAACGGTGCACGTTCAGTAATAGTTAGATTTTGTATTTAAATATTTGTAATACCTCCACAGAAATATATTTCAATGGATAATACACAACTTTTAGTCAAGAATCCATAACAAGCTTAATTAAGTAATACGAAAAATATTGTGGTGCTTTAGGAATGGCTGACAGTACCTTTTCCATTGATAAATAGATGGTTCTGGGCTTTGTTTATATGGAGAGCCCTTGTTGGGAAGAAAGATGCACTGCCGGCATCAATGCGTATCTCCCGATGCACTACGTCCAGACAGCCGACAGGAGACGTTGAGTATTGCTCTCACAGGACTACATGGCTCCAGCCTTGTCAGGGGACGCTTCTTTGAGGATTCAGGAGACAAGTTTCGCCTCAGCAAAACAGCGCCATGGACCACCAGGATGTCATAAAAGTAAGGCAAATCAATAAATCATTAAACGATAATAACAGGCGGCCATCTAGTACGACGCAAAGCCACGCCCCCAAGAAAGAGAAGAATTAAGAGTAAGATCAGTAGAAGCAGGAGAAAGTAGACGAGACAAAGTCTGAAAGAGATACCTAGAATGAGAAGATTGAAAATGAAGAAAATCTGAATTGAAAAAGTACTTGGTCAAGAAAAGAGCTTCCTCATAAAGAGAATGGAGCGAAGAAAGAGAATCAGAGTCAGAATGAGATTTGCACGAGGGACGCTATAGGCGGTGAAGAATTTGTCACTTTGTGTGAAGCTGTGGTTGCAAAGGTTTCTGAGTAGGTAAGAAAGAAGAAACAGGATACAGAGAATCAAGAAAAGAAGAGAGAAGAAAAAAGCAGAGAAACAGCATAATTTGCAGAAAGCACTGCAAATGATGGATGTGAAGGAAGACAAGAAATACAAGTAGACACAAATAAAGGCATATTAAAAACAAGAAGGTTGCACCAACAATATGTGGAATGGCAAGAAGATTTAGAGCAAACAATAGGAAAGGGAGAATAAAGAAAGATACAGGGGGTCATTACGAGTATGGCAGTAGAGGTTTAACGGCACCGATAAGGATGCCGGTGCTGTTAACCCCCTACCGTCATATTCCGAGGTCCCTTAGCGGGCCCGTTATTTGCTCCTTCCCCATTCCCCAATTTAATGACCCGGTAAATCCCCATTCAGTGATACCGGACCTGGACCCGGGTTTGGAGGCAGCCATATGGCTGCCTCCAAACTCAGAATGACCCCCACAGTGTTTTCTTGCCTCATTATGTCAATCTGCCATATTTCCTTCTTGCACCCTTTTTATGCCTCCTGACTTTGTCCTTTTTTTTTATCTTTGAACATCTGACTGATGTTTCCATCATTGACTGTCTCACTCAGGTCACTCATTTATTTACTGCATGATTCATAAAGCCTTTATAATTTTGGATGGCCTCACTCATTTCCCTCATTTCTGATAGTTTCCCTTGTATACCTCTCATTATTTGTGAATGCCTTTCTTGTTTAATCATTTCCTCTTACTTGTAGGTCATTTTATTTTAATGTCGTACGACTCACATTCCCTGTGATTGGCACAGCCCTCAAAAGCCTCTGGGGTATGTCTCGCCGTTGCCCTCTTCATAAGTAGGCATTGAGAATTAGAAACCTTCTAATTCTCCTTTCTCCTTCCCTTCCCCCATTCTATTAAAAGCAAAGGACAATCCTGCTTATATAACTTAAAAGAGGCATATATATGATGGGTCTGATCCAACAAGAAACACATAAAAGGCTGTGTGTGGGTCCCTGATCTTGAACACTTTGAAAGATTACATAAATGTCATGTATCCTTTCAATTTTTGTAAAATGGGATGAGGAGGGGAAGTGCTGACACACTGGTGTCTCTTCAGGTGTAGAATCAGGCCACGCCTTACCTTCACCAAAATAAACACACATACAATTCCAGATGTTGCTTAAATGTGTGTGTTGCAGGTGAGGAAAGCAAAGTTGCTAGAAATAGAGCTGCCAGCTTATCAATATGTCACCAAATGTTTTGCAGCTTCAGCCCAGTTTGGACTTCTGGCTGCAGTAGGTGTAGTTCTGGTGCTCTGTGCCAGCCCTACCCATTGCTGTACTTATTGCTGTTGCTTCCAGTCGCTCACTGTGACCTGAAGGGTCTACAAGCACATCCTGCTTGCAGGCCCTCTAACAGGCAACCTCCTGCCAATACAGGTCATCTTGGATCGTGGGAGAGGAAGTGGTGGTGATATAAAACATTAAAAAAGACAGGTACAACTGTGACACATTTCTGACGTTGTTGCTTCAGCCCTGGAGCATACAGGAATTCTGCACTTCATGACTACATTTTGACTCTTGGTTACTCTGGTTTCACATGATTACTACAGCATCCTTATTTGCCCAGAAGGAGCATTTGTGGTGTCACCGTGATATTTGAAGTTACACCAACCATTTGAATTATGGCAGCACGTGTGGCTGTTCGTTTCTAGTTGGTTGATTATGGTGGGTGAGTGTATCTTTGAAGTCCGGTTCAGAAATGTTATCATGGTTCAAAGTTCAGGCAATTTCCCTTTACATTAAGCTATTGTTTGGCAGGTTAGAACATGTAGTGGCCAGACCTTTGTGTCAAATAAATGTTACCCTAAAAAATACAGTGAATTTGTTAATACAAAGTTAGAGCATCATTTGGTAACTTCTCCCGAATGGCAAATTGAAACACAGAGTAAACAATGACTTATTGAAGGAGATTCTATTGCATGAAGGGAATTCATATTATGCTTCTACCAATGATAGGAGGTAAAAACTATATCCCCTCTCAAAACAGCAATAATT
Organism: Ambystoma mexicanum; assembly: GCA_002915635.3. Taxonomy (NCBI): domain Eukaryota; kingdom Metazoa; phylum Chordata; class Amphibia; order Caudata; family Ambystomatidae; genus Ambystoma; species Ambystoma mexicanum. The sequence continues at coordinate 142,309,454 of CM010938.2, forward strand.
TAAAGTTAGTAATGAAAAAACAAACAGGGTAATTCATAGAATTTCGCACAAAAGTGGCACACGCGGCTGGCGCACAGTGTCCCCGTGCGATACACTGCGCCAGCCACGTGCGATAAAATCCTTTTCATCGCACAGCGTATTCATGGATTTTAGCCTCAAAAACCAGCCGTGGCGCAGCGACCCTGCAGCAGCGCCAGTTACGCCCCCAAGAACGCCCTCGCGCAAGGAAAAGCGTTCAAAATTCCCAAATCATCGCAAAGGGCTGCGCTAACCCTGGACCAGTTCACAGGGCTGCCAAACAGCAAACGCCAAGGGGGGAACGTGTATTTCAGTGGTTCGCGGGAAGTTTCACACGCGATAGTCCTGGGTACGTGTACATCAGGGGTGCGCGGGAAGTATCACACGCAATTCCATCAGGTACGTGTATTTCAGTGGTGCGCGGGAAGTACCACACGCAAAATTAGCAGGGTACGTGCATTTCACGGGTGCGCGGGAAGTATCACTCGTGATTCCATCAGGGTACGTGTATTCCAGGGGTGCGCGGGAAGTATCACACGCAAAAGCAGCAGGGTACGTGTATTTCAGGGGTGCGCGGGAAGTATTACATGCGATTCCATCAGGGTACGTGTATTTCAGTGGTGCGCGGGAAGTATCACACGCAAAATCAGCAGGGTACGTGCTTTTCAGGGGTGCGCGGGAAGTATCACACGCGATTCCATCAGGGTACGTGTATTCCATGGGTGCGCGGGAAGTATCACACGCAAAAGCAGCAGGGTACGTGTATTTCAGGGGTGCATGGGAAGTATCACATGCGATTCCATCAGGGCACGTGTATTTCAGGGGTGCGCGGGGAGCACTACACGTGAATTGCCCGTGTGGGTCCTCCCAGGTGTTCCCTCTACACCCTCTACGGCCCCTGCAGGCGGCCCACACCACAGGGGACTACCCTGCACATGTGCCGCAGGCAGCCCATCCACCATGCCCCCCAGCCAACCCACATGTCACCTTGCACTACTGCCCACCAACGCATGTCCCCCTGCACCCCCACCCCCCAGCACTTTGGTGCACCTCCACCAGGCCCCCACTCATGTCCCCTGCACCCCACCCCCCAGCACCATGGTGCACCCTCCACCAGGCCCCCACTCATGTCCCCCTGCAACCCACCCCCAGCATCCAGGGGCACCCTCCACCAGGCCCCCACTCATGTCTCCCAGCACCCCACACCCTGCATCCAGGGACCGCCTCCACCAGGCCCCCACTCATGTCCCCTGCCAACCCCCAGCATCCCAGGGGCACCCTCCACTAGGCCCCCACTCATGTCTCCCAGCACCCCCACCCCTCAGCATCCAGGGCACCCTCCACCAGGCCCCCACTCATGCCTCCCTGCACCCCCACCCCCCACCAGTCAGGGGCACCCTCCACCAGGCCCCCACTCCTTCCAACCACCCCCCGCCCCCCAGCAGTGCGATTCGCCTGTGTACATGTATATCAGGGTTGCGCGTTTAGTCTGACACGTGATATCAGCAGGGTACGTGTATTACGGGGTTCGCGGGAAGTTCCACACGCGATTGCCCTGGATACGTGTATTTCGGGGTGCGTGGGAAGTTCCACATGCGATTTCAGCAGGGTACGTGTATTCCAAGGGGCGCGGGAAGGTCCACACGTGATTTCAGTAGGGTACGTGTATTCCAAGGTGCAAGTGAAATTCCACACGCGAATCCAGCAGCCTACGTGGATTCCGGGGTGCCAGCCAGTCCTACACGTGAATCCACCGTGTGGGTCCTCCCAGCTGTTCACCGACACCCCCACGGCCCCTGCAGGCGCGCCCACACCACAGGGACTACCCTGCACATGTCCCCAGGCAAGCCCATCCACCATGCCCATGCCCCCCAACCAACCCACATGTCACTTTGCACTACTGCCCACACAACGCATGTCTCCCAGCACCCACCCACCACCACTGGTGGGGCGCCTGCCAGCAGGCCCCCACGCATGTCCAACTCATGTCCCCCTGCACCCCCACCCCCCAGCACTGTGGGGCACCCTCCACCAGGCCCACACTCATGTCCCCTCTGCACCCCCACCCCCAACAGTCAGGGCACCCTCCACCAGGCCCCCACACATGTCCCCCAGCCAACATGTCATCACAATCTAGATCCCTGGCCCTTATGGTCAGCCTCCAAATGCCAAACACCCACCGAGTATTGCATCCACCCACTTAGAAATGGCAATAACATGATAGAACCCCAATTGCAAGTTTGGAAATGAACACATGTCCCTCACATACACCCAATGGGTGTCAGTGAATGTCAAAACCCATATCATGATATGCATGAAACCAATGAGATGATACTACACATTGAAGTTTGAAGAAAAAATATGTATTAAAAGCAACATAAATTGAATCAAAAATAAACAAACAAAAATGGGAATAAAAAAAAAAAAAACATGTCCGTGAAATAATGCAAAACCACAAATCATAATCCAAAGGAAAGGTGTCCAAAGTCACAGTCCACAAAAGTAAATCCAATGGAAAATTAAAATCAAAAACCATTGCTCTATGGGTAAATCATAAAAAAAATGCAAATCCAACAGTCAACTATATACAGATAAACAATCCAGGGTCCATGATCCCAACAGAAGAAATGAAACCTATCTAATAACACTACCTAATAAAAAAAACTATATACAAAAATGTGGCCCATTGTCCAAAAGGTCCAAAAAAAATGCAAAAACAAAAGGAAACCTAACACTAACTACAGAACTATTTACAAGGGCAGCGGGCTAGTCCGACGGCTCACTTCGGGATGTTCCGGGCCAGGGCATCATCGAACTCCTGCTCAATGTCCCGGAGGCGGTCCGCCTCCATGGCCCCGAGGGTCCGCAGGGCCGTCGACATGTTCACCTCCAACTCCCTGGGGATTGCGTCGAGGCACTCGACACGCCTCAGGGCCCTCCGCATGGAGTTCTCCGCCCTGACCATCGTGAGCCGTGCCTCTTCCGCCCGTTGCCGCTCCGCATCTATGGCGTGGCACAACTGCTGCCACACGGAAGACACTTCCCGTCCTGGGTCCTCCTCCCCTCCGGCCGATGCCTGCCCCTCCGATGTCGAAGGCCCCGAGCCATCATGGCTCCCACCTCGTTGCTGCTGCTGCTGTGCCTCTGCCCGTGCACTGCCTCCTGCTGCCTGCACATCTGCCACTGGCTGGGGTGCAGTCGTTGATGTGGCCACCCCTGCTGGACGTCCGACTCCCGACTGTGGCAGGGATGCCTCCTCCACCAGCCTGGCCGCAGCGTCAGAGACAGCTCCACAGGGCACCCAGGTGACTAATGGGTGGGAAGATGGCACGGAGGACGACTGGCGCATAGGGGGTTCAGTTGAGGAGGGAGTCTGGAGCAAGCCCCATCAAACGGAGGAATCCGGCCTGGTGACCTGTCCCAGTAGGCCGACGCGGTCAACGAGCCATTCGAGATGACGTGCAGTCTCCTCATGAAAGACTGCAGGTCACCTCGCATGGCCCGTTGACGCAACGCCACACCAGTCAGGACAAGGCTCAACCCGGACCGGATAGCCATGTCCGCAGGCAGAGGAAGGCCAGTTGTTGTTGAGCTCATCCCCTGCCTGAAAACAGGTCTGGACGTTGGCATCCCTGCTGGTGCAAGATGATGCAGTGACAGGATCAGGGACAGGATTGCACACAGGCACCTCCGCGGCTGCCTGTGCTGCCTCCTGTCACTGATCCTGCACTGCACCACTAGCACCAGTGGAATCCCCACCTCCAGACCCCGTCTCTGTTGCTTGCACGGCCTCCTTCTCCACCAAACCCCCCACCAACCTGGATGACTCCGTGCCATCTTCCCCCGTTGAGCCCTGTGGGGTCCTAGCTGCCCCTTCTGCTGCCGAGGAGTCCAGCTCCGACCTCGGCCTCTTGGACCTCCCCCCGGCAGCTGCGGCCTGGGACGCAGCACCGGACTCCTCACTCCCCGACGAGATCACAACCTGGGAGGGGAGCCGGGCCTTGCGTCTCTGGATGGCGGTGCGATCCCCGCTGCTGTGCTCCACAGCACCTTCTCCGCCCTCTTCATCAGTTGACGCTGCAGACAGGGAGAAATAAAACACAGGAATCAGGGCACTGTACAATGGACACATACATACATGACAGTTGTACATGAGTGGCATTAGCAAACCTCAGACATGGCATCACAATCGCCAACACACATGTCATTTCAACTTGCACACATGAGCCATACCACAGCCATATCGCAACTGCCAGCACCATCCATACACAAACAACAGCATGAGCAGGCAAAGGTGAGCCAGACATCACATGCAACAGAAGGAGTGCACTACACACACACTTGCATACATGTGTACACCTCTGCCAACTGTCGCAGTGTTCAGATGGGCATCCATGTCACATCTGCCAATCAGGCTTCCACATCCCGCTGTCACATGCATCCATGTTGCATCACTGTTGCACCCTTGTCAAATACACACACATGCACATGTACACAGTGCTGATACATGCAGCTGAAAACAACATACATGCGTGACATCACGAACATGCCTACTTACATACACATTCATCCAAACTGTGTGCCCACACAACTGCATTTGGCATGCAAGCCTACACACACAAGCACCATCCATGTCTCACACATGACAGCCCTCGCATGTTTAGCCTCACGGCCCTGTACACCCACCCATTACTCGGCCCCATACAACAGATGTGCCAACCTGCACACTACTGGCACATCACCACACGCACAGCTTACAATCATGATGCATGTACACTTACCGCTCGACTCTAGACGGTCTGCCTCTCAAGGGACCTGGACGTGGAGCGCTGGGATATGCGTTCCAGGACCCTCATCTGATCTTCCGACAAGTGGCCCGGCGCCCTTAGCATCTGCTGCCTTCAAGAGGCGCCGGGCCTTGTTGAGGGTCCTGGACCTGAAGTCCTCCCAGCGCTTCTTGACATGTTGGAAGTCGCGGACTGCCACCCCCTCCGCGTTGATGGCAGTCACGATGTCCGTCCAGATCCGAGTCCGTCCTTCCTTGTCGGCGCGCAAACTTCCGAAGAGGGCATCATACTGCCCCAGGACTTGCTCCACCAGGACACCAACTTCGGTGGCAGTGAAGCTGGTGCCCCTGTGCCTCTCTGGCCGGGGGTTATCAGTGGTGCCAGATGTTGCAGTGGCCGACATGACAACCCCAGAGGCAGGAGTGGGTGGGCAACTGGGTCCTGGGGCTGGGCTGTGGAGCGATGGAATCCCAGTCGGGAGTCTTGGGTTCCAGCAGGGGTGGTCACAGCAACAGCACCCCTGGCTGATGTGCAGGCAGCAAATAGCAGGGCACGTGGGCAGCAGGCAATCAGGCAGCAGCAGATGGCAGGTAGGAGCGTGCTCGGGGTTCTGGGGGACAGTAATTCGGCCTTCTGGGCAGGAGCATGGTCTTCCGTGTGCTTACGTGTGGCCAGCTTGATACGGAGTGATTTGGCACGTGAAAATCCAGCACGTCTGCGTGTAATTCGAGGAAAGGGCCATAGCGCGTAAGCGCGTCAGCACACGTACGCAAATTCATTGACCCAAAGGCCAACAGCGCGTATGCGCGTCTGTGATGTGCGTGCGTGGGCGTTTCCCTGTACTCGGGTGCATGTTACACATCCAATGACTGCACGTCAGAGTGTCAGCACGTGTAATTGGAGGATGGGGCCTTAGCGCGTACACGTGGAAGTGACGCTGGACGAGTGGGCATGTTTAAAAGGTACGTGTAGAACGCCATTTCCTTGTACGTGCTTTTCGTGGAGAGCGAGTGGGTGAAATCTGTACTTCTTGTCGGTTCACACGCGATTTACTTCACGGCGTTCCAAGTCGTACTCCCTGTTACCTCTGACAGCTTTTTCTCTTCTTGTCTTTTTCCTGGGCCTGTTTCCTCAAACAGCGTTCACTTCTCCTGTTGTCCTGTCTCCTCAGACAGCGTACAATTCTTCTTTTGGCGGGGGTGTTGCCAACCACACACGCGCGTATTTTACACGCGATTTTTCCTGGCAGACGGTGAGTTGCGCAGTATTTGACATCTGTGCTTGCCCCTGGTTGTCCCTTCAGAGGCATCTGTTGCCTACCCTTCAGAGGTCATTCTAGGCTGCGTGTGACACGCATACGTTCATTTTTGTGTTTCTGGGTGCCACAGCGTAGTGCAGGTTTTTTTTCCACGCACGTGGTCTAGGAGGGGTTGCATGCACATTATCTACCTTTTCGGGGTGCCTGTGCGTTGCGTGACCCATCATCTTCCCCCAGGGGTCACATACAGCCTTGCTAGAGCACTAGGGTACGAATTCCATCTAGTAACCTACCCCTTTGACCCCCAATTGCCCAGGACAATAGTTTACTGCAACTCCCATACGCACAACCACATCAGTGCCATGGTTGGGAGGCGAGCACGCGGTAAGGGTGGCAAAGGTGGGCGAGCCACAAGAGGTGGCCATGGTGGATACGGTAGGGGATGTGGCCAGGACTTGCAGGGTGCCCCTAGACCCCCATGTGTGGGTGACCAGTCAGGGACACCCATGCCCCCCCCTGGTTGAGGGTAACGCGGCAGACACCATCCCTGCTCAGCCCTTGTTGGACCAGCCCATTGTGGCACCAGACCTGGCACTGGATGACTCCATGGCTGACTTCCAGGTCAGCAGGTCTAGGCCACGTGTGGCGGTGCACGTTGGTGTCACCAGGCCACATGGATCAGGGGCAGCTATGTCATCTGCTGCCCCAAGTAGGCAGGGTGGGGAGGCTGCAGGGGCAGCTCCGGCTCCATCCACCCCAGCTCTGAGTGTCCCAGCCAGGACAGTGTCGGTCCTAGTCCATCCTGCTGACGTTCCCCCTGACCACATCACACTTCAGCTAATGCCTGCACCAACTCCCATGGTGAGTGTTCATTCCCACACTCCTAGTCCACAGTCCACCGGGGTTCCTGCCCCTAGTGTCCAGAGCGGCGTAGGACACTCCGTATCACCACCACCTTCCAAGAGCAAGAGGAAGAGTGCTCGTCCAGTAGAGGCTGAAGCCCCAGACACAGCTACACAGTCCGGCCCACCAAGGAAGCCCTGCTTCAATCGGGTCGAACTTGATGCACTTGTGGAGTATGTGTCCGCACATGACAGCGAAATGGTGATTACTGCAGGATGCAAGACTACTCCTGCACAACGTCAGGCACAATGGCAGACCATTGCGGAACTCATAAGTGCCCTTGGATTCGTGAGGCGCACAGCTAATGAATGCTACAAGCGCTGGAATGACCTTAAGCGCAGGGCAAAGAAAAAGCTGGCCTCAAGTCATGCCGCAACTCTAATGACTGGAGGTGGGTCTCCGGCAGAGGACATAGAACTCACTCCACATGAGTATGTTGCTGGGACCTACGTCAAGGAGGAACAGATCCAAGGCGTGGGAGACCTGCCAGATTACGAGGCATTGTCCGGTGAGTGCACATGCATGTGTGTGTCATCCATGTGCATGGCTTGTGTGTGAGTGCTTCTGATTGAGTGCCAGGTGAGGGGGTGTGTGCCTGAGTGGTTTGGGTCACCCATGTGCTTCATCCAAAACATTCTGCGCACCAGGATTTGGGTGTTGCAGTATCCCTTCTGGCAACAGTAGACATTCAGCCCAACCTCACGCCAGTTGCCCTTGAATTGTCATCTTGCCACAACATAGTTGCATGTTATTCTGTGTTCATTCAGGCTGATTGTCTGCATTCCGCCACTTTCAGTAGGCATTTCTCAGTCCTATTGTCACATGTGTGACATGGCTAGGGTACATGCCATCTGTGTGATGGCATGTGTCATGTATGTGTATTGGACATGCCAATCACAGGCCAATGTGTGATGGCACTGCTAGGCAGCATGCAGCAAATTTGTTGGTCTTCCATCTTGGTGTCATCAATGTGTGCCATTTGCCTCCCCTTCATACGCAGTGACAGTGCATGCATGGGAGGGTTATAGTCATGTGGGACATGTGTCAATGAAGTACTGTTTCTGTTGCTTCTCAGCCCTAATTGTGTTCCATGTTGCTAATGCCTGTTCCCATTTCTTTTCTTTCATGTCTTTGCAGGGGATGACGCACTTGATACTGCTGGGGTTGTGGAGATGGTGCAGACCCAGGAGGGGTCTCAGGCCCGACCGGGCACCAGTGAGGGACGTGGTGTGGTGGTGGGTGAGAACCCACACTTGCTGCAGGCCGTCATCTCAAGGGGTGTCTCTGGGTGCACCTCCCCCGAGCTCTATTCAGGTGTCAATTCGGATGATGAGACCTATGTGCCATCGCAGGTAAGTGTCTCTGGGAGGGATTCTGTACTGTCCAACCCACCTGCACCAGGGCTAGAACCCTCAATGGGGATGTCAGTGTTGGTAGGTCAGCCTTTGGTGGTTACGGATGCAGGGTCACACTCCGCTACATCTGATCCTGTTCCTGGGCCAGCAGATCAGAGGGGGAATGCAGTCCTGCAGCCTCAGGCAGTGCCGGCAAAGCAAGGCGCAGTTCGCCTTGCCCCAGACAGGTGTGGTGCCCGCCGACGCGGTGGCCGTACGCCACCAGGCAATACCGCATGGGAGCAATCCATATACGGTACGGCAAACCAACAGGCAGCATCAACTGAGATGATGGCTCAGGCCATGGATAGGGTGGCCACTTCCATTGTCCCCCAAGAAAGGCTAATTGAACAACTACAGCAGGCAACAGACTCCATTAGCCAGTCACACAGGGAGGACATGTTGGCGTCCAACAGGGACAGGCGGGCGGCACTGGAGACTCTGCGGGAAGCCATTTCCATTGAGTTCCAGGGCCACAGGGAAGCCCTGAGGGTGGAACTCCGTCAGCTCAGGGCAACTCTGGTTGAGCTTGAGGCTTCAGCTAACACGAGGACAGAACAGCAGCTGGAGCGGCTCACACGTACGCTCTCAGCTGAGATGCAGGCAACTAGGGCGGAGGTCCGGGCATCCCGTGAGTTGTTGCATGGGGACCTCTGCACAATTATCCTCCAGAACCAGACCTTCCACACCCGCATGCTTGCTGCCATGGAGGACCAGACTAGGGCTTTGCGTGGGCTGCCTCCCATAGTGCCACCACCTCCTGATGCAGCTGCAGAGGGTGAGGAGAGCGACAGCAGCGATTCTCTCACAATAGGGTAGCCGTGCAGGCCATGAGCCCATGGAGGTGTTTTTTTTCCGCAAGATCCACACAGGTGGGTTTTGGTGTGCACCCTGTCCTCGGACCTCCTGGGTGGCCTCCCCACACCCCCCGGGCCCATTAATGGCCATTTTTGATTTTTATTTTTATTTTTATTTTTATTTTTGATTTTTTTGGACAGTGTGTTGCCTTGTGTGGCTCCCGTGGGCATACGCTGTATTGTGGCTGGGCACATGCAGGCTTGTCCTGAATTTGGGTCAGATGCTTGGGTTTGTGTGACACACACCCCTCCTGCTTCCCGTTTCCATGGGCTTGCAAAGGGTGTGCCCAAGTGACATTGACGTACACGGTGACGTTGGACTCCCATTTGATGTGTGGGCAGTCTGTAGTCAATACTGTGTATACATTCCTAGTGCATATTGTTGTTGTATTGTACACTGCATGGTGTATTGATATGTGCCTCTGCATCCATCGCATCCTCCTAATTTGCAGGTACATTTCTCATGTCTTCACAAGGCGGTCTACTTTGGGACTGGAGTCCATGTTGTAAGCAGTGCACCTACACTCTTGCGTGGCGCTAACACTGTATACTTGGAAGTATTCGAAGTGCTGCCATTATCAGGTAGTGAGGCTACCAATTTTTTAAGTCTGTACTGTCATGTTTATGGTAGGTTGGAGGTTGTGTATGTGATTGGTATTCTTGGTAAGTATTTGGTAATGTGTATTGTTGGTCCTGCATTACTGTGAGCATTTCTTGTGTGGCCAGTTTCCATTAGGGACACTGTAGTTGGTGACACTTGGGGCATGTTGTGGGGATTAATTTGTTTGCTCTCACATTGCATGACATGCCATGGTGTGTTGTGTGGCCGTGCCGGGGAGGGGTTGGGTGACATGGCACTGTTCTCATGTTGTATTTTGCAAGTGGGTATTCATTTTTGCTGCATGGAAGTGTGTCTTTTGATGACACTGCATTGGTGGTGTTTGTGTAGGTAGGGATGCACACATTGTGACACTTCCAGATGAACAATCTCAGGCTGCTATGGTTCTGACAGTTGACTGTCCTTTGATTCATCATAATTGTCAGATTGAGTCATCATTGATTGTCAGATGGTATGTGCCAGGGCTGTGTGCACTCCACAGGGGTGTGCTTTCTATGTGAAGTAATTAGCCACCAGCTGCGTACGGGCTGCCTCACCCCGTGCCCTTTCCCCTCCCATGCGCAGCGGGCGTGCATGTGGTTGGGGGATGTGGGGGCACCACCATGTCCACAGCCAGGCCCTGGCGTGTTGCAACATTGTGCCGGACACATGCTGCCACTATGATCCTGCACACTACTGGGGGAGCGTATAACTGCTGCCCGCCAGAACGGTCAAGGGAGCGAAAGCGTGACTTGAGCACTCCACTATGCCCCGTGCTGCAATATGGGCTGTGTTGTATCTTACCTCGGGAGGCGTCATGGGGTTCCAAATTGGCGTCATCATGTGTGTGCTCAGAGGGAATGCACTGTCCCCTTGGGAGGTGGTGATGGGGATCATTAGTGGGGTATTGGCATTACTATGTATCTGTCATGCATGCGTGTGCTGTGGCATTTCTACTCACCAAACAGCCATGCATCGCCATGCCACCCAGCTTCCATGTCCCGGTTTAGGGTTGACATCCTGTAAATGAAGCTGTCGTGGGTGGACCCTGGATAGTTGGCATATACTGAGGTGATGATTCCCTTGGCATCACATACTACCTGGACGTTGATGGAATGCCAGTGCTTGCGGTTTCTATAGATGTGCTCAGGTGCCCTGGGGGACGTAGAGCCACATGGGTGCAATCAATGGCACCAAGCACTTTGGGGAATTGTGCCACCTTGTAGAAATCCTGGCTGACAGCCTGCCTTTCTGCAGGTGTTCTGTGCAGGTATATGTGCCTGCGGACTGATGGGTGTGCAGTGATGATGGCCAACACCTGGTGTAGGCAGCGTGACTGCGTGGCCTGTGACACCCCCCCCCCACTATGGCACTTGTCCGCTGAAATGATCCGGTAGCCAAGAAGTGCAGTACATTGAGGACCTTCTCCAGGGGCCTGAGTGCTTGGGAGTATAGGGTGGGTGATGTGAGGTCATCCTCCCACTCACTGACCAGGTCGAGTATTATGTGTGGTGGAAACCTGTACCTCCCATACACCTGGTCATCTGGCATACCAAATAGGCTGGTTCTGGGTGTGACGATTCTGGCCCTGACTATCCTTCTCCTCCTCCTGCTGTATCCCACGGCCACTGCTGCTAGGAACGGTATATTCATCCTGGTGTCTGAGCTTGTTTGTTGTTTGCGCACTCTTTTAGGACGTGCGCCTGCTTCATGCTGGCGTACGTGTTTCAGGATTGGTCCTTTTATGTTTTGGCGCGTTGTAGGCGAGCGTGTAAATCTTCCCGCCCACCCCAGGAATACACGTAACACGCTCTCCCAGGCCCAGTCGCAAGTAAATAATCCCGCCCACCCCTGGAATACACGTACCCCACTCTCACAGGCACAGTCACGTGTGTAACTTCACGCGCACACACCGAAATACATGTACCCTGCAAATTTGCGTGTGAAACTTCCCGCGAACCCCGTAATACACGTACCCTGCTGATGTCGCGTGTCAGACTACAAGCACAACCCTGATATACACGTACACAGGTGAATCACACTGCTGGGGGTGGGAGGGGTGGTAGGAAGGAGTGGGGCCTGGTGGAGGGTGCCCTGGATGCAGGCGGTGGGGGTGCTTGGAGACATGAGTGGGGGCCTGGTGGAGGGTGCCCCACAGTGCTGGGGGGTGGGGGTGCAGGGGGACATGAGTGGGGCCTGGTGGAGGGTGCCCCTGGATGGCGGGGTGGGGTGCAGGGACATGAGTGGGGCCTGGTGGAGGGTGCCCCTGATGCTGGGGGGGGGGTGCTGGGAGACATGCGTTGGTGGGCAGTAGTGCAAGGTGACATGTGGGTTGGCTGGGGCCATGGTGGATGGGCTGCCTGCGGGACATGTGCAGGGTAGTCCCCTGTGTGTGGGGCCGCCTGCAGGGGCCGTGGAGGGTGTAGAGGGAACACCTGGGAGGACCCACACGGCAATTCACGTGTAGTGCTCCCCGCACCCCTGAAATACACGTGCCCTGATGGAATCGCATGTGATACTTCCATGCACCCCTGAAATACACGTACCCTGCTGCTTTTGCGTGTGATACTTCCCTCGCACCACTGAAATACACGTACCCTGATGGAATCGCGTGTAATACTTCCCGCACACCCCTGAAATACACGTACCCTGCTGCTTTTGCGTGTGATACTTCCCGCGCACCCCTGGAATACACGTACCCTGATGGAGTGGGGGCCTGGTGGAGGGTGTCCCTGGATGCTGGGGGTTGGGGGTGCAAGGAGACATGAGTAGGACATGAGTGGGGGCCTGGTGGAGGGTGCCCTGGATGGTGGGTGGTGGGGGTGCAGGGAGACATGAGTGGGGGCCTGGTGGAGGGTGCCCCTGGATGCAGGGGGTGGGGGTGCTGGGAGACATGAGTGGGGGCCTGATGGAAGGTGCCCCACAGTGCTGGGGGGTGGGGGTGCAGGGAGACATGAGTGGGGGCCTGGTGGAGGGTGCCCTGACTGGTGGGGTGGGGGTGCGGGAGACATGAGTGCGAGCCTGGTGGAGGTGCCCCTGGATGCAGGGCGGTGGGGGGCAGGGAGACATGAGTGGGGGCCTGGTGGAGGGGTGCCCCACAGTGCTGGGGGGTGGGGTGCAGGGAGACATGAGTGGGGGCCTGGTGGAGGGTGCCCCTGGATGCAGGGGGTGGGGGTGCAGGGAGACATGAGTGGGGGCCTGGTGGAGGGTGCCCCACAGTGCTGGGGGGTGGGGTGCAGGGGGACATGAGTTGGACATGAGTGGGGGCCTGGTGGAGGGTGCCCGTGGATGCAGGGGGGTGGGGGTGCTGGGAGACATGAGTGGGGCCTGGTGTAGGGTGCCCACAGTGCTGGGGGTTGGGGTGCAGGGGGACATGAGTGGGGCCTGGTGTAGGGTGCCCCTGGATGCAGGGGAGTGGGGTGCTGGGAGAAATGAGTGGGGGCCTGGTGGAGGGTGCCCTTGGATGCAGGGGGTGGGGGTGCAGTGAGACATGATGGGGGCCTGGTGGAGGGATGCCCCTGGATGCTGGGGGTGGGGGTGCTGGGAGACATGCGTTGGTGGGCAGTAGTGCAAGGTGACATGTGGGTTGGCTGGGGGCATGGCCATGGTGGATGGCTGCCTGCGGGACATGTGCAGGAGTGCAGGGTAGTCCCCTGTGTGTGGGGCCGCCTGCAGGGGCCATGGAGGGTGTAGAGGGAACAGCTGGGAGGACCCACACGGCCAATTCACGTGTGGGACTCCCCGGCACCCCAGAAATACACGTAAGCTGCTGGATTCGCGTGTGGAATTTGCCGCGCACACCGAAATACACGTACCCTGATGAAATTGCGTGTGGAACTTCACGCGCACACCGAAATACACCTACCCTGCTAATTCTCGTGTGAAACTTCCCCCGCACACCAAAATACACGTACCCTGCTAATTTGCATGTGAAACTTCCCACGCACCCCGAAATACACGGACCCAGGGCAATCGCATGTGGAACTTCCCGCGAACCCCGTAATACACGTACCCTGCAAATTCGCATGTGAAACTTCCCGCACACCCCGGAATACACGTGCCCAGGGCAATCGCATGTGGAACTTCCCACGAACGCCGTAATACACGCACACGCTAATTTTCACAGAGCGGGTGTCCGTGTTTGTCGGTACCCCTTTGCACCTTATTTGTCCTAGAGGGCCACTGTATGGACCATTCATCATGGCTGTATTTGGGTGCTTTTTGTTAGTGCACATTTTGGCGCACATTGATTTCAGGCGCAGGGGCTCTACTGCCTGCTTTCTTGTGGCGTACTTGTTTGGTCCTGTGCGCGTCTTTCACCGTGCGCTGGTTTGCGCTATTCGATTCCATGAATACGGGTTGTAGGCGAGCGTATGGGCGTTCCGCGCACTTGCCTCCTGCACTTCCCCCGTGACGCCCATATTTTAACGCGTTGTTCCCCATTCCGAGTGTTACGCCCCGTGTTCCGCCTACTTATGTGATGTGCGCCGTGCTATGTGCGATGTGCGATTTCGCAGTGGCCGTGGCGCACGCCGTTGGACGACCTGTGCCGTGCACTTTTTCAGCGCACATCCAATGTTTTTCTCGCGCACAGACTTCCATGAATCGATGTGCGCTGGTTTCCCTGCGATTTTCGCAGTTGCACTGCGATTTTCGCACTTTTACTGCGAATCGCACGTTTTGGCACCTCTGCGTAGGAATTTTCGGCGCACATTAATTCCATGAATCGACCAGAAAATGTTTCAGTCACTTTCTTTAAACATCATCAAAACAGTTCTTTTTTCGGAAATAGCAAAGATTGCCATAAAAACAATTGCGCATACAAAAAGACTAAATTCAAAACATAGCGTCTCAGTACAATGTTGCCAGTGCAGTGAAAGGGGCGGCAAAACTCATAGTAATTCCTGCACTGACACTTTTAGTGGACCAGCAAAACACAAGTTTAATGATATTAAAGCTAGCTGTCAAGCTCTGAATTTTTCACACATGCAATTCATGCAAATATGTATTTTGTTCATTAAGTGGTGTATTAAGTGGTGACGTAGAAGAAAAACAGGGTGAAACCTGGATTTTAAAAAGAATGTTAACATTCGGTATGTGTCTTCATGAATTGACAAGGCTAAATCCCCAAACCAGGAGATTTGCTGAAAGAACACAACATATGTTGGTACTCAGCCAAGCACAGATGCATTTTGTTGAATCACCAAGAACATTCCCAAGGCCTGTGAAGATAGTAGGAGCGATACAGAGTCGTGTTTGTGCTTGGAGACTAGCTATTTGCCTACTGCTAATGTGCTAAGGGGTATCATGAAACTCACCTTGGACAGGTCAGTGGAAGAAAGGTCTGTAGTAAATTATACCAAATAAGGAGAATTCATTTAAAAAATAGTCCAGGTGACAATGTTCATATTCTGCCAGAAGACAGAGTATGTAAATAAATGTCCTCTGTTGCTCTTCAATATGACAAATGATGCTTGTGCATTTTGTCCTGCAAGACTGAGTGTTGAGTAAAGCTAAATACATCCTAAAGCGTTGTAAGGTACCGTTTTTGAAGTCCATGGATGTTTGCAAACTGCTCTTGAAAGTGTTAATAGATCGACAGACATGATACGTTTTTATCACCAGGAGGATAAATGGCTTTTACCTTCAAAGAAACAGGCTTGTAACTTGTGTGCCTAAAAGCACATTCCAGCCATTAAGCTGAAATTTGCTGAAAAGAAACAAAAAAGGATATATTCATTTTTTTCAAGTGCCACACATTCTGAGCCTCTTATCTGAACAGGTGCAGGATAATAATGTCATCACAACAGTCTCATGATTTGTGCAGTGAATTCCTCTCTACAGGCAAACCTTATAGTGTTGGGAACTTGCGTGGGAAACATCCAGAGCAAAAAGGGAGAGGATTGATAAAGAATGCTAACAATACCATAAGGAAATAGTTAGATTCCAAAAGAATAGAAAAGGAAGCCATCCCGGAAGTGTTTATATTTATTAATTTATCAGGCATGGTCACCAAAGCATCAAACAAAAAGAGTCAGTACAAATTCAGATGACTAATAAACACGAATACTGAACATAAAAGTGAGCAAAACAAATACATATTGATAAGTAAATGGGTTCTGAGTTGCGTGTAAAAAAGGGTCTAGGTGGCGATAGACATGCTATGGACAGGAAGAGAGTTCCGGAGCTTAGGGGCTAAGAGCAAGAACAAGCAAAAGGGAGATTGGGAGCAGGGGGCTTAGAAACAGCAAACAAAAGGAGATATGGAGATTGAAGGGAATGAGAAGGGAAAGACAAAGACACAAGAGATCACAAATAGGGAGGAGCAAGTCAATGCAAACATTTAAAAGTAATGCAGAGAAAGTGAAACAGAAGACGAGATTCAAAAGAAAACCAAATAAAGGAGTGTAAGGAGGGAGCAATAGAATCACGAGGAGAAATTCGGCAGAGAGTGTGAATAGAAGAATTTAAAACAGAACTAAGAGAGGCCAAATGAGAAACAGGAAAACAAACAAGAAGACAGGAGAAATAGTTAAGATTGGAAAAAAGTGAGAAAAGGGCAGGCTTTATAGATATTAAAGAGTTGGCAACAACAGAACCAATCTATGTTATCATAGTGAAGTGGGAAGTAGATAGAGGAATCAAAGCTGGCACCTAGATTCCAGGTAGAAGAAGAAAAAGGAAGAGACAAAGGAGTAAAAAGAATAGAAGGTGGTAAAAGGTGAAGGTGGGATTGAAGAGGCAGGAAAGAAAAGGATTTCAGTCTTAGAAGCATTGAAATGTAGGAAATGGGAGTAAATCAAGATTAGATGGCCAGGAGACAATTAAAGATAGTCAAGTAAAGATGTTGGAAAAAGAGGAGAAAGAGACACACAGTTGAGAATCATCGGCATATAAATGTGCAGATAGACCAAAGGATGAAACAATAGAGGATTAGGGGGAGGTGTTGAGGGAAGAGAGAAGACGACCGAGGATAGAGACATGGGAAATGCCATGAGTTAGCAGGAAAGTAGAAACTTTAAGCCACCCCAAGAAACAGAAAATGAACGGTCAGCCAGATAAGATTTAAACCCGAAAAGATCAGTACCTGATAAGCCCAGGGCATGTAGGGAAGAGAGAATAGTAGGATGGTATCAAAAGCAGCAGAAACGTCAAGTAGAAATAGGATATAAGAGAGCGTTTAGTGACGTGCAGACAGAAGAGAGTTGAAAACACAGAGGAGCTAACATTTTTTCCCACTCCGCTAACCTGCCTCTGTCCCCCACTTCCTCTAGCTCCACTCTAGCACTTCACCCATCATGGTCACATCCTGAGCACAGCTGACCAAACTGCCTACCTTCACTTAAAAAGGTCCAATGTTGGTTGTCCTTAATCTATGTATGTCCACTTATGCATTTTCCCCAGTGATTGTTCCATTTACTCCCCTCCATAACCTGGTCTGAATGTCCCTCAAACTCACCCCATTGTAAGAAGCTCACTGCTTATTGTCAGATCTGATTTGTTATCTATTGTATGGTCTTTTATGATCAAAAGAGCATTGTTCTTCCTGTATATAAATAAATAAATAAATAAATAAATACACAGTTTCCATGGAATGCAATGGGCAAAAGCCAGGTTGTCTTAGTGGAAGGAGAGAGTCAAGATCAAGATAAGAAGACATGTGAGTACACATTGCTTATTCTAACATTTTAGAAAGAAAAGGAAGAAGAGAGATGGGATGATATCTTGAAGGTAGGGAAAATGTCCAAGGAATGTTTTTTCAAGGAGACAGAAGTTAACAGTGATTTTAAAGTCAGCAGGTTAAGTTGTCGAGGATAGATAGATATTGATAACAAAAGTCAGATAAGGATATAGAAAAGGAAAGATCTTAGTAATGAGGCTGGAGGGGTCAGGGTCCAGAGGACAAACAATGGGTTGTGCTCTTGCAGGGAAATAAGAAGTGTCAGCATCTGAGAGAGGGGGGTGAACCAGGAGAAAGAAGAGGACACATATGAATGACTGAATGGTGGTATGTTGGTGGGGGGCAGGGAGACAATATTGTAGCCATGCCACTTTATAGTTGAAATAATTAGCCAGATCAGAAGGAGTAGGGAAGAAGACATAGAAGGGTCTGGAGAAGGAAGGACAGCATGTGATTAAGTAACTGAAAAAGGCAACGAGGATGAGGAGAATAAGATTGAAGAAAACGTTTTTTGCCATCAACTAAAGCAGAATCGTAGGACAATTGGATAGAGGTAAGCATAGCGAGGCCAGAAGGAAAGTGTTTCTTACCACTTACATTCGGCCTGCCAAAATGTAGTGAATAGAGAAAGACGATCAGGGGTCAGCCAAAGTTGGGGAGATTTTTAGGATGGGTGAAAAGGACCTGAAATATTTGAAGAAACAGATGCATTGAGAGAGGAAAGAGCTGAATCAGCAGGAAGAGAAGCAAAGGCAGCAGGCGAGGAAAGTGAGGAAGTAAGCACTGGCAGGAAAATCGCAGAGTCATAGGGCCTGATTCATGGTCTATTTGCACGGTGCAAAGTGACTGGTCAAAAGTCACTTTGCACTGCAACAAACACCCTGATTCATGTCTTTTTGCAATACAAAGTCTTTTTCACCATTGAAAAGTAACATTTCATTGTACATAACGTTCCATGGATCAGGCCCATTGTTTCAAAGATCACAAGGAATTAAGATTTGTGAGGAGGAAATAGGGGCAGGAGGGGTAAAGGGAGATAATGGGAAATAGAGCACTGAGTTATCAGGGAAAGGGACAGAATTACAGATGTGGGGTCCTAAAGTCCCATTAGAAAAGCCAGTTTAAGTATGGAGCTGTAGCAGGGGAACCCAGTGCTAAGTAAATGAAACAGAAGTGCCTATTAGTGAAGTTGGCTCTTAAGAAAAGCTGGAGACCTTGCTGATACAGGCAGTGAGATGGGATTTGTCAAAGGGAGCCAGCAGTTTCTGCCAGTCATGATGATTGGTGTCAACTGAAGAAACAATAAAATTAAGTGAACTGGCAACCTGAAAGATTTAGGAATTACCTCCCATAACAGTTAAGATAGTGAAAGGCAGTGGAAATAAATTCACTTCTGTGGTGTTTACTGTGGTGTTTACTGTTGCAAGATCCTGCTTATATCTGTGCTTTTTGTAAGCTTTTGAGCTCTTGGCATCAAAGATTTACAACGGATATTTCAAAGTCTGTTTTTGATTTTTCTTTTATAAAAGACTGCTTTTCTAAATTAAATCCCTGCATAAACTTGGTAATGGGATGGTAACAGAAGGAATAGAAATCCCATAGATTTCTGCAGGTGGGCTAGATTCTCTCTTGCTATTTTCTATTGGATTGGAATTTAAGGTAGCCCTTAATTTGGGTTTGATACACTGATGTGTACTTGTGTCCCATAGAATACATTAAGTCCCAAGAAAAATTCAGTCCAGTTGTCACATAGTCTCTGACTTTTCAATTTAAAAAGCCCCTGAATACATTTTAGATGTTGTCTTCTGCAACATCACTACACAAATAATTGAACAGCTGTATGCATTACTATTCTAATTTGAATGCAGTGTGATGCATATTCTCATATCTGTTCTACAGTCTGCCAAAGGTTATTATTTTTTTTTTGTATAATAATTTATCTTTTGATCATCTCTCCTGTAAGCAGATTCTTATTTTTGTGTTTTTTTCCCTTTTACATTTTGTGAAATAATTAATCAAAATACAAATACATCAAGTCCTTTTGATGAAAACAAAGTTAAAAACATAAAAAAGATTGTGATGTTTGTCCATGGTATCAACAATTGCTGCATGTTCTAGGACTAGATGACTGCAGCAATAGTCCAAATCTAAAGTTAACCACATTGAAACCAGTGTTTGTTTTGAAAACATGTCACTCCAAAAGTCAACATTTAGTGTTTTGCAGAGTGACAATACAGCAAAGAGGAGAGCAGCCCTGGAGAAAGCTGCCAAAGAATGATTAAATTGGCAAAGATAAAGATAAGTAGATTGCTTATGAACTGGGGTGTCCGACCCAGCCCTTTAACAGGAGGTAGCAATACTTTGAGATGGATGGAGATGCAGAATATACTCAAACATCAATAATCAAACTGACTCAGGAAGTTGGCAAAGTGTAACTGTTTTAATATTAATTATCTAAAACAGGGAGTTACAGCAAACATCAACAAATTTGCTTGATCTTCACACTCATCTTCAAAAAATGCAGGTTATATCGCAAAAACTATTCATCATTGATGTCAATCTATGTGGCAAACTATGAAAACCTACTTGGGATGGTGATAGGCTTACAGGGAACATCTAGGTATATGTTCAATACTTGTTAGGGATGATAATTGGGTCTCTAACATCAGGTGGGGAAACTACTGCAGGTCACTACGAAGGTCATCAAATACACAACTATATAAACTATAGGGCTCTCTATCACGTGGCCTTCTATAATTGGTTGGCATCCTTGCACCCCAATGTAATATTCCACCTATGCAAGCAGCACGCAGGCTAACAACCAAGTGCCGAGGGGATGGTCATAACCATAGCTTCCCGACAATTAGCCTGTCATCTATCATCACCCTTGCAGTCTGCCAGTCAATTAAGAACTTAGCCTTGAACATGTTCTCGGAGCTCAAGAATATGAGGAAGCATAGGAATACTCTACCTTCTCGGTATTGATACAGCTCATCGCAGTGTCTATTTTCACCCAACCACATGACTGCAGACCATGTTTTCGAGTCTTTCTGCATTTAAACTACTATTGAATGATGAACCTCTGATGTATTCAATGTTCTCACTCCTCACCTAAGACAGGAGTTCTGTTCTTTCACACGTTCTGTAACCACTGCTTCGAACATTTAGGCCCACGGTGGCCTTGACTTCTTGGTGTTGAGCCAGCCAAGCTCTTCCGTGGATCACCACCATGGTTAAGCTTTCCGATTTCTAACTGACACACTGAAAACCTTCCTTTTCACTGGATCAAGCTCTGCTAAAGTGCGTAGTGGAATGATCATAGTTCATACATTTCCTATGAATATACGCTGGTGCATTGCCGCAATCTATTTACTACATAGCCAGCCTTTAAGAATACTTTGTCTGCTTGCGTTACTGCTTCTGTACAATTGTAAAATGACTTGATATCTTCTTCATTATTTCTGTTAGCATAAGCATCTTCATCTCAAGCCCAAAATGTTGCTTGTTTTAGGCATCTCCTCTTTAGAGTGCCTATAGAATGTTTATGTTCTCTCATCTCTGCATCTATTCTGAGTGTGTCAGCTCTACTCTTTATGACATCACCAATCTTCTCTTTTGCTCGGTTTTCATGCTTCTTGCGGGATTTCATTCAAATGGCCATCATATTATCTTGTATACATGTAAGGCTTTATCAATGGGAATCTTACTTCCAGGATTCTCTTCGGTATTGGTACTCTCACTTGCATTGCATGTGTCTCACACTGTGGCTCCCAACATATAGGCAACATGGGGGAGGAGCTTTGGGTGGGGGTACTTGGCTCCACCTCTACACTTGTGAAAAGACATCCCCTTAGATTGGTGGTGGCAAATCCATCACAAGGCCGAAAGAGTGTCTGTGCCCATGCCACACATTTCCTTGATGTGGAGCGTGTTTTTATCCACTGCCTGTGGGGTTTCCCTCAGGTCCTCTGGTCACCCCTCTCTCTCCATATTGTCTGGTCCAGGGGGTTCTGTTCCAAGGGACTTTCATTCATCCATTGGCCTCTGGTGTCCTCCAGTGGCCTCCAGTCCGGCATCCCACACCAGGAGCGCTGGTAATTGGGATGTAAGATATAACAATGTTATTGATGCCTCTTTGCCATATCTGAT
Organism: Ambystoma mexicanum; assembly: GCA_002915635.3. Lineage (NCBI taxonomy): Eukaryota > Metazoa > Chordata > Amphibia > Caudata > Ambystomatidae > Ambystoma > Ambystoma mexicanum. The sequence goes on from CM010938.2 coordinate 142,331,099, forward strand.
CTATTGATGGAAATGCTGGAACCTATGGACAACATTTTGATACAGGGAATCCAGCAGAAAGACCCTGGTTTTATTCGCTACCAGGTTCTGATTCTCCTTATAATCTAATAAATTGACATGCCTGAATCTACTCCATGCTGACAATTTGAAATACATTTCTGCAGTGTGGGAGGCCTATAATGATGGGTGTAATGAACAACATATAGTGGGCATCATTAGCATAAATGTATATTTATTGGGCATGTTTATTCTATATGGAAAATGGCACACATATAACCATCCAGATGTAACCTTTCCACCGGCATCAAAATGCTTATGCTTTGGAGACACATGCAGTTTTCCTTCATGATGTGGGAAACCCAATAAGCACATTTCCTACACCGTTATTGCTCTGTGGATAGAATCCTTTGAAAAACACAGTAGACACACGAACACCAGCAAAACATTGCTTCCATGGGTTGTTTCACAACTGCACCATCCTGAACCCCAATGCAAATGAGGGCAAATATGGGTTCATTATTGGAACATACATCAGGGTAAGCAGCACATGTGGTAGAGCAAGTAGTCCTTATAGGGCCTGAGCAGACATGTTCACTGAAAGTGAAGTTGAAAGGTGAATTTGGTAATTCTGCTTTATGGCAGTTCTCTAAACCTCATGGATATGAGGCGGTTCTACTAGGTGGAGATGAACATATCAAATGAAGGTCAATACAACAAACCTGAGTTTTACCATTAATTCTTTCAAAAAAGGCCAGAATGTATGATTGTGTAAAAGAAACTCCAGAACAAGTCATCTCTGGTCAGGGTATTAACAAACACACCAGCTGGAAATAGGATTCAACCACTCAGGCTGATATGTGGGAGAAACCATGCCTGTTCAGCACCAGTTTACGGAGGGATATGCCAGTATTTATGTTCACATACATGTTCCAATTCTGCATTGATGATTTGTTGTAAGTATAATTTCCTCCACAATTAGTTTATAGTACCAGAAATGTGTCATGCAGATCGAAGAGCAGGTTATCAAATTCTTATTTTTCTTCATGGTGTAAAAGAGGAAAATTATCATTGTACATTTGCATCTATGTATTTCTCAAAACTAGGAAGGAACAACAGAGTTGTGTACAACAAAGTGGATATAGTAAGTGCTAACAATGGAATCGTTGATTTTTGAATGATATATTATGTAGGATACCATTTTTAGAAGGAAATGGAGAGAGGGTGCCCGAGCAACATAGGCAGGACAATGCATTGGGGAGGGAAACGTAATCCCAGTCTATGTCAGGGAGGTTCTGCTGATATGTTCCTGATGAAGCTAAATTGCTGTATGGTATTAATGAGCTGACCTTTCTATCTTCTCTGTGAAGTCCCTGTGTATGCATCCCTTACCTTCTGCTGCTATGTCAGAGGAAGCAAAGGTGTTTCCTTTAAATTCCCAAAGACAACTCCAAATTCAATAAATAATTAAACAGCTTTTTCTACTTATTCTGATTAATCTGTGCTATAAATGGAAATAATGTGCTGTGGGATTCCACCAGTGACCTAGCACAGCAAGGTAGTTCAAACCAACATGGGAACGTCTCGGATATAGGTAGGTTCCCTTCCACAGCATAACGTGTCTTCACATTTGGCTAAAATGCTCTACAATTACAATCATTTCTCTAGGGTAACATGTGAAAAATCCAACAGATGCCAGGTCACCACCAGTACAAAAGAACATTTTACAAAACATGTTCATGTTGCTACTGCCATCAATATATGTCACTACTGCCACTGTAAAGTTTATGTTTGTGATGTCTGTACTCACAATGAATGTAATCAATGATACTGTAAAATCCTTTCATGAGGCTTATGCCCACAGCGCATTTCTTCAGTGTCGCTTTAATTTGTGTTCAAGATGCTGGTGCACCAACATGCTATCATTGCCACTTTAAAACAAATTGATGACTTTGATGCCCCCAGGATGTCATAATTTTCACATTAAATCCTGTTCATTAAGCTGGTGCCACCAATATATGCCAAGGTTGCCGTTTTAAATTGCATTCATGATGCTGTTGCCCTAAAATAGGATATCATTTTCATTCTAAAAAAAGTATCATGTATCATCAATACTTCTTTAAAAGGCTTTCATGATGCTGCTGCCACCATATAGAACATCATGGCCGTTATAAAACAACATTGTGATGTTGGTGTAGGTACTATATATCATTAATGACACGGTTAAAGGCTTTCATGAAACAGGTGCTAACAGGAAATGTAATTATTGTCATTTAAAACTCAGAGGGACGTTGTGTCTGAGCGGGGAGAGCTCCACCCCCTCATCAGCTCAAAAGCCTTGCGGGACCGAAAAACAGCCGCAAAGTGACGGAAAGTGAAGGAAAGGAGAAAAGCAGTCTGCAGTCAGTAACGCTGCTGGATTGAGCTGGAATTACTGAAGATTGTCCTTTTCACTTGCTCTACACTGGTAAAGTCTACTTCTGCACAATATATGCACTTGTGCCTTTAAGCTCAGAGGGACGCTGTGTCTGAGCAAGGAGAGCTCCACCCCCTTATCAGCTTAAAAGCCTTGCGGGACCGAGAAGCAGTCGCAAAGTGAGGGAAAGTGAAGGAAAGGAGAAAAGCAGTCTGCAGCAAGTAACGCTGCTGGATTACGCTGGAATTACTGAAGATTGTCCTTTTCACTTGCTCTACATTGGTGAAGTCTACTTCTGCACAATATATGCACTTGTGCCTTTAAGTTCAGAACAACGCTGTGTCTGAGCAAGAAGAGCTCCACCTCCTCATCAGCTTAAAAGCCTCACGGGACCGCGAAGCGGCAGCGAAATGGCGAAAAGTGAAGGAAAGGCGGGAAGCAGTCTGGAGTCAGTAACACTGCTGGATTGCGCTGGAATTACTGAAGATTGACCTTTCACTTGCTCTACGTTGGAGAAGTGTATTTCTGCACAATATATGCACTTGTGCCTTTAAGCTCAGAGGGATGCTGTGACTGAGCGAGAAGAGCTACACCCGCTCATCAGCCTAAAAGCCTTAGACCGTGAAGCGGCCGTAAAGTTATGCAAAGTGAAGGAAAAGGAGGAAAACAATCTGCAGTCCTCAGTCCGCCATCACCATTGCTACTGCCGGCTACTAATGTGCCCAATCTAAGAACACAAGTTCCAACAGCAAGATCGCGAGTAGAAACTTGTACATCCATATAACTTTCGCCTATGTCCGTGATCAATCTGAGTTGAAGCGAGTTAACTTGTGACTGAATCCGCCGACGTAAACTGAGGCGGTTAACAGCTCTGAAACCCACCGAACCTTGAAAACATTGTGGGCATATTTGGATGGGGTTGTTTATGGTGGGGAACCATCAGTGAGTAATTTCTGCTTGGCCACCCTACACTGAGGTAGAAGAAACGTCCCTGAATTGAATACGCTGTGTGTGCGGATCACCAGTGTTTAAACCTCCAGTCGTACTAACATATATCAATACTAAAACAAAAAGAGGGAGGAACACTGGGCAAGTATCGACCTCAGATTGATTGTAAGCAATAGCTGTAGAGAGTACGACTCTCACCCAGGACCCACAAGGGAGCATAACAAAAGCCACTGAAATTATCTGTACAAGTCTTGAGGGACCAGGGGAGCAATTTGATCAGAGCGCTTGGTTGCGCCCGATTTATTTCCAAGTCCAAATTGGCGCTACAACAACCTCCCCACTCAATACTCTGGAATATGAGATGTCCCCCACAGAAACCAGGTCATTGCCGGTCCAAAATGTCTTAGCCACCACTTCTGTTGGAAAAGTGAAGGTGGGAAGCAGGGCGGTTTATGATGATATTCCAGCAGTCATGTCCTTCACATTGAGAGACCAGGATGTCTCAGATGAGGCCCTCCTATTACACGGAGATGCTATGAATGAAACCCCTAAGACTGAGGCGTGCTCCTTAGCAACACATCAATGAGTGCACCTGACAGCTACCCCAAGCCCTGAAGGAGTTTACACATTTGGGAGACCTGACCTAGTAGCTCAACAAAGGAAAAGGGTATGGCAAAAGACGGCTTGGAAGCCAAGAAGTTTGGCACCGGAAGATCTTTTGTCAAGGCAATGTTTTTTTTACATTCGGCCCGAGGTTCTGGTCCCTAGTAGGAGGTTGGATGGACCAGGCTGGGGAGTTGCAAGTAGACCTACCCCATACCCAAGACCCTCTAACAGAGAAGTTGTCCCTTTACTTATGAGTGACCCACAGGACAAAAGTACGGTTGCCTGCCACAATCCCATATGAGCTCCAATTTCTAATCCCCCAGAGGGAAATCAGTCTGCCATTCAGGGTCGACAGCAGAAAAGAAGGTGGGAGAGATTCAAACTACACAGGACTGCCAACGGCCCAGAAGAAAAGGGTCTCATTTACTACGGATAAGGTTCAACAATGTAGTCTTTCCCTCACCCACTTAAACTCAGATTCCATCACGCAGCACCTGACAGGGGATGACACATTGATAGAAAGCGCGAAAGCGCAGAAGAATCAAGAACTACCCCCCCTCAGATGCAGATATCTTGATGGATTTGGCAGCCGCACAAATTGAAGATGGGCCGAAAGGCTCAACAGGGGATAGATGCTGGCCTAATTGCATCCCTCACAACACTCACCTTTGTGCCATATATGAAGCTACATGAATCTATGAGTGAGCAAATTAGAGATCAGGCCACGGCAATGGCCATGCTCCATACCAAACTTCTATTCTTAGAAGTTTTCGTAATGGCTATTGTATGGGAAGACAGGTCTATAGGACCCCCTCCCCCACATACCCCACCTCCATGAGGTTCGTGACTCATCAGCAGCCCCCCATGCACCTGGGCCTGGGAGGCAGGATGGCTGCTGATCGACACACAGGGCCAATCGACTCGTAATGTAACATACCATAGACAACATTTTGAAAACATTAAGACTCCATTTTAGATGTAATGCCCAAAGCCCAAATGAAACAGCCTGCCTGTGAAAGCTGTAGCTTGGCCCCCACTCACTGCGCACAGGGAGCCATGCACTCCCCCGCACCTCCACCCCATGGCAGATCCGTTGAAAGCCTGTTCTCACGAGCAACCAGACACGAACGAGTATCAGAACAAACACTATCATTTACCTTCTGCAGTACATCACTGTCCTAGAAGTGACCTGACTTGCAGCCCGAGTCTGGAAAATAACAAGAACCATCCCAATCCAACAAGTCTTGACCTGCACCTAACCCCTAACATTTAAATATATGGTGTCAATAACCTTCCTCCATGAACCCCTGTCACTGCAAAATACCATGTGCTTTGAAGGTCTAATGAAAGGGCTTGTTAGATTCCGCCTTATACTGAATAGTGATTGCTGCTAATGTACAAAGGATAAACTAAAAAGCGTTACAGAGAATACTTTTGTGAAATGTAGTGAAACACGGTTTAAAAAGTGTAATATCCGTCATGGGCATTGAGCCGGTTTTTGCTATGAACAAGAATGTAAACTAACATGTTGCTTCTCTGATCCTGCGTATACAATCCAACCTGACGCTACCTCATGTTGTTATTCGTTTATATGTCCTGTGAAATATCAATATGTGTTCAACTAATGCTATGTAATGCATGTGTCACTGCCAGACCCCATTGTTACGTATGAAGCAGTAAACTATTTTGTAAACGATAGAAACATGTAATCACCCGAATACCACTAACTGCAGTAACTGCCCTTCCCTTATGGTATATTGTTTAGTCCAGGAGCAGAGGATCGCTTAGAGCTACAAGGCCATCTCCCCTCCTCCCGTCAAGGCCCGCCAGGGCTTGCTGGTGTTCGAACACACATTCCTGCTGGACCAGCTTCAAGTATTTACTCCCCCATGTCAGAGGCTGCCATAGTTGGCCGAGTGAATTATGCACAACCTGGTCCTAAATTCCACCGCCTCGAAGGGCCAGAGGTGTGCCCTTACTGATCAAATGGTACTCCAGTTCACCCCAAGTTAATGGGCCATAGAGACAGTTATCCACCCTGTACCAACATATCGTAAAGTGATCTCTCACCACACCCGTGCCCTCTGACAAGACACCTGGACTTATGACACCCGGTCGAGAGGTCAAAAGCAACTGTACACTGATGTATTGGTGAAGTTTCACATTGCATGTTGTTTCCCTGGTCTCTCATGTGATCATAGATTAACCTATTTTAGGATTTGCAGGACAACTGGAGTCATATAATGTGATGAGTGTTTGTGTGTGTGTGGCCACAAGGGCAAAGTGTTAGAGCAGCCACCAAACATCGACACAAACCACGTCCGGCCTGGCAGCTCCACCTTGACAAGCCCAGCTGACCCATCCACCCCACATTGACACTGTGCAGATGTCCACCTATCCTGGAGCAGCTCATCGATGCACCACCTATAGTTTAGTCAACGTCACCCAATACCCACAACTTTTGTGCCCCCGATAGCTCACAGGATTTATGACGTAGTTTTGTAACAAATATCACTGTCTTTGCTATTGTCAGGCAGAGTGCTCTCGGAGGTTGCAGAGTCCTTTGCATGCCATACATTGGTTAGATAAAAAAACCCTTTACATCACCCGCACTTGGTCCTGGTCTCATTCCCTCCTGGGGTGTGTCCTTTATTGCCTCTCATTGTGGGGAGGGTACTGCCTTTTGGGGACGCTTGCTTTCAATATACAAGGGGATTTGGTGAAGAATAGGGAGGACACTACCACTATCCTCCAAAACCTAATCGAGACAGTTATGAGAGATAAAAACAAGAGGCGCTAGGATGCAGGACAAGACACAAACAGATTTGAAACAAATGAAGAATCTATACTGTCATCTACCAACAGACATGTGGAGGAGGAGGAGATCAATAATTTTGCTAAGGTCCAAAGTGCTGTAAAAGGGCCTCCAGTAGCCAGCCTAACTCAGAAACCTGAGGTAGGTGAAGCGTACCGAGATTGTATACAGGTACCCAATCAGGGCCTGGCAGTCTCCCCATAAGGTTTGGGAATCTTACTGGGAGTCAGTGTCGGACAAAGTTATTGCACAAGCTGTTGAAACTGGCACCCTGGAGGGACAGCCACTCAAGAAGAAATACAAAATATTTGAAAATTGACGGACAGACAAAGGGGCATTGGTAATAAATCCCCCCAAAGTTTGAGAGTCACCCTAAAGAAGAAACTTACAGAGGAAAAGGGAAAAGTTCCAACTAGAAAAAAATGCACTGAAAAGTCCAATCTAGTTCAGCCTCAATTAAGGGGGAAAGAGAAACCGGCTTTAAGAGATTTAATAGGGAGGATACTTCTGGTAGCAGTGTTCTACCTGGACCTTTGTATCAAAATCGAGCAGCAATTTGCATTAGGAGTGCAAGACTTGACAATTCTATTAATCAAATAGCCGACTTAATAGGCAAAGAAGTTCCATCAAGGGCAGGGGCTCCAAAAAGTCAGGTTAATGGGATCAGGGAGAAGACCTAAGGCATTTTGCTAGCCAAGACCCCGGCAATCATAGAGGAAGAGGATCTCATTGATCTGATAAATCTCTCCACCTATTCCTCTCTGGGCGAAGAAGAATCTGAGGTCTATATCGAGAAGGGTGATCAAGAGGGACAGCCGCTCAAGAAGAAATACGAAATATTTGACAAATTGACGGATGGAAAAAGGGGCATTGGTAATAAATCCCCCCAAAGTTTGAGAGTCGCCCTAATGAAGAAACTTACACAGGAAAAGGGAAAAGTTCCAACTAGAAAAAAATGCACCGAAAAGTCCAATCTAGTTCAGCCTCAATTAAGGTGGAAAGAGAAACCAGCTTTAAGAGATTTAATAGGGAGGATACTGCTGGTAGCAGTGTTCTACCTGGACCTTTGGATCAAAATCGAGCAGCAACTTGTATTAGGAGTGCAAGACTTGACAATTCTATTAATCAAATATCCGACTTAATAGGCAAAGAAGTTCCATCAAGGGCAGGGGCTCCAAAAAGTCAGGTTAATGGGATGAGGGATGAGACCTCAGGCATTTTTCTACCCAAGACCCCAGCAACCATGGAGTTAGAGTATCTCTTTGATCTGATGAATCTCTCCACCTATTTCTCTATGGGCGAAGAAGAATCTGAGGTCTATATCGAGCAGGGTGATCAAGAGGATCTTGTGTGTATGCCGCCCCATGAACCCTCTAGAGAAAGCTTCAATTAAAACATTGAGGAGGAATATGATTAAGTGGCGTCACAAGGGAACGGGAGGAAAATTTGGAGGTAGAGCCATTAAGATCATGACAGGGAACGGGTCGATCAACCATGCCTCCTCATAAGCTGAATATTCTGAGGAGTGAAAGCTCGCCAGGTCCGAGAGATATCTCTTCGGTAAATAATTGGAAATTCACCATAGTATTGCAGAACAATAACATCTATAAAGATCCAAAGGCCAAAGGCCACAGACACATGGGGAGACAAAGTTTGAAGACAGAAGACTGGGGATGGTTGGCCGGGGGCCCTGGCCGCAGGTGAGGATCAATCACAGCGCCTCAAGCAGGCACGACGTCTCAGAGTTCAATTGAGACCTTGTGGGATCAGACTTGGCAGTTGGAACACACAAGGCTGTGTTCACTTATTTGGGGATGGGGCTTTAAAATACCAGGACTATGATATTATTTGTCTGTAGGAGGCATGGCTCCAGGCCTCCCCCATTTGGAAGGATTTACCATCTATTTGAATGCGGCCGAGAGGGGTTTTTGAGGCAGACCAGCATCAGGACTGCTAATTACAAAGAATAACGATAGGAACTTCAATGTAATTTATTAAATACAACAATCACCCCTAATACAGATTTTAGTATTGACATCAAGTATACATTCGGCAAAGCATTCCAATATACTTTTGCTGATTAACCTGTATTGGAACATGGGTGCTGCCACGGACAAGTCTTTTGCAACCTCTGTATTATCTCTCATAGACAAGGCTCAAGGAATCTGGCCGAGTCTGGAAATTCTACTATGCAGAGATTTAAACATTCACTATTTTGGCGCAAAGTTTCAACTGATTAAGGATCGCTTGCTTTCAGCAACCCTGCAGGTTCTGCGGGGTCTTCAATGGAGAGAGGACCTCACCCTGAGAAACATCTTCATGGCAAATGGCTCCACTAAGGGGGACATTCCGCTCAATCCAACATGGAAAAGGGGAAAGGAAAGAAAGATCCTGGACTATGTCTTTAGCTTCTGCCAACATGCTTGTGCATATATCAGGCTTATCAGTCCAACATACAAATCTAAGTGACCACGAATATACTGGCAAAAACCATCAGTGAGTGGGACGTATGTAGGGACCAGTTATTTCCTCTATGTCTAGAGGTGGAGCCAGGCCGAAATAGGATGAGGCTGAAACAGGTCCTGTAGTGTGTACTAGCCACACACGAAGGTGTGAACTCAGTCAAACTGCACTCACATTTGAAAGTATTCGATGCAACCCAAGAACAAGCCCAGTAAAAAACATGGTTTCAAACTGCAACAGAGTTTTAATGTGGAAGTCTCCCAGAGGAAAACTCTTTTAAACAAGGCCATCAGAGTAAATCGATTAACACATACAAAGCATTCAATGAAATCCTCAAAAATATTAAAACAGGCCTTCAAAAACTGGTTAATAACCCATAAACATTGGATGCTCGAACAAGATGCAGACAAAATGTTATACAGTATTGCTTCAAAGAACACGGCAGAAGTATGGAAATTGATGAATGATGCTTACGCGCCTCAGGCAGCACTGACCTTGAAACCAGTATCTGCGGTGTCCTGGGAAACCCATTTCTGTCTACTGTACTCTCTACCTGAAAATAGTGCAATGTTCGTGGAGGAGAAGATCGATAGCTCATGGAACTTTCCAAAAGAAAAGAGCGAGGTCTTAGATTGCATCAAGAGAGCGAGCATTTCCAGGGCCGCTGGTCCCAATGGCGTAACAAACTTAACTCTCAAGAAACATCCTGAGAAATGGGCAAGGTAAATTCACAAATGGTTTGCATACGTCAAGAGGAAAAAAGAATACCAGAATATGGACAACCTCCATAATCATGCCGATCTTCAAGAGGGGCGATAGGTCTAATACACGTACTTATAAGCCTATTACCTTCTTGGATGTGATGGGCAAAATCTTTGGATCCCGGCTCTTCAATGCCCTAAATTCATGGACAAAAAAGCTTCACATCATTATGACCCGTGGCAAGCAGGCTTTGTGAAAGGCACAGGAACGGCCCTTAATCTCTTTGTGATAAACATTCTGAAGTCAAGAGCAAAGAGGAAGAACTAGGTCAGATTATATCTTGCCTCAATTGATCTGGCCCAGGCTTTCGACACAATAGACAGACGACTGCTCTGGGTCAAGTTGAAGCGATGGGGATGCCTGGATGATATAAGGGAGGCATTGAGGCTGCTTCATGACGAAACTACTCTGCAAATAAAGCTGGATTGAAAAGCGATTTTGAGCAATCAAATTGAAACATTCAATGGCCTAAAGCAAGGCTGCCCACTGGCACCAGCTGTTTTCAATGTTTTAATCTCTGATGTGGGATACATTCTGGAACCAGTTAGGTGCTTTCCCTGTTGTTTATTGTATGCAGATCCTTATGGATCACACCAAAATAGGCCTCCGAAGACAACTGAAAGCAGAAGAAGAGTATGTCAAAGCTAACTCCCTTAAAATCAACGTCCAGAAATCAAGAATTCTTACATTTGGACGGAAGAATAGAGCTGTACTAAATAAAGCCAGATTGCGGTTTATCAAAGGAGAAAAAATCTTGGAGGTTGCATCGTTAACTTATCTGGGCATGTGCTTGAATGAAAGCGTGGTGGATGCACAACGAGAGCTCATGCTCCGAAGCAAGACCAAGAGATTAGCTGCAAAAGCCAGAGTGATATGGGCCCGGTATTGTAAATTCTCATTAACACCAGTCATCAAGTTCTACCGCCTAAAAGTCTCACCCATCTTAACCTATGGGGTGGAAGCATCTTTTGCTCTATCCCACGAAATCTGGAGGAAATTGGAAGGGATCTTCTGGAGAAAAGTGCTGACACTGCCATCCTGTGTTTCTGTCCAAATTAGGGCCGAGTTGGGCCTGACCTCACTGTACGCATGTACAGTTTGGAAAGCTTTATCTCTATTCCAAAAATGCTGTGAGGAAAACTTTGAAGGTGCTTGGGCATGCATAGGAAAAGCCATGATTGAAGAAAATGATCCATTGCTCAAGCACTGGAGGGCAGTGTGCATAGCCATCCTGGATGATGTGAACGAGACCGAAACTACACTCCTCAATAATCCGCTCAATTTCAAGCGTAAACTCTAAGACCTAGATTGGATTCAGACCGTACAGGGACGGCAGAGCTCTAAACTTTATGGGAGTACATTTCCAGACATTAGAACAAGGGGCTTGTTGCCTAAGTATTTGAGTAAATTTCATTGTAGATATCGGCGTAGTCAATTAATGCGCTTCAGGCTAAACTTGTTCCACACAAAAGAATTTACGGAAGTCAGAAAAGCCAATGTTGATTGTGCGACTGCAAAAGAGAGACTCTGTACAATCTAACTCTGTTATGTCCCGGGAACCAAAATTCTGAAAGAAAAACAGTTGGAAGATTCCTTCTCACAATCCACAACATTGACAGTTGAATATTGGTGGTCAAAACTGATGTTGGGAGAACGTCTCTCTATAACGTTGGCACTTTGGGCTTTTCTGAAAGATCTGTTTACCTTGCTATGGAAGTGTTAAAGCTAGGGCGGATAAGCCAATAGAGTGAACAATGGCCCTCTTATAAAAAAAATAAGCTAATCCTGTGTTCCTAAGTACATCAGGCCTCAAATGACTTGTTAGTCAAATGTACTCCTTCTCTGACCTTCCAAGATGAACACTCGTTTCCTCTTAGAGAAGTTTGAAAATCTTCGTTTGTAATGTTTTGTTGACTTTGTTAGTTTTGCGATAATTGTTTCAGTGAATAACATATCACAAGGAATGTGATTTATTTCGGTTGTGTTTCTATTGACAGTAATGTGATTAGTGCAAAAAGGTTTGTTTTTTCTTTAAACCAAAATGCCAATAAAAAAAAGGCTTTCGTGGCACTGGTGCTCACCCTATTTTTCATCACTTCACTTAACATTGTGTTCATGGTGCTGTATTTGTCATCATTGCTACCTTAATTTCCTGATGCTGGTGTACACAAAGGAACAAGTCAGGCTCTGCACCACACACACATCCACATAAACATACACAACCGCCCGCATGCACACATGCCTGCACACACTCTCAAAGATACCTGCATCTCTAAATCTCTGCCTCACCACCCTCACATGCATACACACTCTCAGACACCTGCACCTCTCATTTTCAGACTCACACAGTCTGACATTCGGCAAGTCCCTCTGCTGGCTGCCTCCTGCAAGGATCCCACCAGACAGACAGGGATGGCTGCTGCCAAAAATCGTCGTGTTTCAAAACCCTCAGCATGCAGAAGAGTACATGCTGGAGACTCTGACATGTCAACACTAATACACTGCAGCTCACCAACATGAATATGGTCACTGTAGGTGCAGTGTTCGGAGACCAGTGGGGAAAACAATGGCTTTTAGTTTTCCTGAATCCAAGATCTGTGCAGTCAATATTTGTCAGATTACGGATCAGGGCAAACTTGATCCAATTCCAGCACTACAAATATTAATGCACAAACTGTGTTTGTATCTATAACTGTACATACATACTATATAGGACAGTCTAAACATGTGTGCAGGTTTCTGCAAGTTTGGCGAGTATTTACTTGTTTATCTTTTCTATGTATGTATTCATGTATGTGCCAATATATAGTTGTTGTGTGAGGCGCTGCAAACCTCTAAGCAGCTGATTCAGACGTATCACCATACATGAAATTGTGTTGTGTATGCTCGAGTTCAGTTAACAGCGGCATTCGTGTGGCAATGAAGCCAATTTTGCATTTAGTGCTGGTTGAAGTAATGTTTAGTGCCATAAAATAAGAAGGTCCATTTATTTTCTCATCTCGTTGCGGGCCAACTGTTTAATTTATCCCACGAATGCGTATTCCAATAGTATCCAAGTTAGAGAACATCCAGGTGCAATTCATGCACGAGGCACTCTGTTTGATTTCCCTCATGAGCTTTCTGCATCGTGCATTTCAACTCAGAAAGGTCAGCTATTATAAATGCAGGAAACCAGCACAGTTGTTTATATCTGGGTGATATTCGAGTTTGTTCTGCTTTCTGCTTCTGCGGAGATCACATCACCGCAGATTGGCCACTGAATTGGCTTGTAACAGGAAGCAGTACATTTCGAGAATATCCGCGCGCTGGCATTTGCTCCTGCGTGGGACGGGTAAGTGTTCTGCGAGGTGCCGTAATTGGCTGAGAAAAGCAGCCGAGCTGGTGGAGTTCAGCATGAATAAGCTTGATGGAAAACTCACTTTCTGCCCATTGTGAGAGATGATACGTTCCATGCCCTGCCCGGTACACCTACTTAGAAGTCAGGCCAAATCACGGAATAGCTGCTAATCTTGTTAATTAGGCAAATGTGCATGACAATACATCTGCTCGTGTTACCAAAATGTCAATTATGACTGTTAAAGTTGCAGATTCAATCTGGCACAAACAACAGAAGCTTTGTAACAGGAAGGAAAGCACTGTTGGCATTAATAATGTAATAGCTATGTATACATGACCGCTTCACATAAATAAGCAGCTCAGGCATTACAGATCGTTGACTGTGGCATTCGCAAAGAATGTTCTGGATGCGTTAGTGTCAAGCATGTGTGGTATTGGCATCCTGTTAGTCTCAGAAGAGAGAGCACGGAGCGAATGGTAATGGAGTAACGGAATAGTCATGGACTCGAAACCCCTGAGCCCAGGTGGATTCAAATGTGTTTTTAATGCTTGTCAATCGCGTGCTGTCGTTTATGCCTTTGTGTATTACGTCAATGTTAAATTAGAATAGGCATTATACCGTTCTTTCTTGCACAGCTGATAATAAAGGGCATTATTATGAAAGTTCCTTTGGATTCCATCAGTGACATTGAGTGCATCATTTAACTGAGATACAAGAACCGTGAGCGATGCACCCATGGTCTACCGTGTTGCGGGACAGAGAAGGTTAGCCTTTGAGCAAAGAACGATGGGAAGCTACAGCCTCATGTGTCAAGGAAGATGGCAGCCTCATGTGTCAAGGAAGATGGTGACTCCACTCATCTCCTAGGCAGGCGGCTACCAGACAGGTCTGAGTCTTGTGATCAGTGCAGTGGAGACATCTGCCTGCGTCAAAGGTGGATGTGTGGGCCTAACTGGCATGAACTGGGCAGGGGAGAAAGTGTTGGCAAGTAGCTGGTGCATTTGTAGTTGTGCGGTGTAAATGCTAAGAGTGATCCCAGTATAGGAGGAAGAGCGAAGTAACCACAAGGGGGTCTGGAGGATTTTCACCAGAGAACACTTTCATTGTGATGAATTAAAACGGTGTATTTTACAGCACAATTTCTGTGAACAATTTGGTAAAAAACCAGACAGTTTGCAATTGGTTGTGTATTTCAACACATGGCAACAGTGTGCAAGAGCAATTTTCAATGCTTATTCATGTTGCCTGGGCCATCACGTGTATAGTATAAGAAACGTTTTCATGCTGGCTGTGCCCATACATGTTCATGCTGGTTGTGCTAATATATGTCAGTATTCACAGATAAAACATATTCATGTTTGGTTTGCCGATACTGCCAACAATGATACTTTAAGAAAACATGTCCTTGCTGGCTCAGCCAATATATGCCTGTATCGAAATGTGTTCTTAGACCACCAAAAGACTTATGAACTGTTTGTAGTACCTAGATTTGTTCTTAACGTTCGTACATTTCTGATTTGATTTTTCAAACCATATGACTGACTCTACTCTATACAATGACATTCTTATGCCTATAGAATTCTTTGAGGAGCATCACACTGATAATCATACCATTTGTTCAGTTTACGTCTGTTGCCATAAACCCTGTTTTAATTCTCAAGTGTCTTGTCCTTTTATTTTATTGGTTCATTAATTGTCTGCTTTAGTTTTAGTAGACATTGTTGACATTTCCTTCTGAATGTTTACCAATGAGAACCCTTTCTGCAAGTATCATGTGATGCCCCGAGTCTCCCAATTTTGTATGGGCTACCCTTATAGTATTTACTACATGGACGTATGGTTGATAGCAAACAGACTAAAACTCGAACTTACCAAAACAGAAGTGATGGTCTGTAATCCTACAGGTTTTAACTCCACCACAGTCACCTGGCCTGACAAGATGGGCCCTTGCCGAAGCCCGCCAACCATTTTAAGGAATCTTGGAACGACAAGGGACGACACCCTCACTCTTGATCCACTGGTCAAAGCCACCGTCAGGGGCTGTTTCATCCAGCTGTGCATGTTGCCTCATATCTTACCTTAGTTAGCATTTACCCATGGCAATCATTAATACTATCCAAACTAGACTAAGAAAACATCCTCCAATTTGGACTGCCACCTTACCTAATGAGAACACTTCAAAGAGTTAAAAATGCATTGGCAAGACTACTACTCGGAATAAGCGATTTCAATATATCACGCTAGCATAACATATTCTCCACTGGTTAACCATTAAAAATGATTCAGTTCCAAGCCCTGTTGCATTGCCCATTATTCATACCATGGAAGGGCCCTTGCTCCTTCAGAAGTAGGTTTTATCACTTCAGTCCTTCCAGAACACTTAGGTCCCACAATGTTGCACTAGTACTAGTCCCCAAATTCAACAAGAAATGGCAAGAAGGATCCTTTTTCAATTCCGACCACAAAACTGTCCAAACCTCTCATCCTGTAAGTGAACCACATTCAAGAAAACAGTCAGGACTTGGCTTTTCAACCAAAGGTTTTCAAAGAAATGACAAATGATAGCAACTGACTAAAACCTGTGCTGCAGAAACGTGGACTAATTTGCGACATGCAATTTTTGAATCTCTTCACACTATCATCTATGGGAAACCAATTTGATTCATGGATCTTCTGATGTGTGACACTGGCCCACAACTTAATCTGGGTGAACTCTACCCCGAAAAGCCAGGAAGCGACCGCCTAATCCCTGGGGTCCTAATCCCTCAAATAACTTCTAAGTACTACAGTCTTGCAACTTTATGCCTTCCACACTCCTTCAGATGACCTCCAGGTCTAGTGTCTTAACTGATTTAGACCCTATCCATCTTCCATTGACAACCATGCTGTACAGTTTTGCACTCCGCAATCCGCGGTTTGCCTAGATGGCTAATTTATCCAGTCGGTACTATCCACAAACAACATAGAGATTTTTGTATCAGCAAATAGATAACGGGTACCTCAGACCTGCATCCATCAACACCAAAGGTGTCTGCATCAGCCTTCGTGCTATCCGATTCAAACACCCTGTTCTTTTTTCTTACAGAACCATGTGCAGGGAGGCCAGACTTATTGACACAAGGGCACTATATAAGACCACTTGTTATTTCATAACATACCAGAGAAACACTGAAGCAGTATTGGCTTTGTGTAACGCTCACCTGATTCCCACGGAGGCGCCGATCTGTTCTGGACTGCTATGACCTCTTCTAAGGTGATGCGCAGGACTCGGAAGACGGACTGGACCGGACCCCCAAACCTTGCCTGTCTGGCCCGTAGAAGAATCCTTCTGTAGATGGAAAAGGGGATTAACTGTCTGCTGGATAATGTTTCGGATTCCCCTCCTTCCCCCTCTCACACTCCTCGAACCCCCTCCGCGATTCCCCGTAGAGTCTCACCTTAGAGTCTGAAAGGACGAGCTCTCCATCCTGCTTCCGATGCAGGGGCGTCGTTGATTTCCAGTTACTTCACTGGATCTCGGGTTTGGTGAGTATTCAACTCCGCTTGACTTTCCGATATGAGGCCGTAAGTATTCAGTTGCAAAAGTTCAAGCCTTAATTGTCCCTTGTCCTTTTCTCTATTTCAGATGTAGGATGAAGAATCCGCTTAGAGGAATGGATTCGCCGAAGGTAACTCTGGTGAGTCTTTTTGATGGATGGTTCCCTTAGTGATCTTGCTTTCACCCACTAATGCGTGTGTCTTTTTTCCCTTAGGGGCCGGGGTACGGAAGTGCCAAAGAAGCGGCGCTGACCCGAGGTGAGGAAAGATTGTCCCAACAATAATCAGGTAAGTCTTAAGGTGGAAGAATCAGGCCTTCCTCGATCTGTTCCTTTGCTCACCTTTGTTTTGTCTCTTTTTCCCCTTAGGGGCCGGAGTACGTCAGTGCCAAAGAAGCGGCGCCGACCCATGGTGTGGAAAGATTGTCCCAACAAAAATCAGGTAAGTCTTAAGGTGGAAGAATCAGGCTTTCCTCAATCTGTTCCTTCGCTCACCTTTGTTTTGTCTCTTTTTCTCCTTAGGCGCTGAAAGGCGACGGATGGTGCCAATGGTGGCTGAAGAGCCCGAGGGCGCCTTGTGAAGGTGAGTGGAACGCGGCGCTGCAGCGAGCGATGCGATGCGCTTCTAAAAATAATGTCTTTTCTCAGGATCGTCGGAGTGATGGTTCCGGACTCCGGATGGAGGTAGGTAAAGTTCAATTATTCACCTTTCTCTCCTTTCCTTCCTTTTCAGGTGTTCCAGGTTGCAGGCGGGCGTGGCTGGAGCCAGGATGCAGGAGCAGACACGGTGAGCGTCCAGCTGCTAGATGCAGAACAACGCGAAGCGTGAGCTGCTGTCTGGGCGTGGTTTAAATAGCCCCCAAAGTAGTTCCAGGTAAGTATTCTTCCTCAGCCACGCCCGAGTGGTAAAATAGTCCCATAGGTAAAATAGTCCCTTTCAGACCTCAAGGAGGTCTGGATCCGGCAGCATCGTCTGCATCAGGTAAGTCCATCCAAGCACTCCCATAATGAGCTTGGCGCCTATGGTGCCAGGACTGATGCCTTCTATGAGCCTGGCGCCAAAGGCGCCAGAACATGTCCAAAGAGCCCCTATAAGGGATTGCTGGGTCCCTCCCTGAGGACATGATGTCTGCTTTCGGGGACGCTGGCCCTGAACTGGCTTCCCGGGTGTAGGCATCATGACAGCACTCTCCCCCAAGGCCCTCCCAAGATTGTTCCTCCGGGGGTTTTGTTTGTTTGGGAAGATCCGATGGAATTTCTTAATTAATCGAGGTGCATGTACATGGTCACTGGTTCCCATGACCTCTCCTGAGGCCCGTATCCCTTCCAAACGATTAGATAGAAAAGTTTTGACCTTAACATCTTTGAATCTAAAATGTTCTTCACCTCGAATTCAGGTTCTCCATCTATTTGAATGGGTTCTGGAGGCTTGATTAGTCTGGTTCCAGGTTGCACTGGTTTCAAAAGTGACACATGAAAAACAGGGTGAATTCGCATGTTAGCTGGTAAATCAAGTTTAACAGCCGCTGGATTGATTATGGCCGTAATGGAGTAAGGCCCCAGATATTTTGGATTAAAAAGTTCGAGGTCCCTTGAGCGATAAGTGCCTGGTAGCCAGCCATACTTGGTCCCCAATCTGGTACTGAAGTGCTTCACTCCGATGCAGGTCAACATTCTTCTTGTATTTTCTCTTGGCTTGTTGTAAATTTGTAGTTGCTTCTTTGAAGGCTTGGGTAATTGTAGAATGCAGATGGTCCACTGCGGGCATTCCGAGGCCTTGAGGCGAGTCGAGGTCTGAGGTTCGAGGGTGATGCCCATATAAAGTATAAAAAGGACTTTGCCCAGTTCCAGAGTGTACCGAATTATTATATGCATATTCGGCTATCCAAGAATGTCTTTCCAGTTACTTTCAGATTGCTGCAACATACACCGTAAATATTGCTCAAGGGTCTGATTCGTCCTCTCTGTTTGACCATCGGTCTGAGGGTGGTGACTAGTCGATAATCTTACATCGATTTGTGCCAATTGACAACATCTACGCCAAAAGTGGGAAATTAATTGGCTTCCCCGGTCTGAGATTAGTACAGACGGGAATCCATGTAAATGAACAACATTTTCAAGGAATTCTTTGGCTAGAACTGAAGCTGAAGGTAAACCTTTCAATGGAATGAAGTGGGCCATTTTGGAAAATAAATCCACAATAACAAGAATAGTATTATATCCTGAACAAGGAGGTAAGTCCGTAATAAAATCCAATGACAGGGTGTGCCAAGGTGCTGGCGGAATGTCTAAAGGTTGAAGGAGACCGTCTGGTCTTTTCTTTTGGCCTTTATTTTGGGCGCAAACACCACAGGACATCACAAATGATTTAACATCTTTTCACCAAGAAGGCCACCAGAATTGTCGTTTCACCTTTTCTTCCGTCTTGGCAATACCGGGGTGCCCCTCTATTAGTGTATCATGATAACGAGAAATAACGAGCTCTTGTAATTCCTTGTGTGGCAGAAATAAGCGCCCTTGTAAATAAGGTAAATCATTATTTATAGTAAAGTCAGATCCCTTTTGTACCCAATCCTGTAAGTCTGTAGGGTCCAGGAGTTGTTTAACTCTAGCTTGAATGCCTTCAAGCTTTTGTAGAGAAGTCATGCCCAAAATTCTCTGTTTGGGAATTATCGGTACAGGTTCTAAGTTAGTATCAGTTTCTCCCATTCCTATTCGGGATAGAGCGTCCGCTTTGCCATTCTTTAGCCAGGACGGTAGGTGATTAAAAAATCGAATTCCGCAAAAAACAAAGCCCAACGGAGCTGTCGAGATGACTGAGCCTTGGCGGTCTTTAAATACTGTAAGTTCCGGTGGTCGGTGATCACTCTGATGGTATGTCTAGCACCAAGTAGATAATGCCGCCAGGCTTTTAAGGCGGATTTAATGGCTAACAGTTCTTTGTCAGTGATTGTGTAGTTAACCTCGGGTGCCGAGAATTTTCTGGACCAAAATGCAACGTGATGCAATTGGTTAGTTTCGGGATCTCTTTGAGACAGGACAGCTCCCATGGCTAGGCTGGATGCGTCAGTTTCGGCGACATAAGGGAGATCTGGGCGCGGGTGCTTCAATACAGGTGCGGAGGTAAATTTAGCTTTTAGTTCCTGAAAGGCCTGCTCGGCTTCTTCAGACCATTCAAAATGTTTACTTTTCCTTAAGAGCGCAGTGATGGGTTGAACAACACGAGGAAATTCTGGGATAAACCTGCAATAAAAATTGGCAAAGCCAAGCATGCTTTGAACACCTTTCATGGAGCTAGGCGATGGCTATTTGAGGATAGCATCCACTTTTCGTGAGTCCATGCGGACTCCTTTAGGTGTCAGGATGAAACAAGAAACTCGACTTCCGTGGCATGGGAAAACACATTTTCAAGTTTAGCAAATAGTTTGTGTTGGCGCAATTTCTCGAGAATTGCCCTGACATGTTTTCTATGATCAGATTCCGAAGAGGAGTACACAAGAATGTCATCGATATATACGACAACACAAACGTCGATGAGTTCCCGAAAGACATTGTTCATGAAGTATTGGAAGGCAGTCGGTGCATTGCACAATCCGAAAGGCATCACTTGGTACTCGAATAGCCCATATTTGGTGCGGAAGGCAGTTTTCCATTCATCGATTTCCTTTATTCGCACCAGGTGGTAGGCCACCCGGAGATCTAACTTGGTGTATATGCAGGCATCCTTCACCTGGTCAAGGAGTTCAGGGATCAGAGGCAAAGGGTATCGGTTTTCAACAGTTATCTGGTTCAATGCGCGGTAGTCAATACAAGTTCTGAGGTCACCTTCTTTTTTAGGCACGAAGAATAAAGCCGAGGATGCAGGAGACTTAGACGGGCGAATAAAACCATTGGATAGGTACTGATCTAGATATTGTCGTAAATGAAGATTCTCGGGTTCGGTAAGGGCATAGATCCTGCTGCAAGGGGGTTGTGCACCGGGCAATAGATCGATCTGGCAATCGTACGACCTGTGAGGCGGTAGAGTGTTGGCCTGTTCCTTTTGGAAGACGTCTTGAAATTCTTGATATTCTGGCGGTATTTGCAAAATGACAGGGGTTACTGTAGCTAGGCCAATATTTGGATTTCTTGGATAACAGGTTTGTGCACAATCTGGAAAGGTTATCCTCTTTGCTCGCCAGTCAATTCGAGGATTATGTGTTTCCAACCATGAGATTCCTAGAATTACTTGAAATAGCGGAGCCTTGATTACATCAAACACAATTGCCTCCCGATGTCCGTCTTGACCCAGTAATGTCACTTCAGTAGTGGAGTGTGTTACCGGCCCAGAGGCGATTTCGGTTCCATCCACTGTGGTGATGACATCCTTACTGGTTTTAGGGCAAAGAGGGAGGTAGATCCTGGAAGCCAATTCATGATCCACATAGTTTCCTATAGCCCTACTATCGATGTATGCCTTAATGGCATGTAACCGCCCAGGCTGCTTCGGATTTACGAGGACCATTGGCATGATGAAATGCGAGGTCAGAGAGTTCGTTTTTAAGCTCGGTAAACGGACCCCTACGCTCGTCGGGCGTGGTCGTTTCCCGACTCAGATTCCATCAGGTTATCAGCGACTCCTACCGCCTTCTTAGACGGTTTTATAGGGCAATCTCGTAAAAAGTGTCCAGAAGCCCCACAATAAAGGCATAATTGCATTTGCCGTCTTCGTTCACGCTCTTTTTGAGTTAAAGGTCCTTTAACCCCTCCAATTCGCATAGGTTCAGTAACATCGCCACCCTTGGGGTTAACATGGGTTTTGACCAAAACCCGGGTCTCAAACTTGGACCGATCTGCCTTTCTGTTTTGAAGCCTGTGATCTAATTGGACCACCAAGTCTATATATTCAGAGCAGTCTTGGGGTGGATTTACGACCTGGGGCAGGACATCCTTAAGATCTGCACGTAGAGCTCGATGGAATAACGTGATTCTTTTATCCTCCGGCCATCCAGTCTCCACAATTAACCTATTGAAGGTCGCAATATAGGCAAAGAGGTCCTGGTTACCCTGTCGTAGGGATAGAAGCTCGTTGTCCAGGGCCTGTCCCTGAGAATGCCGCACAAAAAGTCTTTCCATGCTTGTCTGGAAGGCTTGAAAGTTCCGAAGAATTGGGTCATCTTGAGTAACCAGTGGAACTGACCAATCCGCAGCACAGCCGCTGAGATATGATAGTACAAAAGCGACCTTGGTTTGGTCGTTAGGGAAGGCCCCAGGTCTGCAGAGGAAGTGCAATCGGCATTGATTCATGAATACGGCGAACCTTTTGGGTCCCCGGCAAAACGTTCCGGTGGGGCCAGTGGCATATTTTCAGGTAGGTTAATTTGCACGGGGTTATTTGAAACCAATGGGGCGGAATTACCCCCAGAACCTGGCAAAGGAGTTTGACCAGCCCGACCTTGTAATAGCTGTCTGGCAAGATCATCAGTTCGTTCTTTAGATACAATTAACTCTCTCCTGAGGGCATTTGTCACCTGGCGAGCGGAATTAACTTCAGCCCGTAATTCCCCCAATAGCTGGGCCAGCTGGTCTGTCTCGGAAGTCTCCATAGCGCCCAGGTGGGAAATTGTAGGTAGGCTTCGCGTTCTGTAATGCTCACCTGATTCCCACGGAGGCTCAAATCTGTTCTGGACTGCTATGACCTCTTCTAAGGTGATGCGCAGGACTCGGAAGACGGACTGGACCGGACCCCCAAACCTCGCCTGTCTGGCCCGTAGAAGAATCCTTCTGTAGATGGAAAAGGGGATTAACTGTCTGCTGGATAATGTGTTGGATTCCCCCCTTCCCCCTCTCACACTCCTCGAACCCCCTCCGCGATTCCCCGTAGAGTCTCACCTTAGAGTCTGAAAGGACGATCTCTCCATCCTGCTTCCGATGCAGGGGCGCGTTGATTTCCAGTTACTTCACTGGATCTCGGGTTTGGCGAGTATTCAACTCCGCTTGACTTTTCCGATATGAGGCCGTAAGTATTCAGTTGCAAAAGTTCAAGCCTTAATTGTCCGTTGTCCTTTTCTCTATTTCAGATGTAGGATGAAGAATCCGCTTAGAGGAATGGATTCGCCGAAGGTAACTCTGGTGAGTCTTTTTGATGGATGGTTCCCTTAGTGATCTTGCTTTCACCCACTAATGCGTGTGTCTTTTTCCCCTTAGGGGCCGGGGTACGGAAGTGCCAAAGAAGCGGCGCCGACCCGAGGCGAGGAAAGATTGTCCCAACAATAATCAGGTAAGTCTTAAGGTGGAAGAATCAGGCCTTCCTCGATCTGTTCCTTCGCTCACCTTTGTTTTGTCTCTTTTTCCCCTTAGGGGCAGGGGTACGGCAGTGCCAAAGAAGCGGCGCCAACCCGAGGTGTGGAAAGATTGTCCCAACAAAAATCAGGTAAGACTTAAGGTGGAAGAATCAGGCCTTCCTCAATCTGTTCCTTCGCTCACCTTTGTTTTGTCTCTTTTTCTCCTTAGGCGCTGAAAGGCGACGGATGGTGCCAATGGTGGCTGAAGAGCCCGAGGGCGCCTCGTGAAGGTGAGTGGAACGCGGTGCTGCAGCGAGCGATGCGATGCGCTTCTAAAAATAATGTATTTTCTCAGGATCGTTGGAGTGATGGTTCCGGACTCCGGATGGAGGTAGGTAAAGTTCAATTATTCACCTTTCTCTCCTTTCCTTCCTTTTCAGGTGTTCCAGGTTGCAGGCGGGTGTGGCTGGAGCCAGGATGCAGGAGCAGACACGGTGAGCGTCCAGCTGCTAGATGCAGAACAACGCGAAGCGTGAGCTGCTGTCTGGGCGTGGTTTAAATAGCCCCCAAAGTAGTTCCAGGTAAGTATTCTTCCTCAGCCACGCCCGAGTGGTAAAATAGTCCCATAGGTAAAATAGTCCCTTTCAGACCTCAAGGAGGTCTGGATCCGGCAGCATGGTCTGCATCAAGTAAGTCCATCCAAGCACTCCCATAATGAGCCTGGCGCCTATGGTGCCAGGACTGATGCCTTCTATGAGCCTGGCGCCAAAGGCGCCAGGACAATGTCCAAAGAGCCCCTATAAGGGGTTGCTGGGTCCCTCCCTGAGGACATGATGTCTGCTTTCGGGGACGATGGCCCTGAACTGGCTTCCCGGGAGTAGGCATCATGACACTTTGCTGCACAAAACACATCTGCCCATTTCCGATCGTAAGGATATACACATGTCCCCAGAACTCACAGAATTGTTAGCTGCACACTCCATGTGGCTTACACATGACAACAAATTGGGATGTATTTGCATTGCAGAACCAGTGTGAAGTTAGGTGTTGAGATTTCCGATATTTGTGGACATTCTTACTCCCAGGGTATGGGGAATCTCCTACATTCTTCTTGCAACAATTCAAAAAGGAACTGGATGACTTTAAGTAACATGGAGAGTCAATTTTAGTGCAATATGCAGCTGTTCTATTGCTAATCTTTCCCTCCATCTGATGCATGTAAAAAAGATACTCAAGTACTCCAGGGCTGCATTAGATCTTAAAGAACATACATTATCCAAACAGAAGTTAATTTTCTGGGACATAACATTATAGCAGGTAACTGATGCATAACAGACTAACACACAGAAGCCATTTTAAAGGTACCCACACCCCAGGAATGCAGATGAGAGCATTTGTGGAGATGACAGGCTACCACAGACAATGCATATTAGGTTACTGAGAAAAAACTTGATAAGCTACTGTAGAGGCAGAGTCAAGTTCCCCTCCAAAAGCTCTGCCCCCATGTTGCCTATATGTTGGGAGCAGGAAATTGAGTCACGTGCAGTACCAGTGAGGATGCCTATACCACAGAAAATCCTGGAAACAAGGTATCCATTGAGAAACCCTTTATGCATTCAAGAAGAAGTAATGGCCTGTTGAACAACGTTGCAGAGGAAGTGTGAACATGAATGAAACAGAAGACTGGTGATGTCATGCGGAGCAGAGCTGATACACCTAGAAAAGATGCACGAGATAAAAGAACATAAACGTTCTATAAGATCTGAAGATGAGATGGTAAAGGTGAGCAACATTTCAGGCTCGAGATGGAGATGCTCATGCTACAGAAATGCTGAAGAAAATACAAATCAGTTTATACTTGTACAGATGCAGTAACACAAGCAGACAAAGTGATCCTAAGGCTGGCTACGTAGTGAATAGTTGTGGCAATGCACCAATGTTTAATACATAGGAATGTATATAACCTGGATATTCCACAGGGCACTTTAAGCAAGGCTTGAAACCCTGTGATTGGAAATGGTTTTTCAGTGTGGTGCAGTTGGAAAATAACTAAAGGCGATGGAAAAATTCAAGAAAGGCTTGGCAGTCCCAGCACCAAGAAGTCGAGGCCACCGTCAGCCTGGTTGTCCATCCAGTAGTTACATGAATGTGAGAAAGAAATAAACATCTGTTTGAGGTGGAATGGAAAAACACTGAAGGCGTCAAAAGTTCATCATTTAATAGAATTAAATGCTGCAAAGAGCTCGAAAACACGGTCTCCAAGTCACATGGTCAGATCAAAATAGACATTGGGTCGAGCTACAACGAAACCAAGAAGATACTCCCTTTTATTCTCAGACACAGAGAGCTTCTCCAAGTCTAAGTTCAAAGCCTTAATTGACTGACAGACTGCAAGATAGATGTTGGGCTAATTGGAGGGGAGGCATGATCAAGCGGACCTCCCTGCACCTGGTATGGTAGGCTGCATGCTGCTAGAATGTGGAATATTCCAAAGAAATTAAGAGATGGAAAGGAGAAAAGGATAAAGCTGAGGAGATACTGCTCATACAGACCGAATGGTCAGAAATTTCTCAAACTTGATGGGAAGAGCATTGAGGAAGTAAGGCAAATGGAAGATCAAGACATGCAAGATAAAAAAAGACAGGGAATGTGAGAAACGATTGAGAGAAGATGAGGCTAAAAAGAAGGGTAGACTAAGGCAAGACTAAATGTATCAGGAAGAGTTAAGAAAAGGAAGAAAGAGCAGAAGAGCAAACAAAATATGACAACAGGCTGAGAGTAATCGAAGAACGAGACAGGCTAGAAAAGAAGACAGAAGAAGTGGAAGAAAATCAATTGAGAGAGAAAAGAATGCAAAGACGCAGAGACAAAGAGGTGCATAGGGAAAATGAGAGGAGAGAAGTTAAGAGACAGTAGGAAGAGACAGTTAGAGAATAAGCAAAGAACTGACAGGCATTTGATTAGGAGATGGAACGAAAGAGAAGACAGAGAGCACACAACATTGATCGCATTGAGAAGGAGCTAATGGAACCTAATCCAGTAGTATCATGGGAGGACATAGATGAGTTCTTCACATCACAAGGACCGGACCATCTCCAGGGCCCTCCATGGTAAACCTATAGGGGGATTTTGAGAAAGGAGATATAGGAGATATGTTTTTAGAGAGTTGAGGACAAAAAGTAAATTGAAAAATAAAGGGAAAGATGATCAATTTGAGATTTCCCAGTCACAAGGTAAGGAGGGTAGTTTGTTTAGTTTCAAGCACAGAGCTTTGTCTTTCGACAGGGTGACTCTAAACAGAGAGGAGAAAGAGGACAGTCATACAAGTTTCGGGAGAGGATACATCAGACGGAGAAAGGGAAACCTTCTGTGGGGAGGAGGGTGGTGGGTGCGATCCCGAGGAGTGTTTTTAAACAGACAAGGAAGTTAGATGGTCGGATCTGGACCTACCAAAAGAAAGAACGCCAGAGAATATGGCATGCACAAAATGATCTAAAGGGTGTACCCATAGTGAGAGGTGGGACTCACCACCATACATGAGCAGACTAAGCTCATTATCAGGAAGAAGACGATCAGGAACCATTGTCCCTATTATGGATAGACGCACAATGGAAGCCGATTGCGATTTTGGGATTTCACCATTTCCCTTGTTAGAAAAAGGAGGGAACCAGGCGTAGTGCATCCCTAGGACCTAGATGGATAAGGACAATCTAAGGTGTAAGCTCCTGAGTTTGACTTCGGGTACCGTAAAATAGATGTATGAATTAGAAAAGATGACAGGAGGAAACTCATTAACTATAGAGGACATTATGAGTCTTCTAGCAGCTATTTTAGGGAAGATTGCTGATGACATTTGATTTGGATGAGAGAACTATACGCATGTGTCACAGCACAGAACACAGCGCACAATGGCACACCATTTAATAATTGTAGAGCGACAGTCTGAAAAGCGCTTAGAGTACAATATCCTAATGTGTCAGATATGGGAGCTAAAATGGCACGTAAGATGCAAGAAGGTGAGGATCCGCTTGCATACATTCAGAATTTTCAAGAGCAGTAGTCTTTGAAACTCGAGAGGGGGAAATCTATACCTGTTTTCTATCATATTTTGTATCAGGGATTGTCAGATCAGGTACAGAGACAGCTCAAGAAGCTGGTGGTTATGGAGGCAAAACCATGGCTAGAAATACAGCTGACCATTGCTCACCACTGTGGATTGTTGCAAGAGAAAAATCGAAAGAGAGTTGCTAGGAAGATCAAAGAAGCTAAGTTAGTGCAGAGGAAGCTGTCAAAATATGCTATAGAATGGGCGATGCTGGCTAGTGGAGAAGGGCCAGGATCACAGCAAGTATCAGGTATGCCGCAGGTGATTTAACCAATGGCAGTTGGATAAAGGAGGTAATGGGTTGATGCCGAGAGGCAGGGGAGGCTTCAGCAGAAGAGGAGGCTTTCAGAATAATCAGGGAAACTTTCAGAATAACCAAAGTGGGTTTCAAGAGGAAACGAGGGTTGACGTTACCTTAGGAGGCAAATCCTTTTCTTTTTTAGTAGACACTGAGGTTACTCGCTAATGTATACAAGAGGGAACATTTTTGTTATCAGGTAATGCCATGAATGCTCAAGGGTTCTCTGGAGCTACAACTAAAGTACCTTTTACTGAGAATTGCCAGTTTCTATAGGAGAATGTGATATGTCTGTCCCATTGTTGTATTGAAGGCAGACACCAGTTAACATCCTGGGCCGAGATTTAATGACAAAGCTAAATATGAGAATCTCCTTCACTGATGAAGGCATAGTATGTTCAACACCAAGAATACACTATTTAAACATAGGTGAATTTATCATTGCATGTACAGGACAAATAGCTTTGCAAGGAACGCCGTTAGAGCCAGAAGTTTTTTACTCTGGGTTACGCATTTTGTTAACATGGCAACCCGGTATAGTGGGCAAGATGAGAATCCCTGATGAATTTCTGTTCAGGCCACAGATCCCCATGATGAAGAGGGGGGATGAGTTTTTCCCTTGGAATTGCAGGCAGCCATAGTGCGAGGAGAATTAGCCATGTTTGAAGGTTGGGATCGAGGCAGGCCATGGAGAACAGTGATTGCCATTGGGGAAGGATGTAGATTGACTGACGTCACTGATAAGGATATGTTTGCATAAGACCAGTCAGATGACAAAGTAGTATTCGAGATGAACATTACATATTGGATTAGAACGGAAAGACGGGAAGTCCCACAAAAAATGTCGATAGTGCAGCAGCATCCTGCATTTTTTGATGAGGGTATGGAGAAAGTGCCAACGTCTTTGTGGACCACGTGCCCCTATGACATAGGCTGTTGAAGGGGGTGGGAGAAGTTAAGATTAAGTTGAAACCAGGATCAATTTTACCTCAAGCAAGGCAGTATCCCATATCTCGAGAGGCAGATGAGGGAATTTTCAAGATCACTTAAGCCATGATGGATCAAGGCATTTTAGTGATGGCAGAGTCACCATTCAATACTTCACTGTATCCTATCAAGAAATCAAAAGGGGGGTTGTGGCATTTAATTCAGGACATAAGGCCAATTAACCAGATTGTAGTGGCAGCGTTTTCTCTAGTTCCAAATCAAGCGATGATTCTATGTAGTATCCTGGTTGAGGTGCGATATTTCATGGTGATTGATTTGAAAAATGCATTTTTCTCAATCCTGCTGCATAAAGGTTCCCAAGATCTCATGTCATTTACTTTCTGTCAGACTGAGCTGTTTGCCCCAGGGGTATTTTGAGTCTTTATCAATTTGCAATAGGGTCTGGCAGATGGACATAAGCAATATTGATTTGTCAAGTGTCATGCTGCAATACGTAGATGATATTTTGGTATGTAGCACATCAGAAGAAGAGTGTAGACGAGACTCGATTCAGCTAATGATTATTCCAGCAGAGAAAGGATATAAAGTGTACAAAGAGAAATTGCAGTATTGCCAAGAAAAGGTGTTGTACATAGGTCAGTTAATATCACATGAAGGAAAGAAAGTTACTCCTGAAAGAGCAAAGGCGATTTTGAAAACATGAAAACTGCTCATGATAAAGCAAATGCAACAGTTTTTAGGACTATGTAATTATGTTAGAGCATGGGTATTTGGTTATAGTTCATACACAAGGCCCTTGTTGCAGGCCCTGAAAAAGGCACATGTTAATCACGAAAATATGCACAGCTCAGTTTTAGGAATTCCCAATTATTCTGAGGATTTCTTTTTATTCTTGCACACAAATGGAACAGTAATGACAGTGGTGTTCATGCATAGAACTACCCTGGGGTACAAACCTTTAGCATATTACAGTGGGATTTTAGACCCAGTAATGAGGTGTCACTTCCCTTGCGAACAATCGTTGGCTGCAGCTGCGTTCTCTATTGAGAATCTGCCAGCATAGTAATGGGGTGTTTCATGACTTTATTTTTTGAGCATGCTTTGTTTGCTGTTATGGAGAAACCTAAGGGTCCACCGAGGTCTCAAAGAGCTTCGGCTTATGAGGTGCTTATATCAACTCCAGCGATTAAAATAGTCAGGTGTAAAATGGAGAACACTGCCACGTTTGTAGCTGAAACAGTGGCAAAGGATGAACAAGTGCATGATTGCTCAAATTATGATGAGTGCTATGACGAGATCCCTAGAGTAAAGGAAAATGCTTTAGCAGCAGGGGAGATTATTTTTAATGATGGTCCTTCAAGGATCGATCAGACTGATGGACAAAGGCATTCAGGTGGCACTGTAGTGAAGCACAAGGCTTATGGGGAATTTGAAGTAATAACAGGTTCAAAACTATCATCTCACTTTTCAGCACAGGCTGCAGAATTAGTGGCGCTGATTGTCGTGCCTGAGAAACACGCAGACCAGGAAGTAACAGTGTACAGTGACTCTGCCTATATGACGTCAACCGTGCACGCAGGGTTAGCACATTGGAAAAGGAGGGGCTACATCCTTGTGGACAGCACTCTGGTGCAACACGCTGCTTTATTGGATAGGCTTATTAAGGCACTACAACTGCCAGTAGCCATTGTAATAGTTAAGTGTGCAGTGTACACTAAGAGAACATACTTTATTTCACGCAGACAGAAAGCCACAAATTAAGAGGCAAAACGGTTGCATATTCATCTGACTTAATGAGTTTTGAGGCGCCTGATGTGAAAGAGAAAATGGTTGTGATGATGATTGTGAATGAAAGCGTTAATCACTTATCACAAATGCAATTAATGAAAATTCAGAGTGAAGCTCAACAGGAAAAGAAAGACCTGTTTAAAAGGAAGGGTTGTTCTTTATCCTCTTCCGAGGCACTGTGGCGACAAGACAGCACTGGTAAACCAGTGATGCCTGTAGCCTTATTAAGGGTGGCGTTAGAACGGCTACACTGCCAAGCACATGTCACTAGGGAGAGCCTTGCAGCAACAATTGCAGAGGACTGGTTAATACCGAACCTGCCTGAACACGTTGCTTTTTATGTAGTAAATTGCATCGTATGTCAAATGTTTACTGCTGGGCACACATTGCGAACAGTCAGAGGACTGATTCCTTGACCAAATGGTCCTTTTCAGCATTTACATATGGTTTATGTTGACATGCTGCAGATCTGTAATGGATCTGTAATGGATATAGGTATATGATAGTGGTGGTGTGCCCCTTCTCCAGGTTGATCGAGGCCTGCCCATGTACACACCCTGATACCACTTGTGCTGCAAAGTTATGTGAGGTGCTGATATCAGATAATGGCCCCCATTTTGTCAATTAGATATTTGAGCAAATTAGCTTATTGCTTGGCATTAAACAAGTTTTTTTCTGCTTATCACCCGCAAGTGAACAGGATATGTGAGAGACTCAAAGAGACTCAAAGGTCTGCTCAAAGAGAGAATAACTAAGTTGAAACTGACATTAAAAAAGGGGTGGCTACACTGCTTGCCCCCTGCATTATATGCAGTGAGAAATCAGCCTGGCTCTGACCACCACCTCACTCCCCACAGGTTAGTCACAGGGAAGCGAATGAGAATGCCTCTAACTCCTCCATCGAGGACTAGAAGTGATGCCTAGACAACTGCAGAACTGTTAGGTGATGAGCTACGCGCTTACTTAACATGTCTGATGGCTAGTATCTCTGTCATTTCAGATAAAATCAAGCAGACGGGGTGTCGGCCTCAGAACACTGATGAAGACCATACAGCAACTGAAGCTAAAGAACTATGTTTATCTAAAATCTTTGCTGGAGATCAAGTTTTAGTTAGGAACTTTACACGAAAAGTGGCACAAGCCCAGATTTAGTGGCCCTTTTGTAGTGGAGGACATTACACCATCAGCAGTAAATCCTAGGAAGACGAGCTTGGATTGATCGTGGAGATGTGAAAGTCTACGCTGGAGAGACCACAGCACCCCCAACCCATTCGGAAGCAAGTCAAGAAGAAGAGGTTCAGCACGTGCAGACTCAATCGATGATGAGGAAGAAGGATGCAGAGACTGTCCAGCAGACAGATAAAATTGTGAATTTGCACTGTGGCTCCCCTGAGACACTCTTTGTAGCTGCTAAGCAAGGAGCGAAAAAAGCTATTGTTCTTGAGTTACAGGAGTTTTGCTGACATTGGACTGTGGAGTGTGAATGTAAAACAGATCATGCCAGATCTAGATTTTGTGTTCGGTACTGGAAGAGAGAGCAGTGTCCTGACTCATTTCTCAGTGAATTTCTTTTTGGAGGTGACTATAGTACTTATTGATGCTGATGTACACAGACTACTTCTTGCTGTCTTCATATTTATACTCAGAGCTTACCCTGCTCTTGTTGGGAGAAGCACTGGCATACCTACTTTTCTCCAGGATCCTAAGAATGGGCCAGCTATTAGAAGCCTACTGGCAGAAATAATGGTACAGATCAGACTATTACCTGCAAATCTTACTGGAGGTACAGGTGGTCCTGTCTAATGATGATGCCCTCAAACTACTTGATATGATCTTTTCCTATTTGCTTCAAGTTCATCCTTATCTTGTTTGGTGAGACACCCCCACTTTTGTGTTCATGCAAGATCCTATAAACCATCCAGCAATCAGCCAGTTACTTGTGGAAATCATTGAACAGATTTGACAGCTACTGGAGCATCTAACAAGTTTGCCTGAATAAAAATAGTTTTTCCTTTATTAATAAGTAATCACAGGCATGTGGTCCACAGAGCATATTGCAGGTCCAGAAAGTGAGCAGTGTCAACGACGAGTAGAGAGGTGTCAATGGTGGAGCCTCATGTATTGGTGCATAATATATGTCTGCTCTACATTTATTATTGTTTTTCTGATCGTGCTAATTCAGACAGTGTATTTCATTGGTCCCAAGAAAGCAGTGGTCCCTTTGATTCTTCCCACTCCAGTTACTTTGGCAGGACTAGACATTGTGAGACAGCCAAGGCCTTATGTAACTATCCCTACTCCAGTACCTCATGTAGAGGTACCAATGCATGTGCCAAAAAATCCAAACCTTCCTGGAGATCCATTTTTGACTTACTTTATGGTCATTATAGGGAGAATCATTTGGCAAGAATGAAGCAGAGACCTAAGAGAAGTGCAAGGGAGGATGATTATGAATTAAACAATTATTTGGACAGCACATCACATTTGGGAAACAACATGTGGTAACAGCAAATGAAAGAGGTTGGAAAGAGAATTTCTGAGGAGGATTGCTATTTATGTGCACTGCTGCCTTATGCTATGGAAAAGTCTGAGATATTCACAGCTATTGATATAGATGTTCAAAAAGCTCATTGCCTTACTCACCTTGCACTCTGCCTTACAAAAGTTCAATTCCAGGGCCGAACAGCGTTTTTGGTATGGGTGACAGAATGGTCAGCGCAAGGTGAAGATGATTATGTCCAAGATTTGAAGACAAGAGCGAAACCACACACCAAGAATCATGTTATAAGATACAAACAGCCTGGTATGAAGGGAGGAGGAATTAGATGGGAAGTCAACAGAAGACTCAATTGTAAAGGGAAAACTGATGAAGAGGTTGGAAGCTGCAACGAAAGAAGTCAGATGCAGATATGGGGAACAGTGCTTTATCCAGATGGATGGGAAGAAGGTGTAGTATATGCCGGGTTGTAGCAGTAACTGGTCATCACAAACCAGTTATTGAGCGAGTGGAAAATTAATGTAAACCCCTATGGCCAAAGCTTGCAAAGTTATTGACATGGGTAGAAGACAAAGGAGGTTCCTTGCAGATAGTGCCTTTCACTAGTGCAGAACTGTGCTTCAGAAACAATGGCATGGGAAAGTTGGAAAAAATCAGCAATGCGGACGAATCAATGATGTGCCAGGAATGAAGGACGGACAGTAGTGATAATGGATCACTACTGGGCAGGTGGATCCAAAGCTTACATGAAGCTGGCCAGAGATTGGGGAGGACTATGTTCTGTAGTGAGTGTCCATGTTCCCGCATTGGTAATCCCAAAGAGTGACCTGAACATTATTGAATTTCCAAAAGCAGACGCTCACCTGAGGAAGAGAGAGCTACTGAGCTCCTGAATCAAATGAAGAGGGAGAACTATGTCTCAGCCAAGTCGATAGAAGCTTTTGATGCCATCCCATATGAGCACAGATTGTTCAGTCAGACTTCATCAATATTCAATGCTGTCAAGGAGGAGTTCAGAGCTATACACTGATGACTCTTCAGAATAGATATGTCTTGGACATGATCACAGCTATGGATGGAGGTATTTGTGCCAACATTGGAGAATCATGTTGCACATTCCTACCTTCTCACAATGATGAGAATGGCACCTTGACAGAGGCCATAACAATGTTGACAAACCTATACATCAAGATGGAAGAGAAAGTGGAAGACATTGGTGATGACACCTGGTTTGGGTACATATTCTCAAGGGTTCCACAATGGATGGTGAGCATTTTCAAGTTACTTGGAGCCCTGTTGGTGATGATCATGTTTGGATTCTGTGTGATCAGGATAATAATCACACAATGCAAAAAGACTGCAAAGAAAGCAGTTTGCATGAAGATTGTGATTGATGTTGAATCAGGAATGGAAACTAAGGAGCTGACAAATGAAGAAATCAGAGACTAGGGAAAGGCCAGCATCCATGCACCTGATGGAACGAAGTTCCTGTATCCCAAAAAACACAAAAGGTGTGGGGAGATGGATCTACTGCAGTCCCAGTGGACAAGGAATGCTTATGATCTGGAGCGTTGATGAGCATGTGAAATCGGCAGGCTGCCTGAAGTGAGTCGTAAAGATATGGGTCCAAAAGAAGCACTTCTTCAGACGAGGATGTCTTGATGTGAAGACTGATGAGAGAGTGGTCGATGAATCACCCAGCGCGGGGAGTGTATAGGTGGAGTCAAGTACCCCCATGTTGCCTATTTGTTGGGAGCCAGAAATAGAGACACGTGCAGTACCAGAGAGGAAGCGTGTAACACAGAATATCCTGGAAACAAGGTATCCATTGAGAAAACCCTATATGCATTCACAAAGAAGTAATGGCCTGTTGGACAAAGTTCCAGAGGAAATGTGAAAATGATTGAAAGAGAAGACTGGTGACGTTCATGAGGAGCAGAGCTGACACACCTAGAAAAGATGCACAAGATAAAAGAACAAATATTCTATAAGATCTGAAGATGAGATGTAAAGGTGAGCAACATTTCGGGCTCGAGATGAAGATGCTCATGCTACAGAAACACTGAAGAGAATAAAAATCAGTTTTAACTTGGACAGACACAGTAACTGAAGTAGACAAAGTGATCTTAAGGCTGGCTATGTAGTGAATAGTTGTGCTGTTGTGCCAATGTATAATACATAGGATTGTATAGAACTTGGATATTCCACATTGCACTTTAAGCAAGGCTTGAAACACTGTTATTGGAAATGGTTTTCAGTGTGGCACAGTTGGAAAATAACTAAAGGCGATGGGAAAATTCCAAAAAAGCTTGGCTGGCCCAGCACCAAGAAGACGAGACCACCGTGAGCCTGGTTGTCCATCCAGTAGTTACATGAACGTGAGAAAGAAACAAACCTCTGTTTGAGGTGGAATTAAAAAACACTGAAGGCATCAAAGGTTAATCATTTAGTAGAATTAAATGCTGCAAAGAGCTCAAAAATGCGGTCTCCAAGTCACATGGTCAGATCAAAATAGACATTGGGTCGAGTTACACCGAAACCAAGAAGATACTCCCTTTAATTCTCAGGCACAGAGAGCTTCTACAAGGCCAAGTTCAAAGCCTTAATTGACTGGCAGACTGCAAGAGTGATGATAGATGTTGGGCTAATTGTAGGGGAGGCATGATAACGCCAACCCACCCTTCACCTGTTACTTATGATGAGTTTTTACTATAAAAGTTGTGTTTTTTATGATCTGCGTTGAGAGAAATCGAGGGAACGTCCATTGATGTCCATTGTAATTCCCTGTTTTAGACAATTGCTAATAAAATAGACCAGGTTTGCCAACTTCCTGGGTTAATTTGATTACTGATGTTTGAGTAACATCTGCATCCCCATGTATCTCTAAGTATTGCTATCTTGTTTTAAAGGGCCCTAGGTCTATGGGTTCACTACTACAACAACTGACTAAAATAAGTAGCCCCAAATAATTTACAGTGCACCAAATAAATAGACAGAACATTTGAAACAATCAAAGAGCATCATTATATGCACCATTAGTAGGGTACCCAATTGTAAAAATACATTTACACTGTATTGTCACAAACAAAATGAGCTTTACTTAGCAGTCCTTTCACAATAAATTGACAAAAACAGAGACCAATTGCTTATTATAGCACAGCCTTGGACCCAATTGCAGTGGGTCTACACACATCTTAGATAAGTAGCAGCAGCTGTCCATGCAGTGCAGCAATGTGAGCACATAGCATTAGGATAACCATTAGAGGCAGTGGTTCCACATACAACATTAGCATTATTGGTAAAGACAAACACAGAACATATTTCCCTGTCACACCTGACCAAATACAAAATGTTAATATTATATTCATCACATATAACACTGATATATTTCTCTTTTCTGAATCCAGCTTCAATGCTACATACACCCTTTGACTTTAAAGCAAATGACTGTAACCCACATGACTGTGTTACCATCATTGACAAACTCCTTCAAACTAGACAAGATCAACACGCCACAACAAAATTCGACCTCACTATATTTTGTTGCTGGATCTTTTACAAGATATGGGAAAGGCCAGTTGACTGCTGGTTATGTGGCAGATTGTAATATATCCACTGATTTCCGCTATGTGTTTGGTGTTGCACATGATTTTGGTCAGCCGAGGAAGGAAAAAGTCTTCCTTACATTCTCAGGTTCATCAATTAAAAAAAACATATATATTATACCTTTATGTTAATCAGTCAATTAGCAAACATGAAGTGTGCTGCGCATAAACCAGCAAAATTTAGCCTCATCACAAGTTGGGCTGTAGCCCTTAAATTCGGTGCTAACGGTATTACCGCGACATTTAAGGGCTGGCCCTATCACGAGCTGGGGGCTAAATGGGCTGTTTACCTCCATCCTTTCTCTGGAGGTGAAAATCCCCTGTTTTAGGCTGTATTACCGCCGGCTGTATTAGCCCGCATAATTAGCACTGAAAATGCCCCATTGAATCCAATGGACCCAATGGGGAATTGGGATTTACTGTTAACACCCAACCTGTGATCCGGTGGTAATACCGCTGGACGGGTCGGTGCTACGGCTATTACAGTCAAGCTGTATTACAGCCAGGATACAGCCCAACTCGTGATGAGGCCCATGTTGGAACAAATTAGTGTATATTGCTACTAAACAGGCATCAATATCAGATTCTCTAGCTGAATATTTTTATAGAATTAAGAGTAAGACACCTGGTAGAAGAATTAGCATGCATCAAAGAGGCAGCACCAGAATCAAGACTTTTGGTCACAAGGAGGTTGTTGCTTACACTCTGATACTGGACATGAACATGGATGCCTCTCAGTAACAATGGTACCATTACCCTACTTAAATTGTATCCATCGTGGACTTACCCACATAGGAAAGGGGATATGATTGCAACACAGAGACAAGACTGATATGTTCTAGATGTTTCTGCCATTGCACATGATTATTTTAGACAGTGCATTATTTGGAGAACTGTGCGAGTGATATTTAGGAGCACATTCATGACCTTATGACCCACTTTTTAAACTGCAGATGGACTTCATCCAGCTTCAGAAATGTAACAATGATCAGTTTGTCCTTGACACTATAGGTACATATTCATGCTTGATCAAAGCCTAGCCATGCTGCCTAACAGACACTCTAACAAATGGGAATGTACTAATCCATGATTTCATACCACATTGTGGGGTACCTCTGAACGTGATCAGTGGTCTGGGGTCTCATTTCGCCAGAAAGACAACATTTGAAAGCACTGAGCACAGCACTACAGATACAGCACAATTTGCATTGTCCACATCAAGTAAAATCTGCCAGGACAGTGGAGAGACAGAATGTGGTCCTGAATAATTTACTAGCTAAGTGTTGTTCATAGCATTCCTCAAATGGCATAAACACTCACTTTGTGTTTAGTACGTGCAGTACATCCAATAGAAGAACTAGAGTGAGTCCCATGACGTGTGAAAGGGCTGTTTACTGCACAGCCACTCGTCAAAACCTGTCAAGAGTGCATATTTTAATATTGACGTAATGATTAGATTATGCTGACATGCTGCTGGATACTTACATATACTATTATGTTATTACACTCACATGTATGAGAGGTGCTCCCCCAAGAACCTCAAGAGCCCTGCCACTCCAATCAGTCTTGGGATTTTGTTTTTGTAAAAGAACACCATTGGAAGATGGTACTGGCTCCCAGGCAGCACCCCACTTTTCAGGTATTTAGGGTCATTAATACAGCTGTGACAGTTAAGTAGTATAGATTTTTGGGTCCAAACAACTCACTGTAAGTGCACTGTGTTGCTTGAGAATGGAGGTCAGGTTGCCTTTACTTAGTTAGGTGCCAGGACATGTGTATCCAACAATATTATTGAGGGTGAAAATTGGTATAATCAGATCCAATTGGAACATTTAAAAAGGAGGCCACCGGATACTAACCTGACCAATGTTGTCACTACTTCTGAATTTCAAAGTTTGACTTGGTACCAAAAGAGATATGTTATGAACTAACAAAGGGTGGGCCTGTGCTTTTGGAGAAACCTGGCAGTGTTGTATTGCTACGCCCTGCAATCTAGGAACTAATAGAACTGTGAACACCCACCAGTAGCTCACCTGTTGTCCTGGAAAAGAAGCAGAAGACATTCGAGAGACATAATCCATGTTTCTAGGCCAAAATGCATGCGCCAGCAACCTATGCTCTTCAGGAAGCCTTAGAACTCCCAAGAAACGATTCCATTCAACTACAATCCATGCTTCACCTACCTTTTATCTATGTATTGTGATGCCTTCAAAACGTCACTTCATGATTATCCACTGATTGGTCATGCATCAGTACTGTAGAAAGAGATCGTCTGGTTCAATAAAACTCTGTATGGATCTAGAACAGTCTTCTTCAACCTTTTCTGTTATCTCCACTATCAGCCCACTGCACATGCCTGAAACACACCCACCACTATGAGATCCCACGTGCTGTCACACGTATCGGTCCAGAGCCTCAACCCTGCCTACAGCATATTTCCATGGCCTAGACAAATACCATACCACAATAAAGCTAGTGAGTCATTGCAAACATGTCTTTAATATGATCTATCCCTTACGGAGAGTGAATCTCATTTATGTGCATCACACCCACTGCACTGCACTCATTCAAGAGGGACAATCTACAATCCCTGAGGGAAGAGCAGTAAATACCTATGATAATATCAGTTGCAAGTCGGAACAACTACTGAAAGAGAGTTCCCAGCTCCACCAACAAGTTACAAAACTCAGGGCCCAAGTTCAAGCAGGTAGAACTACTGATTTATTGAGACCCCAAGAATTTGAGAAAAGGGTTTGGCTTCCCATGTCTGAAAAAATATGATGGTTGATATGAAAATCACCAAATGTTTGTCAGTCAATGACAAAAACAATGTTCATATTGTTTCTTGACCTTCTCATCTGATCTGGCTAAACTTGCATTTGCACAGAGCCTACTAACAAGAGAACATATGTTGTAGGCTACTGTGCAACTGGCCCAAAACAGTGCTATACCTCATCATTTTATGTGATTCAAATAGGAATTCAAGCTCATGTTCGCTGAATTATAAATCAAATGGGAAAAATAAGCTGATTTGTTTGGATTATGGCAAGGAATATGGATTTGAAGAATTACATTGTTGAGTTATGTCACAAATTCCAATTGGAGCAAATGAGCCCTGGCAGCTCCTTTTAGCAGAGGACTGTGCTCTGACATTATAGACAAATTGACTCAGTTATAATTATGATGTTCTCTTTCAGGGATTGTTGACTTAACACTCAGCATCAAGGCCCATTTACAAGAACGCAGTGGAGTGTTGAAGAGTTGCAGGATATAAACTCTGACCAGAACCCCATGTAATACCTCGATATAGCCTTTGACGTAGGGAAGAGATAGTTCTAGATTTGTCAAAAACGTAAGGCAGCTAATGCTGCAGTAATACCGTTATTTCGAGTTTTTTCAGAATTGTGCTACCATTATCTCCAGTATTGCTCTGTCAGTCACATAATGCATAGTGTACATCTTTGCTCTACCTTCTTTATTGCATCTATTCATCAGGAAAGTAGATACCTATTTGACATTTTGTGTTGAGAAATCCAATATTTGTGGACACACTTACTCCCAGGGTATAGGGAATCTCTGAGAACCCCCGAGTTAGGGCAGACTCAGGATGCGAGTAGCCGAGCAAACTTGACTCTGGACGAAAACAACAAGATAATAAGTTGTGTTTATATTTTGGTCAGGTTGAACATTGCATAAGAGACTGTCCAATGGACGCTTTGCAACCCTCACCCCATTATTATAGGAATTGTAAGACATGCCTACTTTTCAGTAATGCTACAAGCACTACACCAGGGTAGGATGCTGGGCGCACTGGGAATTACATAGACCAGAGTTACGCAGAAAACTAGTGTCTTCGCCTGATATGAAAAGATCAGCCCAAGATGCTATGGTTGGGTCTCTGATATCTTCTCGGTTAGGAATGATATTCACAGGATACCTGTGATCAACACAAAGAGACATTTCTTTTCATGTTACCTGAATACTGCAGTTCAAGTTAATACTGGGGTTGACTTGGATGGTACAACAGAATCCTCAGATCAATTGGAGAGCCTGTACCATTCATATGACCCCTCATGAATGCTGGACACTGGAAAAGGCTACTAGCCCAGTGTTCACCACGGTTGCGTGGGGCACCAGGGCAGCAGTGGTGAATATACCTACAGAATACGCTCATCCGCCTCCAACTCCCTCAGGGTCAGCCGCTTCTCCAAGCAACGAGTTGGGGTAGATCTCTCTCCGCGGCAGGGACCTCCCTCTGGAACAGCCTTCCTGCCTCCCTGAAACTTGAGGAGAACCATCTCCGGTTCCGGAAGCACCTCAAAACCTTCCTCTTTGCTTCTGCTTTCTCTCCCGCTCTCCCCTGCTAAATTCCTGACTGAAATTGCACTGAATCTGCAACTGGGCCACTCTCACTGATCTCAGTCCTTGGCCCAGCCACTCTACCCTTGCACTGCCTACCAGCAACCCCTGCACTGCGGGACTGTCTCTGTATCCCTACAGCCCCCCTTCCCAGCACTTGTCTGCACTTATCTTGCACTTGCCACCAGCTGACCCTTATTATTTATCTTGTTATTCTACTACCCCTGTACTGCACGTTCCCCTCTCCCTTTCCCCTTGCACTTTTCCCTCCCCCTCTACCCATGCACTTGCAAAATCTGAATGACACCTGGCCTAGTAGGATCGTTGTCTGTCTTCCCTTTATTCCCCCTCCATGCATCGTCGCGCCTTGAAACACTTGTGTATAGGTGCGTTACAAATACCATAACATATCATATCATATCAATACCAGTGATGGAATGAGTCACACTATCCCCAGTAAAGAAATATGACTTTTCAGTAGCTGAGAAATAGATCCTGACAACACACAGCCTAGACAACCACTGGAAAGACTTAATATGCCTGTCCAAGTCACTGGCAATGGGATGGCTTGGGGGCAAGACAGGGGTTGGGGACCTCAAAGGGGGGCACATAGGGACAAGGGGACTTGGGGGAAGAGTGAGGGGTTGAAATGGTAGTATAATACAATGGGAACCATCCAACAGCCATCATTTGGCAAAAACCACAGGTAAGTACACTACTTGGGTTTTAAAATGACAGGCCTACATAGCAGGGAGATATGAACTTCACGAGCACCTCGCAACAGCAATGAGCGGGAGAAATGTTGCAAGCTGGCTTTTCCCAGGAGACCGCAATCACTGGGAGAGGGGACTGACAGATACATACAAGATCAGTGAGCCAGCCTCTCAGAGACTCGCTGGGAAAGGAGAAAATTAAATGCATGTATGCATTCTATGAGAGGCCGATTCACAGTGGAGCCAGCAGTTTCAAATTGCACCTTGGCAGATGGGCCTGGGAAGAAGGCTGTGGGGTGAGGGGCGAGATGGCACAGAGCCAATCAGCAGATGAGTTTTGGTGTCCCTGAGATGCAACCATGTTTTGTGCCCTTGCTCAGGTCTACGAGGCACCTCATTTGTTGGCTGCTGTGTGAATGTCTCCCTCTCCAAAAGCTCAGGCGTTTCGCGTTTCTGTTATTTGCTGACCAACGGCAGATCAATAAAGTTACAGAGACCAGCACTATTACATATTGCTAATAAAAAGTAAATTCTGGGGCGGAAAGGTTTGTGAGACTCATGGGTGGTAATGCACAGAGGGGTCAGGATTGTTTGCTCCAATTATTTTTGATTAACCTATGTCTAACTATAGGGGATTGACATAGTCCCACCAATCAGCTTTGGAGGATGTATATAATTTTGCAACAATACCTACAACTGTTTCTGACTATGCAAATAATGTGTAATTGCATAAAAGATTTTGCCGCAGTGGGCGGTTTTGACAGCTACTATCAACCAGTTCTGTTCCACTGTGCCGTTTGATTTGTGCTTGCCCATCTGTAATAAACAGTGTTACTTATTATTTGGTGTATTCTGCTTTTTGGATTACTTTTGATGTTCCAGTAGTAACCGGCTTTTGGACAACCCCTGATACATTTTGGAGGCCGCAGCGAGATCTTCAGTTCCTTCACCAAGCTGAGGGTATTTCGGCAATCTTTCTGGGGGGGGGCGTGGGTCCGGCGACCACAGACCAGTCTCAAGCACACCACTAAGGAGGTCCTGCAGACGCTGAGATCCCGACGGTCTGCCTGGTGCCAAGCGCCGCCCGCGCTCAGGTGGAGGAGCCAGCCAGCAAGGAATGCTGGGTGCCAGGAGGGCTTGAGCAACTCTAGTACACACGAGTGTATCTTCACACAAATGTGCTGTACCATGGTTGCGTGCCCAAGGAGGGGGGAGGGATTCTCTTTTATGAGTTTAGGACACATCCTAAAGTAGGGAGGACAATCAGCCGTAATAGTCGTAGATTTTAGCTCCATCCATCTGATAGGAAGTGGATGTGTGGCGGGCATGTCTTTGTTAGAGCAGAAGAGTGTGTAGAAGGTGGCAGACCCCATCAGACAGGAGTTGCAGGTAGTGTAGGCGATTGTATAGTTCCATCATTGAGGAAGAGGGATGTTTTTGTTATGTTGGATTCTTGAAGGAAAGCGAGTTGTAGAATAGTGCACGTGGAGACGTTTGTTGTGATACATTTTGCTGTTTAGTATGTGTTGGTTTCCGTGGAGTTGGCTCAGGTGGAAGGGTCAACACCCAAGGTAACGTCTATATAAATTGTGCTTGGCACAGTAGTAGCAGACACCAGCCCAGATGAGGGGTGTTGTTTGGCATCTGCACACTAACATAGGGAAATTTGGGCCTGTGGAGAGGGGCGATGGTATACTAATACTGAGCAAGTGCGCGGACCTGGGTGAAGGCCGGCGTGTATGGTAGGCGTGAGTGGGCAGGTCCATGGAGAAGGCCAGTGGCTATGAATAGGGTGTAAGGAGAAGGAAAGGTAAGTATGGATTTTTGAGAGGTGAGTGAAGGTGTGAGTGGATAGGAGGTGAAGTAAGGGTAAGTCTGAAGGGGAAAAGGGTAATTTGAAAAGAAGAGGATGGACTATTGGGACGTAGGTGATGAGGACATTTGCGGCACCCAAAGAAGGGGAAATATGAACAGGGGGGTGATGGCATCATATGTGTGATAAGTCGCCTCAATATAGCAATGAGATATTAAAATATAATTTCCAATGGGTCCAGGACGCTGCAGGACATTGTTTCCATGCATGGCCAGGGGGAAGGAATGTTCAACAATAAGGTTATAGAACTCATGTTCTCATACCTGTTAACAAAGTACAAAGGTTCTAAACTTAAGAACAGTCGAAATATTTTAGGGCTTTGGAAGCTCTACGAAGAGAAAAAAGAAGACCCTGTGAAGCATGGCGGCTAGAGAGACAATGCGACAGAACTGCCTAGTGCCACACATCCTCTGTGCAGAGAGTATCCAGCATTAAAGCCTGCCACAGGGTATACCAGCCCCAAGCATGTGTCCCCAGATAAAGAAGATGGGAAAAGGGTAAAAAGAGCAGCAGGTGGAGAGGACAGGGGGAAAGACAGGACAAGTCAGACAGAAGGTACCTGGCAGACATAGAAAAGAGCACGTGGCAACAGGTGGATACTTTGTTTAATGAGACAGAGAGGCTCATATAGAAGGAGGTGAGGAAGAAGGAAAATGTACAGAGGGACACAGAAGATGGCCGAGGGTGGACATCAGGAGGATAACATTTAAATTGGACAATAAGGGGTACAACATGGGGGAGGAGGAGATGGAAATGTGAGATGACAACATTGTAGTCTCTGATGAGGGAAAAAGAGAGGAG
The DNA here is from genome assembly GCA_002915635.3 of Ambystoma mexicanum. Classification (NCBI taxonomy): domain Eukaryota; kingdom Metazoa; phylum Chordata; class Amphibia; order Caudata; family Ambystomatidae; genus Ambystoma; species Ambystoma mexicanum. Next base: position 142,375,229 of record CM010938.2, read on the forward strand.
GGAGGCCAGCACAGAGGATAACTAACTGTGTACAGCGGAAAAAGAAAGGGGAAAGGGACAAACCCATACGAGGAAGGGAGACAAGGGGGAGTAAAGCAGAAACTGGTACTTGATCCTCTGCCACCAGAGGGTGAAGACAAAGATAGGAATGGCACAAGCAAAGAGAGTGGGACTGGAAGCAGGGCCAATGGCAACTCAAATGCCTTTATTACAGAACGGGACGGTAGACGTGCACTATGTACCTGAGGAAACTGAAACCTCTCAAGTTCCTTCTGTGTTGGAGATGGAGGAGGATGAAATCTTTAAAACCACTGCAGCTCCATCGACCGATGCAGTATGCAGGTAACAAAGGCAATTAATTGCACTTGGTTTGTCCCAGCTAGTACATAAATCTGTCTCATTTCCAAAGGAAAAAAGTTAAAAGGGAACTATCAATGTGTCACAACAGTAAACCTGCAAGCTTGGGAAACTCAACTATTATGTGGGGACTTTTGTACAGTTCTATACTACAGGTGACACTGCAAGCCCCATGGACAAGTGGCGTCTGGGACAGGTAGCTCCACCCTCCCCCTCCCCCATCAACACTGGCCCTGATATTTGGTCTTCCAATTGAAAACCATCATCATCCAGGCCTGAAAAATATGCCTGTTGTCAGTAATGAACATTCTACTGGCCCGGTGGTTCCAAATGTATCGTTTACTCCCCATAAACCGAAAACAGGACTTGAGGCAGCTTAAGTGAGAAATTCAATGGCACAGGGCTTTTACGGTTTTCCAACAGTGGGTTTAAAGCAAACCACCAATCAGTAGGACCTACATCTCTGGCATTATTATGTTGTGATGATGGAGCCCCTGGCTTTAAACTCATCATTTCCAGGGCCCTGTACGGGTCAGTTGCAAAGAACCTACACAGATTCATTGGCTTCATCTCAAGCAATATCGATTGCACCTCCTGTTGTTGAACAAAATTGACCCAACTCTGTGGTAGGAAAATGGGCTAAAATAGAAGAAATCAGCCCATTGGTAACCAGCCAATTTATCAACTGAAGCTATATTCTTGAATTGTTTCAAAAAATTACCAAACCTTAGAGCTATCGATACTGACCATATCTTGCATATCAAACTCCCAGAGGCAGATAGTCAGTTTAACTGGGTAGTCATAAATGTTTTTCTCTGATTGTGGTTGACCTATTGAGATCCAGCTACATTTGACGTGTTGGCAATGGGATTTCAATTAACTATATGTCGATGGCAGACTTAGGAATGCCCTGTGTCTGCAATTTGTCCATCGCTCTCTGCTGAACCAGAGAGGCGACAGCCATGCAAAGCCCACTGCATGGAAAGAGATCATTTTTTTCCCACACTGAACTGGAAAATAAACAGCAGCCGTAGCAAGCTGCCTCTGAAAGCTGGATCCCGGATCATCTTGGGAATACCAATAATTGAAGCTCGACTTCTAGGAAACAAATCTACTGGCTGTCTTGGAATACCTGAGGTTACAGATGTTTTCTGTCAAATCCACTGGGCACTTCATACTTGTTATACTGCAACATCTTTTTGTTACAGGAAATCTGGGTAACTGGCAGTCTCATGATGGATGGATTTAGCATATTTTGTACATGTGTGACTATCAAGGACAAGGGATGCCCTATCTGGGGAGGGGCTGGCCATTAGGGCAAGACCAAAATTCTCTATTAAGGAATTTATGGTGGGAGCTTCCTTGCCTGAGATTTTGTCTGCTGTGCTTGATAATCCTGTCGTCCCTGAAAACAAATGCTTTATCATCAATTTAAATGGTCCCCCAGTAAGGACAGTTAGTGGAATCATTCAACATGTATTCGAAAAAACGATTGTATCAGTGGTTACACCAATGGCCGGGACAAAGGATGATAATTGCTGGTGAGTTTAATGTGAATTGTTATCGTTTTGCTGGTGATATAGACTACGACTCTTTATATTGCTCTAATTGTGCTAGCACTGAGAAACTGTGAAACAGGGTAGATAACATGTGACCTCTTCATTACTGGTGGCCTCTCACCTGTGGGACCTAGACAAAATCATGAACATGTTCGCAAATATGCTAAACCTTTCTCCATCTCGCATTTACTATACGAAGTGGAACTTCGGTTAACCATGTGTTTTCAATTTGGCTTTTGTGAGAAACCTGAGGGTATTCTCCCACGTAGAACCCAGGAATCCCTTATTCATGTGGTCTGGGAAGAACTGGCCCTCTCAGATCCCAACCAGAGTTGTAGATGAACAAGGGAGGATCTCCCCGATAGGGGAACCCCGGGTTATGCTCAGGAGAATACCCTAGATGAGACGCGGTATTATACCAAGGAAGAAGCTAAGGAGGACAAAGTCCTTGAAGCTTTTATAGGCTGTTCCGCATTTACCTCCCTTCCACCCAAATAATCTCTCTTATCCAAAACCAATGACCCCTCCATATCTGGTAAATCCCCTAAGAGCCCAAATCCTGTTGCACTCAAAAACCACACCTCTCAGAATCCCTGTTTTCCTATTTCCTACCCGAATACTCCCAATCATTCTTCTCCACATCCCTCTAATTATTCTTTCCCAAACACCCAGACTACTTTTACAAAACACTACCATTCCCACAATCCCCCTGGTTCATTTCACGATAATAATCCCGGTCATTGCTGTTTGTCTCACAAAATGTACCAATCTCATCCTTCTGACTTTACCATCCCCACCTAGTACGAGGGTTATAATTCCATATAACACCTTTTCCCCTTCCAAACCTGTAGGATACTTGAAAATCTACCAACCTCCTTTTCCAACATGAATACCTTCCCATACAGTACAGAACAACAGACTAATATGAGAAATGTTTACCTGACATATCCAACCCAAGTCAGGCAATTGACCAGATTCACACACACCTGACGGCCCTTTCCTTTCCCCATGTGGATAAAAGGTGGAGCACGAGAGCACAAGACGAGCAAGGCAGACAGCACAACGACTTAGCTATCCAAGTACGGCAGTTCAACTGGAGGAGAAAAGTGGTGAGAACCGAAAGAGTGACAAAGAGAGAAGCAACCTTGCCATTTCCGACCCAAGCCTGCGAAGCCTCCGTGGAAGGAATCGTAAAACCACGAATAATAGCCAGCGTGTGTTGCAGCAGATGTTAATGGTACAAAGGGCGCTCCTCTGCTGATAACCAAGCCAGGGAGAGATGCTTGCCACCATGGTACTGTCCTTGACTACAAATACAGGAAAAGCCAAGTGGTTCATCACAGCCAGGGAGTCAAAGGGAAAGCTGATAAGAAACTGAACTGTGTTGAACAAAAGTAGCAAACGACTAATTGAAGAAAAATACAAAGAACTGCTAGTACGAGAAGGGAAAACCAGCTGCAGAGGATTCCGGCAACACTTGGGTGTGCACTCGAGAAACACTAGGCAATTACCCTATTGTTGAAACTACCATTACCAGAAGGCCTTTGGGGCAAGAAAGGGGTCAAAGTGGTCATTTAGGGGTCTAGCAAAATCCTCTGTACAGTCGAAAATATTTGACCGGTAGAAGATTGTAAAGTTAAGGAAAGTGAATCCCGCATCATAGGAAAGTAGAAGAAAATGTAAATGTGTGATTGATAAAGGTTGGCAAGACTGAACCTGACGGAGGGATGCCGATGGAAAGGGGCGAAACCTAAAATCCTGATGAACCTTGTGTTGACACGAGTGAACCCTGGCAGGTGGAGGTCCACAGTGAACTGTTTAAAAAGACATTAAGATTTATGAATACGAAAGGTGGAAATATCTTTGCATACAAGCCACAGTGAACCTGACGGAGGGAGGCTGACATTCGAGAGGGGTCTGAGCCCAGAAGAGAGGTATCCAGGGATGAAAAGTCATCACCCACCGAAAAAGGCTGTAGTGAACCTGGCAGAGGGAGGCAAACATTTGAGAAGGGTCTTAGTCGGGGAAGAGGCAGTTCCAGGGGTGAAAAGCCATCACCCCAACGACATGTGAATGCAACTGAGAAATCATTTTGAATACAAGCCAGAGTGAACCCAACAGGAAGGAGACTGATATTCAAGAGTGGTCTCAGCCCGGAAGAGGGGGCCCCAGGGGTGAAGAATCATCACCTCAAGTGCAATCCTAAAGGAACTTTTTGTTTGTTATTTTGAACCTTTTAGGCCATTGGAAGCAAGAAAGTTAACCTTTGAAAGTCCTGATATCACTAAGAAATCTTTGTGGATCTGAGCCCAGAGGAGGGGGATCCAGAGGTGAAAAGTCATCACCCAACGTGCATACGGACAGAACCATTTTGTTTTTATTTTGACCACATAAGGCCCTCGGAGGCAAGAGACCTTTTGTAGAAAAGAGACTTAACCACTGAAATCTTGATAGGTGAAACTGGAACTGTCGTCACATGCTGAGAAAGCTTGAGCATGTGCTGTGCTCAGGAGTCCCACCTTGTACCATACTCAAAACAGCTACCACATCCTGACTTATCATTTGTGAACACTTCTTTCTTTCTTGTGAATCTTATCCCACACTCTTTTTGTATTTAATAGTAAGGATTTGCAATAGGTTTTAGTAGAGGCCCTTTCACTTGACAAGATGCCAGTAGGACTTCCTTATTACTATTTGTCGGTCATAGCTTGCTGCCATCTTAGATTTAGGTTTAGTTTAGACATTTTTCCAACACCCCCATATACAGTATAATAAATATCCTTGAACTGTGATAACTTGTGTCTGTCTTTACTCTTGCTACCATAAGTTCCTTACACTATGCATGGGAGAAAGAAGGTTTATCACAAAAAGGTTGCCTATGTTAAAAGATGTTATCCCCTGACTTGTTCAGACATGGGAACCAAATTGGCTTTGCTTTCTACCCGGTATAAAAACTGGATTCAACATCATAATGCCAATTGGAAGCTGATGTTCTCACTGTTATGGGGTAATGACATCAAAACATTTTGGGTGGGTACAGGCGATACTTGGTGAGGATTCTTTGATTGAATGTAACCCCATCCCTGAACCTGTTTGTCATGCATATATTCTGGAGCTTTAGTTTGAACATGATACTAAAAAATGAAGTACTGCAAGAGCACATTTGTTGGGTATAAAACTGGACGACTTGGAAGATATTTTGGAAGTCATCTCTAAATTAAAATGTTCATGTGCTCCTGGTCCCGAAAACAATTTCCAACTTTATGATCAAAGCCAATCCTTCTTACTGGGCAGCTTTATTGAAGGTACTATTCGACAGGATTAGAAGCCATCCCCAATAGTTGGAAGAACTCCATTGTCGTTAAAAGGGCGGACAGGATGGACACCTTCAATTATCACCTACTGGCGATATTGGATTTGAGTGCTAAAATCATCTCCTCCACTAAGGAAACTGAAATGTTGGGTAGAGGAGAAAAAGCCTTTTGAAAAATACCAAACAGGATGTAGGAGTGGCCACAGCACAGTGCACAATATATGGCCCCCTACACTGTGGCAGAGGAAATCTATCAAAGGCCAGATTGTAAACTACACTTTATTGACTATTCTAAAGCCTTTGAATGTGTTTCTAGAAAAATCTTGGGGGCAAGCTGGGATGGTGGGGCTTGGAATATCGTTTGCTCTATCTCATCAGGCTGCTCCACTCTGAGACGACAGTCACAGTTAGGATGAGCCAGGCCGGCGACATTACTCGCCCCATTGCAGCAAATCAAGGTCCTAAGCAGGGGTGTGTATTGGCACCTGTGCTTTTTTCACATCTATGGCCCTCATTACATGTTGTGCGGTATAAAAAGGCATTTACTGGCATGGCGTTATTTGCGTCTCCGCCCTTGCAAGAGCCCGCAAATTGCGGACTATTACGAGTACGCGGATACGAGCATAGCGCCATGCCGGTAATCCTCCTACCACCATATCGTAAAAGCCCCCAAAAAGTCCATTAACGGATTCGACCAAAGTGCTAATAGCACCTCCGCCTTTTTACTGCATGCAAATTGCGGTCTCCGCTATTAGCGGTCACCGCTAATAGCGGTCACCGTAAAAACCTGGAAGCGGAAATAGCGTCATCGCACAGGAACAGGAAAGAGCACGGCGGCCATCTTTAAAAACACAATCCATTGGGATCCTCTGCATCCAGGACACCTTTCCAGGAAACTCGGACAAAAATCCTTCCAGGACAGCCTAAAGATGCCCAAGGCCGTAAAAAAATCTACAGAGTGGCAACATAAGGAAAAATTCTGCAATGAGGAGCTCATAATGCTGACCGAGACACTAGCAGCAAATGCACATGTGGTCTTCAGCAACGACATGCGGCGGGAGACCATCCTCAAGAAGAAGGCCATGTGGGCAGAGGTTGCCAACAAGGTCAGCGCGGTGGGCACCACCACCCGCACAGTTAAAGACTGTCGTAAGAGGTGAGACGACCTCCGGCTCTGTGTCAGGAACATACTGGCAGCGAACCGCAACCTGGCTATGCGCACAGGAGGAGGCAGCAAATCGCCTATTAAACTCCGTGAGTGGGAGGAGACCTGTGCATCCACAATTGGAGTGGAATCCATAGAGGGTGTTGGAGAAATGGAGCATGGCGTGGCCACTTCGTCCGATGGAGGTGAGTGTATACTTCAAAAAATGCACAGTGAAGTGTGAGGGGCCCCCCAAATATGTGTCCATATTAATGCCGTGGATCCAGCCACAAACATACATGCATGCATCACCACATACACGTGCAACACAGACCCATTCATGCATGACCCACCCAACATCCCCATTACCTGAATCCACAATAAAGAGGTCCAAATCCATAGAGCGGCATGACGTAAGCATTCAGTATAAGGCAGGTCGAACCATAAATGATGAATATCCCCATTTCTCACCCCTACAGGATCACACACACAAACTGAGGAGCCACGCACTGCGACACCTGCTCCCCCATCCACCAAAAAACCCAGGAGAGATGCCACAGGGGACACTGCCACAGCCTCAAGGGGAACCGGGAGGAGTGACCATGACCAGAGGGACAAAGGCAGCAGGAGCACCAGTTCCACGCAGCCTGAGGCCATGCCTACTGCCATCGTAGCACCCACGGTAGTGTGTCTCCCTGCAAGTGAAACCAGCATGGAGGGCACGCACTCTGCTGCCACCAGTTCAACTGGTGAGGCAGCAGCCACTGCCCCACTTTCGGACGAGGAGGAAGCACATGGCATTGTGGATCAAAGCCAGACCCCCAGACCAACACGCTCCATTCTGGCAAGCCCAAGGTTGTTATCAGGTCCGGTATCCATGGAGGATCACCCACCCCCACCATGGAAGGGGCATGGAGCCCCCAGGTATTCTCACCTGATGCCAGTGCCATGGATCAAGGCGCAGCAGTCATCCCACCAGCACCTAGCATGCAACATGACCTCTCATCCATCATCCAGAGGCAGGCAGAGATCACTGGGCTAGTAGGGCAGCATGTGGCTGAGACAGGCCGTCTGAGGGAGGACCTCAGTATGTATGCACGGCAGACAAGGGAGGGCATGGAGGCATGCACCAACAGGATCTGCAATGAAATGGCCCAACTCAGGCAGGCCATGATCCGTATAGCGGACGCGATTGAGCGCCGATGCCCACTCACAACACAGGATGAACCGGGCACCACCTCCTCTGGGAGTTCCCGGCAAACTAGCCCTCTACGCCGGTCTCTGCGCAACCTGAGGTGCACCACATCCCAACCACCAAATGGTAGAGGAGGCACTGACAATTAGGGCTAGCAAGGACTAGGTGGCACATGTGGAGAAGGACACGTACACACCATGAGGCTCACATGGGGGTGTTGTGGGGGGAGGGGGGTAAGGGTGTTCTTGGAGTGTTGTGGGGGGAGGGGGGTAAGGGTGTTCTTGGGAGTGTTGTGGGGGAGGGGTAAGGGTGTTCTTGGAGTATTGTGGGGGAGGGGGGTAAAGTCGTTTGCACAGTTGGGGCCATGCACTTAATTTTTGTCTTTTGTTCACAATACACTGTTGAAAAGTTGAAACACAGGCTTGGTATTCATCATTGTGTGTGTGTACTGTATTGGGGAGATGGTTCTTTGTGGGACTGACCACATGCATCAGGGCAGTAATACCCATCTGCATCCATAATAGTTATTCCTTGGATGTCATGGAATCTGATACATCAGATGCTGACACACATCGTGTCCCTCCTGGACATTACCACTTTCATGTCCTTGCGGGCCTTTCGACCCATCCTCATCACCATCCACATCATCCTCATCTGGCGCTTGCATGTCAGGTAGCATAGGCACATTCCGTCTGATGAAAATTTAGTCCGGCATCACACATGCCATGGTTATCTTCGGCACTTTGTCATGGCCGTACAGGAGAGCCTCACCCGGCACGCTTAGGCACCGGAGCTGTGTGTTGGAGAGGCCGAATGCCTGCTCCATCACGACGCAGGTACGGGTATGTGCAATATTGCTGTCCTATTCCTGCTGGTTCTGTGGGTTCCATACAGGGGTTAGGTGCTACCTCTTCAGGGGATAGGTGGCTTTGTCTGTATGAGGTGAAGAATGGGTACCTGTTACCGGCCACCCTGCTGTGGACTGTACATGTCACACATGTCTTCTTTGCATTGGGATTGGAAGTCACAACGGACAGCATGCATGCAGACAATCTGTGTGACTGCAGTGTACAAAGCTGTGCTCAACCATGCAAGTCGACATGCCCGAAACATGCCTCCGCAAGTAATGGAAATGTCCTGGCTGAGGCCATGGCCTCAGGTGTCCTTGGGCCCAGGCAAATTTTGTACCGCTATGCCAGTGTGCAGCCATCCCTACATCCATGTTGCTGTGCTGTGGGGCATCACTTCAGTGGTGCTATGGGTTTGTGGTCAGGTGCCATGGCTAGGGGTGATTCCTTTGCATGCATTCTAGGGCACATTGCGGTAATGATGTTGTGCTGCCCAAATTCTGTATGACTGTCCTGAGGGCAAGATGATGATTCGTGTATTATGTGGTGTGGCATGATGTGAAATGTGGGTGTGGATGGATGTGTCATCTTTGAAATGTATGCAATGTTGTGCAGCTTTGCATTTCATATGGGGTTTTATCAAGTACATTGTGAAGTCCCCCAATGGACATTGAAGTACATCTTTATGACCATTTGTCCCACGCACGCCAGACAATTCACAGTTGGTGTATCGTTCTCTCCCCCCCAATCACACCACCCTGTGCATGGCCTGCTACTCACTAAGTTGCCACGATTGTTAGCCAGCTTGTCGCTCCATGTTGCTTGGTATGGTTGAGTTCTGCACGACCATTGAATCATGCGTTGATCCGGGATGTCTGGCGCAACAATGTGTGATTGTCTTGTTTGCATCACATGCCTTTTGGAAAATGATTGGGTGAAAATATTTTCTGTTTCTGTGGACTACTTCATTGTGATGTGGGACCACCAATTCCACATGGGTACAGTTGCTGGCCCTGATGCTACTTGGGATGGTTGCAAGTGAATAGATGCATAATTTGGTGTTTGCAATCTCCTGGGCAGTCCGTGGCAGGAATATGTGTTCATGTCCAAGCTTCAGGAGGGCATTGTGTACCTGGTTCAGCGTGCATGGGAATACTGGTTGTGAGATGCCATGCATATGCCACACATTATGCTGCTGCGAGCCTGTGGCCAGGGAGTGGAGCGCAGTCAACATCTGCACAAGAGGGGAGATGGCAGTTCTGATGTCTATGAGTCTCACGCTGTCGTCATGTATTTTATCCACGATGATGGTGATGGTATCCCAGTGCAGACGGTACAGGGTTTGTATGTGCTCAGGTGTCTGGTTCAATGGACTGGCTTGGATCCTGGAGATTGGTGGCTGGCACTGTGGTATTTCTGGGTGTCCTGGTGGTGCTTGCTACGCCTGTCTTGCCCTACTCCTCCTCCTCCTCCTTCTGCGTCTCCTCTGTGCTGCCTGTTGTTGGTACTGCCGCACTGCAATCATGTCCTCCAGCCCATGTAATGCTGTCAATATTGGAAGCATTTTTGTGTGGGAAGGGGTGTGGTGTGCTCTTTTGTGCTGCCACAGTCTCCATCGCCTCCACCTGTGATGGATGTGTCCACCTGTGGCAGGTGGAAACACTGCTCAGGTCTTTTAACGGGTGGTTCACGATGCCGGTATTTGCACCATGCCGGTAAGGGGTTTTCGGGTCTTTCCCATGCCGCTATTGCCATGTCCGCCTAGCTTGTGATGGGATGCTATTAGCGCCATGCTGCTATTTCCGACCTGGGTGTCGCGCGCCCACGGACTTGCCGCTATTAGTGGCACCGTACTTAGTGGTTGCGCTAAAAGTGGCAAGTCCGGGTCGTAATTAGATAGAATTTAGCAGTACCGGTAAGCGATTACCCTTACCGCCTACGGTGTAATGAGGCCCTATGTCTCTGATCTTGGGGAGGCTTTTCGTAATTGCTGTAACAATCCACCCAAGCCTAAAGGGAACCCTGCACATGGCTTACTTTTGCAGATGATACAATGTGTCTTGATCTCACCCCATTGAGTCACAACATTCAATACACACGCTTAATGACTTTGCAACTGCAAATAACATGTACTTAATTTCTGCAAAGTCCAAGATCCTGATAATGCGGGCAAGATCTAGGAGCAAACCATGTTCCTTTTCCTGGAGTTTGGCCAATGCTCCATTGGACATTGTTGATAGCTACATTTATTTGGGCTACCCGATACATTCTCGTCGGATATGACAATTTTACAGAGAGCACATTAGGCCACGTGCCATGCCGATGTGGAACATTATAAAAGACATGCTTTGCCAGCAAGGGAGGGTTTAACATTGAGGGACTTTTCACAATATACAGTAAGAGTAATATCCCTGGTTTGATGTGTGGCCTTGAGGCACTGCCAACTGCCCATTCAACTTGGCTGGAAGATGTGGAGGGTGAATTGCTTTGTTCAATATTAGGTGAACCTAATGCTGTCCTGGTGGCACTTTTATGACTGGAGTTTGGGTTACCATCTCCAAATCACAATGGTCACTCCAGCATACAAAATGTTACCTCAGGCTCCTCTAATCTAGCCCTATTGGTGATACCCTGGTGGGCTTGATAGTGTTCCATCTTGCAATGGATTAAAAAAATATGTTTAACTGTGACATGCAAAACTCTGCACTTGTCCATCTACATAAGATTGGTCTAACATTGGAACATGTTTTTACTCTGCTCAATGCACATGTTACATTAAAAAAGCTAAACGGGTGACTGGGACCGGTGTGTAAGTCTGGACACTCTCCACGGTAAGAAGCGGTATGCATACAGAGCTTCACAGGCCGCACTGTTTGTTCTTATCTGACAAAATACCTTCAAATGTCCTTAAATTCTTTGAGGTTCCCTTCCCCAAGCTTCAGATTCATAAAAGTTCAAAAATAACAACACCATTCCTTTTACATGCTTTCCGGGGTTCCCTTCTCCATACTTCAATCCTCTTTACCAGTTCCACAAAACTCAACAAGTCTCTGACTTGGTTAGGCCTCTTAGGGTTCCCTTCCCCAAGCTCAGGCCCCTTTCAACTTAGAAACACAAAAACTCAGTTCTTTATTGGGATGTGCTGATTTCATTAATAGGCTTCTTAGGGTCTCCTTCCTTCCCCAAGCTCTAGGCCGTTTCCAGATTCCAAATATAACATATGATTTATTACAGCTCTGTTTTGAATTCGCAAACCATTCCTTCATGGAGTAGAATCAGAGGCATTCGAAAATGCCAGGCTTTTTGCTTTTCCTAGGTGCAACTACTCTCTTCCTCTTGCCCCTCTCTTGGCTCTCGCGTTCTTCTATAATCTCTTTGTTTTCATTTCAATGCTCTTTGCAACTCTTTTTTTATGCTTTCCTTTCTGTGCACGTGTATTCGCTTTAACATAGCCATGGCACTTTGCTTTCTTCTGCTTTTCCTTCTGTTCAACCTTGCACATTCATTGCTAATTTACTGTCTTTTCCGTGCAACCTTGCACCCTCTTTTGGTTCTGCGCACACTTGCACCTTTCTTTGCATGCACACGTGCCCCCTCTCTATTACAGGCCATTCACTGTTTCTTTTCCAGGTTATCTCATCTTTTTTATTTCATTTAGGCTTTCACTTTCCCTACACCCGAACTGATTTTCTTGCAAACTTGTCATTGCTTTCTGTCTCCTTGCTGCACTCTCAGCCTTTTCACTTTTCTTTAATTTTTTACTTTCACACTCTTCTTTCTTTCCGATTCAATGGCGCTTTCTTGTTCGGGCCTTTCTCCCGCTCCGCTCTTATCTAAACGCACGGTCTCACATTCTTTCCTGAAACTCACCGGGCATCATCGCTCAGAGAGGTGGATCCTTCAGGCAGTGTGGGATGGAGGTCAGGGTCTCACCCCTGCCCCTCAGGCAAACTTGGATCAGCACTGGCCCAAAGGGAACAAGCACTTTTCTGGTCCTTCCCTGCGGAATGCAGGCAGCGCTACTCCGGCTCCCTGGAGGCACGGCTCCATCACCACGCTGCAGCACACACACACTGGGCCAGCGTGTCCACGCGGTGTCTTCCTCCTGCCTGCAGCTCCTGCTTCTCTCTGCATCTGGGCTTCACTGGCCAGACTGCATCCCCAGCGTGCTCAAGTTTCTGTGACTGAGCACACCTTTTATAGCTGATCACACAATCAAGTGGAATCAGGTGTGAATGGTTACCTATCCACGCCTGACTCTATTCATGGGAGAGTGTTTTTTTCTAAAGTCGGTTGCCCTTACTTCCCCCATGTTATGCCAATGGGTAATCCACATTGCTCCTAGTGGCCTCCTCCTCGTATCAGTATTTCTTGGAAATGAGGAGGGGGAGATGAGGTAAGAGTGTAAATCTTTCTTTGAGTTTAGGGAAGAATTGTTTAAGGGATAACCGGGTTTAAGTTGAGTCCTGGTCACCTTCTCTGAACACTGCCATGGGATATATGAATTTTTCCTGGTGTATTCACTCCTGCAAGAGGAAATTGTCCCTTCCATCCCGTCTGCTAATGACCTGCAGGTAGAGGGTGTTAGGTGAATTGACTAATGATTTGAAGGGAATTAATCATTCTTATTTTCAGCTCTCTGGTCCTGTGTCACCTGTGCATTTATCTCTCTCTCTCTTGGGTCTTTAGCTCCTTTCCTCCTTACTCTGGGCCCATGATGGATATGGACACATTCTAAGGATGCTGCCACCTGCATTTGGGTCATAGGAGTCCAGATATCTCACAAAGGCATCTGGGACTTCCTCTTCCACCACTGACTGGTTGGAATGATGTGTACAGGGTATTCTCCTGTGGGCAAACCCGACCTCTCCTACCCAGGTGATCCTCCATTGCTTATCCACCCCCAGGGTTGGGATCCAAAAGCGATGGCCTCCCTTGGTGACCCGAATAGAGGATACTCGGGGTCTACGTGGGAAAGAACAACCAGGTTTCTCACACAAGTGTGGATAGATTTGTGTGTAACCAATTTCGTAGTGCGATTTTTGGAGCGGATGCATTGTGGCTGCTAAATATTATATATGGAGAAAGGCTTAAATACTTTTTGATGTTGCACTTTAGGACCTGTTGATACTGTGCAATGTAGTAATCAAATTAGGCAAACGAATTTGACTTTGTTGTATATGGAGTTTTTTATTGATTCAATGACAGAGAGTTTTGGGTGTTTTTTATTTTGTAATGGAAAGATACATGTGTTTCTTGCATGTGTATTTTATCTTGAAACTGTGCTTGTTTGTTGTATAGTGCAAAAGGTTTTATATTAACCAAATGCACTTCAATAAAAAATAGAAAGTAATCTATGGAAGCCAAAGCCTCTGACATGGCTCTAGGACTTGTACCCTTCAAAGAAGACAACACGACCAAAGACTGAAGACCATTTGACTTTTAGTTTCAGTAATTAAGTATCAAATAAGATAAATATATAATACTGGGAAAGGAGCTGCTGGCTATTAAGGCTGCTCTTCAGGAATGGCACAACAACCCGAAAGGTACAAATTTGCCTGTTATCACCCCAACCAAAAGAACTCCCAAGAAGACCCCAAGACTAATGATTGGACACCATTTGCCTTTTAATTTCAGTAATTAAGTCTAGCAAAGCATAAATATACAGTACTGGGAAAGGAACTGTTGGCTATTAAGGCTGCTCTGCAGGAATGGCACCATAACCTGGAAGGTACAACTTTGCCTGTCATCATCCCAACCAAAAGAACATGCAATACTTCCACACTCTATAATGCATAAGACAACAGCAGGCAAGATGGCTCATGTTCTTTTCAGTGTTCAAGTTTGTCATCAATTAAACACCTGGAACAAATCGTGCCAGAGAGGATGTGTTATCTTGGATCCATGACTCCTCACCATTGCCACCAACTGTTTTCATGTTTTTGCATCAACACATCACAGGCCCTTAGGGGTAGTTTCCTTCTTAGGCCAGATATGACAAGCAACTAAAGAAAGTCCCTGGCTTCATAAATGACAAAAGTAGCAAATGAAAGATGTTTGGTTTTATGAGGTACAAGGTTGTATGAGGTATGAGATAGTGGCACCATACCATACCCCCTAGCTGGACATGACCTTGGAAGAAAAGTGTGGATTTGATTCACCCAGTGCACGGTTCCGAAGCCTATAATGAGGAAGCAAGGTTAAGGGCGCCCCACTCTGTTTGGCATATGCACCTGTATGAAGAGCCAGTGAGAAGTGCTGGAAGGCTGCCTGAAATTGTTTCAGCAACCCCCACGGTCAGAGTCCTGGAGACATGTTTCTATGTATATCATATTATACTGACAAAACTCAACTGGCTTCACCTGTACCTTGGTGGTAATAAGATGATAAAGATTGTCTATATCTTAACTACTCCTAGTTTTCCCTCAGCAAGCACACTGGTAAAACTCTTCTGAGCGCAAGTCTTCAAGTTCCATGAGCTACCTGATAAAATAATCTCTGTCTGATCGAGTTCATCTATAATTTCTGGAAAGCAATTTGCAGTCTGCTACAGGTTGATGTGGCATTTTCCACCAGCCATCAGAACCAAACCGACGCGAAGATGGATAGGGTGAACCAATGTTTAGAGCAATACCTTTATTTTCTGTGCAAGGCAAACAAGAATAATGAGTAGAATGGATGAAAAATGGCTTCCCTAGCAGAGCTTGCATACAATGACATCATGCAAGCCTTAATTAACATGCCTTCTTACAAGAGTAAGTATGTCTAGGATCCCAGGGCTAGCTTGTGAGTTTGCCCAGATCCCTTCCAGTAGCCTAGAGCTCTTCCATCTTCCATAATAAAATAAAATGTAGTGTTTACTTTGTACAAGTCATCTGATTGAATTCCGTATCCCTGGCAGATTTAATGTTATTAGGGATTTTTACATCACCTGAAAACTGCAAAGAAGTTCAGGTTTATTTACCCATGCTGTGCCCCCCTAATATTATTTGATCAGAAATATGCCAGTGTGCTTGCTGTACTAGAACTCACTTTATCACTGATCATTCAATCGCCTACCCCTGTCACCGATATTAGCAAGTCAAATGTCCCTGGTGAAATATATTGACCCTCGTTGTTGCATGTTACTGACTTGTTATAATATTATGTTGTGTCACAGGGTCCTGCAAATGACCCTGTGGGGTATCTGAGACCCCCCCTTAAACCTCGGATAGGTGGCATATTAGGGCACAGCAGATCTGGTTCTACCCCAAGGGTTGCATGGGAAAATTAAAGAGGAGTCTTGTCCCTTGCTCCCAGAGTGCTTGAAAATGTGTTGGGATTTTGGTACCACTGTCTGTGCCACAAGACCTATCAACCTCAGTCCTAGCAATGTCTACTTTTCTTCTTGTCATAACACTGCAGGACCTGTGATCACTTAACCCCTGTGAAGCCTGACAGGACTCCTGGAGCTAGGCAATCAAGAAAACGTAGAAGAAGACTGGAATCACCACTCCCAGAAGGCACCTGAGAACAACTAGGACACAGATTGGAACCAAAGGAATTACATTGTGACCCAATTTGGGATTGGCTGGAATGTTCCCTTCCCAAAAGAAATGTGATAACCAACCCCCAACCCACCAAACCCAGACAGATAAGATGTCACTTTCATACATCTCCATGCCAAAACATAGTGTACCCTTTTTCACTGCTGCAACCAGAGGACAGCACCTGCCCTACAGTGGCACAGAACAGGCCCTGGCCACAGGTCCCCCCTTGACAGCTGCAGTGACAGCCAAGTATCTGCAGCACAGGTGCTGCATTTAAGACATGTACCTTTGTTCCAAAAATGGAATAACTCAGAGTCCTATCCTGTCAGGCATAGTAAACTGCAAATATTAGCCATAACTAAATTAGTGTATGATGGTCAGCATCTCCCATAGTTATCTCAGCCACTTTAACTTGATATCATACACATGTCAGCCCCGTGAGCCAGTTCAGCTGTGGAAGGGTTATTTGTATTTGGTCTGGACTAGGATCACCCTGACCACTGGCAGGTCTGTGGCCTTGAGGGATTTCCTCTGTTTGTTCCTTTGTAAAGTCATGTAACACACTTTCCCCAAAGATAGCCTTTTCACAGACGCTGACCTGGGAACAGGAATCAAAGAGAATATCCATTTACAAAGGGCTAGGCCTCACACCAGGGTGCTTCATTTCTAAAAGCCTTTGATTTATATTGAAATGGGAAGGGGGCAGGGTTAGTATAGGCAGGGAGGCGTATGTACAGGTGGGAGAAGAGTTTGCCATCTTGCTTCTCTCTGCCTCTCTCTCTCCCTTTCCTGTCCCCACCACTTCCAGAAGCATTTAACAATTTGGGAGTGATGTCAAAAGGGCAAAGTCCACTCATTTCAAGAGCAGGATTAGACCACTAAAGCAGGATAGTTATAGTTGAATAACCTGTGGACCTTTCCCTTTAAAATAAGGGATCTCACACCACTTCTTCGAAACATGTCTGGAATCCTACCTTCGAAGAAGATTTCGATGGGCCCTGCTGAAAGAGCAGTCCTTTCCAAAGTCCTCCAGTTCTGAGGTGAAGGCATGTGTTCAAAGACAGAAGCTAGTTCTGTCCCATAACCATTCTCAGAGACCACTGGGGTGAACGCTGCTGCTGGACTAAGACCGCATCTCTGCCTGCCACCCTGTTTCCTGGGACCTCGCCATGTTGTAAGCCTCCCCCATCTGTATGAGCCCAAGATTAACCTTGACCCTTGAGACCCTGGAGTAGGATTCAAAGCTCTTGAAAGCTTAGACAGCCATAATATCTGTGTTTTCAACGCTGACTCACTGCAAGCAGTGATTTGAGTATGTTTGATGTTGAGCAAACTTCCAGGACCCTCCAACACTGCCTTTTGGCATTCATCACTCTCTGGACCACCATTTGCTGTTCCACTCCATTTGATGCCTCACCATTCCAGTTGAAACGTGTCGTTGCTTCGAATCGAACCAACACAATACTGCTGCCTTCCATTGCTCGAGTCACCATTGCATTTTCATAGCTGCTCCTTTAAGTTGGTCTACCTGACCCTTGGATCACCCACACAGCAGCCTCTGAGACACCGCATCGAATTGACTCACCTGTGTATCCTGGCACCACCCCAACTGCTGTTGAAACTTGACTGATGACAGAACCTGGTGACCTCCCGATCCGCACAGCTCCAGAAGATGCTTTTGGACCACGGCTATATTCTGTTCAACCCAAACTCAATGCCAGCTTGTCACTGGACCATCAGAGCTCCCACATTCTTAAACTGAAAAGATCCCACAAACCAAATTCACACCCCTCTTGAAAGTACACCCTACCATTGGCCAACGTTACCACAAAAGGCGGAGGTATATCTCTTAAATGTGCCTGTTTTACCTTTATGATTGTGTTGGCTCTTGGCTTGTAGAAGTGTGAGGGAAGACTGTGCACTATAGCCTCTAGTCTTGCAGGCCAGAAGTCAACTTGTTGCATTTGTGGGCAGCGGTTGGCATTTGGAACAGACTGTGCCTACAACATAGTCAGCCAAAATAAGAGTGTACATTTAATGTTAGGTTCACTGCAAAGACATATTTTGCAAGTGATGCAATGGAATCTGACATGGGCTTTGCAGCCACATTGTCATTAGGTGACCTGCAGGAACACTGCCAAGTAAGCAGAATCCCCTACCAGAATAAGATTAAAAAAATCAATGGGTTGAAACCCTACAGGCATTTGAGGAAGCCAGTGGGGGGTCGGGGATGGAGGATTCACAGGAGGCCAGTAGCAGTAATAAGCTTCTAACTCAAGTTCCCATTTCTCTGGGGGGTGTGGCAGTAGATGGGGAGAGTGGCAGCCCAGAGAGCAGCCAGTGTAATTTCTCAGGGGTCTCAGAGATCTCAGAAATTCATAAGATCTCAGACCTCAGTCTGGTTGCAGATTTCAGTAGGTCAAATGCTCCTGTTAGGCTCTGGGCTAACCACTCCGAAACAGACAGAGGAAATTAGGTACCACCTAGAGGAAAGGAGAGCTGCCTTAGAGGAACAGAAGCAGAAGGATGAGAGAAAGAAACCAATAGAATTTGTGCTGCTGTGCAAAATTGAACTAGTTAATCAGAAGAGTATTTTCATTACAGAAGGGTGTACCACTGGCAGTGGGACCCAAGGAAAGCCTAGGAACCAGATCCCCAAGGACTTAGTCCCTACTTATGAGATAGATGGGGAAGGACATAATTAACTCGTTTTAGGGACTGAAGCTCACCTTCTGCATGCAGGATATAGAGGAAGAGTTGTGGGGTGCAGCTCATATGAGCAATACTAACTGACGGCTGGTACTCATGTAATAATTGATTTGGCTCCTGAGAAGAAGCCCATTATAAAAACATTTAGGCCACCATCCTCAGGAAGCTCTGCAAGAGCCCCAAACAGCACCTCAGGAGCTTTAGAGAGTTCACCAACAAAGGGGACAGACATTTGAGGTGTTTGCACATAAATCTTTGAAATATCTGAATGGATGTGCTACATTGTAGAAAAGATGACACATTTGAGGGCAGGTTTAATCTGATTGCATGTGAGGATATACTTTAAAATGGTGAAATGGTGTTGCAGCAGCACCTAGTGGACTGCAGTATCACAGACCCAAAAGAGCATGCAAAGTCTGCTGACAGGTATGTGAGCACTTACGTCCAGAATAATGCTCAGGCAAATACATCTAAGACAGATAACAAGGAAACTGATAAAAGGCAACATAAGGAGGGCAAGAGCACACACCCTTGCCAAGAAAGGGTCACCAAAGCACAGAGGGAATTCCCTGATACACACAGTTCATCAGCATCCACAGAAAGAAGGAGTAAGTGTACCACAAGCATTTGGGCACCAACCTCCACTTCCCCAAGAGGCTGCTTTCTATGTGGTGACAGGACCCATAGGAGAGGAGTTCCAACTTTCAAGGGTAGACCCAAGAAGGCTGTAGTTTGTGCTACTCCCATGGAGGAAGAGGCAATAGTCAGCGTGGTTATCATAGATGATGAATTCCCACTATGCCAGGGGTTGGCTGAATTAACCCCAATATTTCTATGTGTAAAGGTACTGGGTCTCCCATTGAGGCCCCAGTTCCAGCTTACATACCAATACTTTAGGGCCATGTGTTCATAAAAGGGAGCAAAGCCCCAGCACGTTGTTATGCTGCTACGAGTATAACCGCAATCCGACAACGGTGAGTACTCGAGGATCAGATTCTCCAAGGTCCTTCCAAGTTAGTCGGGGGATTTGATGGCCTCATATGATGGCAACTGGCTCCAGAAGAGTTTGTTTGTTTGTTTGTTTGTTTATTTTATTTATATAGCCCTCCAGACCCAGGAGTAAAAGGGCACTTAAGGACAGGTTACAAGAGTACAATATATATAGAGTTTTTGTAGAGATGATATACAATATATA
This sequence comes from Ambystoma mexicanum, assembly GCA_002915635.3. Taxonomy (NCBI): domain Eukaryota; kingdom Metazoa; phylum Chordata; class Amphibia; order Caudata; family Ambystomatidae; genus Ambystoma; species Ambystoma mexicanum. The sequence goes on from CM010938.2 coordinate 142,395,078, forward strand.
CAATCAAAGGTAGTTAGAACTTGTGGTTAAACATTTGTGTGGTATGTACAGTATATACAGTTTGTAATAGGCTTAGTCTAATTTAGGATTGGTTTTATCCAGTAGCCAACCAATGACTAGTTTCCTGAACAATTGGAAGGATTCGATCGATTTGATGTTCAGAGGCAGGGTATTCCAGAGTTGAGAGGTGAGGACCGTGAAACTCGAGCCGCCTGCTCTTTTAGAGGTGAATCTGGGCACTGTGAGGCATAGAGTATTGGAGGATCTGGTAATTCTATGTCTGGCTACAAAGTGAATTTGTTAGTGAGATAGGGAGGAGGTAGGTGGTTTAAGGCTTTGTAGGAGAGGCAAAGAGTTTTTAGGTCGATTTTTAGTTGTATGGAGAGCCATTTGGCAAGATATTCTGATGGCAGAGATGTGCTCACGCCTGCGAATGTTTAGTGCTGCTCGCAGCACATTGTTTTGGAGAACCTGTAGTTTATTGATTATAGCTTTGTTGGCACCTAGGTAAAGGCTATTGAAATAGTGTAGCTTAGATTGTATGCGAGCCCTGGCCAGCGTGAGGCAGCTGTTGGTGGATAAGAAAGGTCTGCAGGCCCTAATTAGTTTCCTGGTGTAGGAGGTGGTTGAAGCAGTCGTGTTGACTTGTTTAGAGAGGTTGGTATTGGCATCGAGATAAAAGCCGAGGGTTTTCACGTGTTTAACGGCGGGGATGGTGTTACCATCGATGATGACGTTGGTTTAGTCAGGGCTGAGTTTCTGTAAGTTATTGGGTGATCCGACAAGGAGGAGCTCAGTCTTCCCATCATTCAAGCAGAGGCCATGTGTGGCCATCCATGCCTGAATGATGGAGAAGATTTTGTTAATCCTGGTGACGTCGACACTGTAGTTGCCAGAGATGGTGAGGAGTATCAGGGTTCATCCGCGTAGTTAGTGTAGGTGACACCCAGATGGTCCAGTTTGTCAAAGAGAGGCTTTGTAAATTTGTTATAAAAGGTGGGGGAAACACAAGATCCTTGTGGGACACCACAGGTAATGGGGATGGGGTCTGCTGCTGCCGTAGATGAAAAAAACCTCATGCTTCTGTTGGCTAAGAAGGATTGTATCCACATGACAGCAGAAGAGTAGAAATGGGCAGCAGATGAGAGGTGGTTGCAGAGTATTTTATGATCGACCAGGTCGAAGGCTGCTGAGAGGTCTAGAAGGAGCAGGATGGAGGTTTTAACTTTGTCTTTGATGTCATCAATCTGACTTTTGAGGTCAACAAGGGCAGTTTCTGTTCCATGTGGAGGTCAAAAGCCAGATTGACGCAATCCTAGCAATTGGTTGGTCTCCTACAGGTAGGCAACTCTATCAAGGATTTTTAGCAAGAAGGGGACCGTAGTGATGGGCCTGTAATTAGTGGGATGGCTGGTCTAGGGTCTAAGAGTTTACTGGAGTGACAAAACCTCTCAGCTGTGCTTCGCTGTCAATGATCAATTGCAGTGAATTGTCTGTTAGGGAATGACAAGAAGGATGCTGAATAAAATTGCAGCGTTTACGAGATCTAGGGCAAAGAATCAAAGTGATTAGTAACCCTAAAAGCCGTAGTTCCATGGGCGGGGGATACTCACTGAAAGTAGCAAATGATCGTTGTTGCTGGTTCTGCTTAGTCAGATCCTGAGTGCACAGAGGGACACGCTCCTACTAGAGCGTATCTAGTGGCCACTGAGTTGCTTACTGTGGAGGCACCTGATTCATTAACCCCACGGTTGCCTACAGGTATAGAACTGCAACCTCTGGTGGAGGACATGGTAGTCTCAGATTTCAAGGGACTGTCAGAGGTAAGTGAATTGTCCATAGATGGAGGGCCCAGCCAGTGTGTCTTTTGCCAGGTGTAATGTGTCTGTCCGAATCTGGCAGATCTGCCTGAGCAGAGGGAAACAGGAACAGGCGAAGCCCCTCGAGTATTTAAGCTGTACTGGCAAAATGGTCTCCTGTACTCTGAGCTCAAGAATCTTGTGGCAGGGGCAAACTGGAGGTTGGTGTTGACCCAAAGTCACAGGCGGTTCCTTCCCATCTTCTCATTGAATTGCCTTTTATTATTATCATGTTGAGCTTTTTAGCTTTTTATTCTGAACATTTTTAACTGTTACTTGCTAGATCAAATGTTTTGACCTTTGATTTTACCAGCATTTGGTTTTGTCAGTGCCACACTTACACGCTAATGTTTACTACAGGACACTGAGGGAACTTCAGTTCCCTTAATCAATCAGTTGAATGCACAGTGCCTGTCACAATGTTCATCAGAGAACGCTTCTTTTAATTGAATTGCCTTTTGTTATTATCGTTCAGTGTTTCTTATTCGCAACATTTTTATCTGTTACTTGGTAGATCAAATGTTTTGGCATTTGGTTTTGTCAGTGCCAGACTTAAATGCTAGCATTTATTATAGGACACTGAGGGAACTACAATTCCCTTAAGCAATAAGTCTGACACACAATGCCTGTCATTTCTCTGCATCGCAGGACTTAAAAGGCTTGTGTCAGCAAAAAGTGCTCATGTGAAGCTTGTTTAGGCTTGTTCAGGCTTGTTCAGGCCAGTTCTGAGATCTGCGTAAAAAGCTGTCAGATTGAACACAGAAGGAAAGCAAGGTGGGGTATCTTCTCTCCCCTCCCTCTGATCACTTTTTTAGATCAATAAGCAGTCCAATATTTAAATTATAGGTAGATGTCAAGGAGAGTTTATCAATAAGATACCAATTTAGGCTCAATTAATCTTAGAACACTTAATAAAATGAACTTACACAAAATACAAAGTGACTTACAAACAGCTACTAAACAAGACAATGGTGACAACAAAGGTTATGTACACATGGCCTTGATCAAAGCTAGGTCAGCTGTACCCAATGCTCTGGCTCTTAACGATCTAGTTGAAGACCAAAATATAGCCATGTTATATATTACTGAAACTTGATTTACTGATAGCTCTCCTTTAATGTCCCATAATCTTTTTCCACCTAATTATTTGACCGTTCGGCTAAATCGCTCTAACTAAAAAAGGGGGTGGAGTTGCTACTGCTGAGCCATTGCTAATTTTGAACAATTATCCTTGGACGAGGTCTCCCAGATCGGAATTACGGATATAACTTTTTCATCTAATATATCTTTTAAAATAATTTTATGTTATCAGCCACCACGCCGAGCTAACATGTTTCTTGAACATTTAATTAATGTTCAATCAACCACAGCACTAAAATTTGCTTGTCTACTCATAGCTGGCGATTTTAACATATGGTTAGAGTCATCAAATAAAACAACGACTTCTAAATTATCTGAATTTCTCTTGAGCCATTCTATAACCCCTTTGATGACTTCCTCTTTACATAGGATAGGACACCTGGGCTCATTACAATTTGGGTGGTGTGAAATGCGGCAGTATTAATGTATACTTCCGTATTACAGTACCGCCCAACTATAACTTTGGTGACAAGTCAGTGAGCTGGAGATCAGCCTGACAGCTTACCATCCAATTTCAGCGGCATTACCATGGCGGAACTGCCACCACGCTAATTCCACAAAAAATCAACCAATTAACTCCAATTAATGGGGATTAACACCAACTACTGCCACTAGTAGTCTGGCAGTAATTCCGCCGGACCAAGTGGCAGTAACAGTAATACAGTTTGGTTGTCTCTCTGCAGAATTACCGCTGAGATACCACCAAACCTATAATGAGTCCCACTGTCTTGATATTTTAACAATGAGAAGATCTGGATTTACCGTGGTTTACACCATGCCAGTTTTCTGGTCTGATCATTTAGTAAGAATTTGTTCACTGGAAACAGCAAAGATTGTACAGGCAAATAAAGAAAGAACTGGCTGTTGGTATTGATCCAGGAGAGACTTGGATAGGATAGTAGGAGATACGATTCCTGCAGCCTTATCTAGCAAAAGTGATAGTTTATAGGATAAGGAGGGCTTTGCTAGCGGCTTTTCAAAACTGAATGAAATGTGAAATTACCTATCACCAAGAAAACGTAAGCACCAGATGAAAACTATGAACATCTGTTGTATTCCTGATCTCAAAATTACAAAAAGACTACAGACAAAAAGAGAAGAAATTGAGTAAATATGGAGATGCTAAATTTAAAGAATTAACACATTTTGCTCTAGGTACTCACAAAAAAGCTATGTTTACATCTAAAGCTGCCTTCTTGCAGAAGAACCTCAAATCTGCATTAAATAAACACTCGGAACTCTTGTTTGTAGAAAAGAATTATATTAATCCCCTGAGTATATCTTCCGAATGGGTAGCCTCGGAAATGTAGGCCACCAAATTAAATATCTTTTTAAACAAAAGATTGCAGCTATCCAACATGATATTGCTCAGAAAGTATCTAAGTTAGAAACAAAAGCTGTAGGAACCAATACAGTTGGAGAGCCTTTTGTATTGTTCATGTGACCCCTGCTCCTCCAAACCCTCAAACCAGCCATACATGTGGGTGATGGAATCCTTACATGGCTAAAAACAATGCCTTGTGTTTGACTGATTTCATGACAAAATCTTTGAATTTCTCTGTGAAGGAGGGGTTCATCCCTGCATCATTAACAAGCTATTCAAATACCATTACTGAAAAAAAATCACTTAACCCAGAAATACTACAGAAATACAGGCAGGTGGCATGTCTCCCATGGCGCGCTAAGGTTGGTGAGAGTAGTGTGATCTCAGTTACAGGGTCACATAGATAAACATCGAATTGTAGAGAAATATCAATCTGGGTTTTGCCTGCTTCATGGGACTGAGAAACACTGATTGAGGTGTAGGATGGTGTGTTGAAAATCGTGGATGAGTGGACCATGAGATTGTTAATGTTAAGCCTTTCTGCCACATTTGATACAGTATATTTTTGACATTCTGTTATCTAGACTCTTCAATGTGGCAGGAGTGTCAAATAAAGCACTGACTTGGTTGTGTTCCTAATTAGCAGATCATTGCCAAAACGTTAAGTTGGAAGATGTTTTTTCTAACGAATCCCAGGTTTGTTGTGGAGTTACGCAGGTGAACCTGTACGCTCTTTTAATGAGGAAATGCTTCATTGGATGGATGGGGATGCAGAATTTACTCTTACGCCAATAATAAGACCGACTCAGGAAGTTGGCAAAACATAAATGTTTTATTGGCAATTGTCTAAAACAGGGAGTACAACGGAAATCAAAGGGACGTCTCAAAACAAATATCTCAACGTTTACATGAAAAAATACACTTTTATAGTAAAAACCTGTCATCATTGATGTCATACTATGTGGCAAACAAAAAAACATATCTGGGATTTTGTTTGGTCTGTGGGGAAACCTTTAGGTATACTTTCTATGGGTGATAGGATTATGATTGGGCCTCCATAGTCAGGTGGACAACTATGCCCCCTCTATAGTGCAAGTTATCTTCATGGTCATCAAATACACAACGTTTCATTGGCACCCAAACTATAGGGCTCCTTGCTACGTGGCCCTCTATAATTGGTTGACACGCTTGTACCCTTCTGGAATATTCCACTCTCTAGCAGCACACAGGTGCGTGTGGGTGGACTTGACCATGCCTCCATGTCTAATTAGCCCATCATCCATCATCGCTCCTGCTGTCTGCCATTTGAATTGTCTTTGAACTCGGCCTTGCAAAGTATCACTGCGTCTGAGACTAGAAGGCAGTGTGAGCACGTTGTTATCTTCAGTCTCGATGTAGCTTGCCCAAAGTCTATTTCCATCTACCCCATGTGACAGGAGACTGTGTTTTAGCTCCTTCCTCTCATTTAATACTATTAAATGAATTAAACTTGGGACGCATAGTGTTTTTCCATTGCACCTCAGCAGGAGCTCACCTTGCTTCTCACGCTCATTGTATCTTCTCGAATAGATAACCCGTTTCTTGGCTGCCTCAACCCTTGACACTGGGCCAGACAGGCCTTCTCGATTCTTCATCCATCTTCAGATGCTTTTCTCTGCTGTGTCACACTTTCAGCCCTTTTGCTACTGAGGTCCTGGTTTGCTAAAATGCGACGTGGAACATCCAGATTCTATACACATATATATATTGGCAGCACCGCCTGCAATCTATTCACTACGTATAGCCAGCCTTCATGGTTACTTAGTCTACTTGTGTTGCAACATCTGTACAGTTATAAAGCACCTTATATTGTCTTCAATGTTCTTCGCACGGGCAATCTTCATTCCTCAAATTAAATGTTACTTGACTTCTCATTTCGTCATCAGATTCTATAAGGTCCATTCGCCTTTTCTCTTGGCATCTCTTCTTGGCGCATCATCTTTGCTTCATGTGATGTCACCAATCTCCTCTTTCATTAATTTTATATACCTCTTCCGGGACTTCTCCTAAGATGCCATCAGCTCTCCGAGGAACCATGAAGAACGTTTTTTTCAATGGATACCTTGCCTCAAAGGATTTTCGTGTTATAGGTGTCATTTCTGGTGTTTTACTTGTCACAATTTCCAGTTCCCAAATCATAGGCAAGATGGGGGCAGGATTTCCAGTAGAGGCACTTGGCTCCTCCTCTACACAGGGTTCCTCCCTGTCTCTGATCCTTTTTGACATATACATTCAACCTCTGATGAAAATTCTCTCAAATTTTAATCTGTTGTACTACTCGTACACAGACAGCACTCAGCTGTATCTGCGGATTATAGATTCCACAGCGCCACAAATAAATATTAGTAACTGTACCAGAGAGAATGCACAATGGATGACTTTGAAAAGAGTCCAACTTCATCCTACACAAATGGAAGTCATGGTGTTAGGTCTAAAAGGCTGTCATGGTCATGAAGTCAGGGACACAGGAATGCGGGGATCGCATGCACAGGAAACCTCGGTGGACACTGTCCTGGCGCGTTTGGCACCAGGCTCACAAACAAAAGTAAACAAGAACATCCATTTAACATCAAAAAGCTTTTATTATGGACATAGCACTTCAGATGCATTAACCTTGAACATTCCATCCATTAAGCAGCCCCAAGTTGGGTGTGGCTGCTAATGGATTGCCTTCGTACATGCTCACTCTCTAGGAGTGGCAGGTTGTGGCTGGTAAGCCGGCCCTAATGGCCGTGCCCACGATCTCAGCTATACAAGCTGCCCCGATCCTCAAGACAGACGCTTCGCCTTATTCTGCACTTGCAAGCAGCGTAACGCTCACCGTCGCCTGAGGTCAGACTTAACTTTGAAGATCCTGCTTCCTGGACATCCTGCTTCCTGCCAGCATACGTTACCAACTGGGGGAAGCTGTTTTTACCTGTACATCTCTTTGACAAACCAAGTATTCATCTTTACACTTTCCAGAACGCCGAAATCTTCATCTTGGCACTGCAGCACGACATGCTCCTTCGTTGACAGCAGCGCCTGGAAGGAAAAACAGAAGACAAGGTTAGACATCGAAAAAACAGTCAGTTTAAAGTTGTGCTTCGCCATACTTCGCGCTTTTCCTTAAACCATCACTTACCTGCTGTTGAACATTGCAGTAGCATCCATCTTCCATCCGGCCACGTCTCACGTCTCACAGCTGCATTGATGCCGCATTTCCATCTAAGGGAGGAAAACAAAAGAGAGAACATTATTGCAGGCATAAGTAGGAGCAACATATGAAGACATGAAACAGAGCGAACAGCAACACAAGCACAAGAAAGAGTTAGCAATCATAAGGAGAAGCATAGTCACAGTTGGACTGGACTAATCCTTATCAGGGATCAGTGAAGGAACTAGATCCCATTAGACGCACCCCTGCCAGAAGTAGCAGGATGAAGAGTTTATCTTCCATAATTCACAGGTGAGTTTTTTGGGCCGGCGCATGCTCACAGAAAGCGTACTTTGGGGTGAAGGGTTCAAGAGGTACAACAATCAAAGATTGGTGCACTCACACACTGTTATCTCCACGCAGGAGCAGTATCACCACGTAATCCGCTCACTGTTTTTCTACTGAGGTAGAGGCCTGAAGGGGGTGATTCAAGTTCAGGGAGGGCTGCAATCATGCCCCAACACCTCTGCAGAGACCAGGTGAGCATAACAGAATGCGAAGCATTTAATACCCTCTGCCTGGGCATTATGGAAACTTCAGAAACAGATCAGTTAGCCCTCTTACTGGGGGAATTACGGGTTGAAGTACATGCTTCAAGAAGGGAAACCAATGCATTATGGAGGGATCTTATTGTAACTCGAGAAAGAACTGACAATTGGCAAGACAAATGCTACAAGCACAAACAGGACAGGTTCCACTGCCTGGAGTGACCCATTCTTCCACACCACAACAATCAACACTGGTTAAGGTGGTTCTTTTAGGAGCAATGCCACTAACACCTCCCGAATGCTTCATTGGTGACCCAAACAAGTTTGCTGTATTTATTAACCAATGTCGTCTTCATTTCTTAAGCCAACCAGGAGCCTTTTCTAATGACCAAGCCATAGTGGCATTTGTACTCTCGTATTTAGGAGGTAGTGCGGCGGACTGGTCTATACCTTTGGTAAATCAAGATGACCATTTACTCCAGAACTTTGGGAATTTCCAATATGAGAAGGAGAAATTGTTTGCCCGTCATACTCAAGGACCAGCTCTGGACAATGAGTTGTTATCACTCAGACAAGGGAGTCAAGATCTATTAACCTATATTGCAACCTTCAATCGTCTCATAGCCCAAACCAACTGGCCTGAAGAGAAGAGGACTACACTCTTTTACAAAGGGTTACGTGGAGAACTTAAGGATGTGTTGGCGCAAGTGGTGAATCCCCCTGAGAGGTGTGCGCACTACATAGACCTGACGGTGCAACTCAATCATAGGTTGCAGAATCGGAAAATGAATCGAGCAAGACCAAAGAGACGGTCAGTTTACGTACCACCTTGTGAGAATCAGACTAAACCACATGAACAGTCTGAGTCAATGCAAATTGGTGGATTACGAAGACCCCTTACCAAAGCAGAAAGGGAAAAAAGAAGACAACAGCTTTGCTTATATTGTGCACAAGCAGGTCACTTCCTCCGTGACTGCCCGGTAAAACCACCCAAGAAAACGGTTGGGCAACAGACAAAACTGATGAAGAAAAAGAACAGAACTCGGGAAAACGCCAATGCCCGGCAAGTATAGGGGTCAGCTTGTCGAGCATGAAAAAGGAATCCGTACAAACCTCACATCTAGTCCTTCCAGTGCTTTTGGTGAATCACAAGCAACTATAAAAAATACTTGCCTTGGAGGCATATATTGATTGTGGAGCTGTGGGTAACTACATTGACCAAGATTTGGCTCTCCGAATAGGCCTTCCTCCCAGAAAGAAGCAGAAATCGGAAAACATCACTGCTGTGGATGGTTCTCAGCTATCATCCGGCCCGGTGACACAATAAACCGAGAAAGTCAAGCTTCTTTGTCAGGACGGGCATCAAGAGGACATTACTTTTGATCTCATTGGTGCTCCTCAGTTCCAGATGATATTGGGAATACCCTGGCTCGAGACCCACAATCCTAGGATCGACTGGCGAAAACGAGTTCTGACATTTCCTCATGATTGTGCCGACACATGTTACAAAAAAGATGACACCAATCTTAAACCGAAGGAAGGAATCGTGTTGGGCCTCATCAGTTCCTTACCGCTTGAATACCAAGATTACCAGGATGTCTTCAAAAAAGAGCAAACCAACGTTCTGCCCCCGCACAGACCCTATGATTGTCAAATAGATCTAATACCCGGAGCCCAGATCCCTTGCAGCCGAATTTACACTCTGACAGAACAAGAACATCAGCATCTTAGAACTTATCTGGATCAGTACCTGGCAAATGGTTTCATTCACCTGTCGAAGTCACATGCCTCCTCGCCCTTATTCTTCGTGCCTAAAAAGGAGGGAGACTTAAGAACTTGCATCGACTAATGAGCCATCAATCAGATCACAGTAAAAAATCGATATCCTTTACTACTTATACCAGAGCTCCTGGACCAAGTGAAACATGATCAAATCTACACAAAACTGGATTTAAGAGGAACATACCATCTTGTAAGAGGGAGAGTACGGACTCATTGAATACCAGGTCATGCCCTTCAGGATATGCAATGCCCCGGCGGCGTTCCAATTCTTTATGAATTATGTACTCTGTGAACTACTGGAAGTTTGCGCTCTTGTTTACATTGACGACATTCTTATCTACTCAAATTCCATGAAAGAACATGTAGGCCATGTCGGGCAGTCTTAGAGAAGCTTCGACAACACCAATTATATGCCAAGTTGGAAAATGTTTTTTCCATGTAACCAAGGTCGAGTTTCTTGGTTTTATGCTCACACCACAAGGCGTGCATATGGATACATGAAAGGTGGATGCAATCCCCCAATGGCCCTCACCAACATCCACGAAAGGAGTGCAAAGCATGCTCAGATTCACCAACTTTTACCGTCAGTTTATACCTGGGTTTTCATAAATTGTACATCCAATTACCTCCTTGTTAAAGAAAAATCAAAAGTTCCATTGGTAGACAGAAGCTCAAGAAGCCTTCCAGAAGTTGAAACTAGCATTCACTACAGCACCAGTCCTTCGACACCCACAACCAAACCTACCATAAATGGTTGAGACAGATGCTTCAAAAATAGCCATGGGAGCAGTATTGGCACAACGAGACCCTGAAACAGGACAACTACACCCTGCCGCATTCTGATCCCAAAAATGTTCAGCCCCCGATTTGAACGACGCAATCACAGATAAGGAATTACTGGCGATTATAGTAGCATTCAAGGCCAGGAGACATTACCTTCTTGGGGCGAGACATACGGTCACTGTCATCACAGACCACTGTAACTTGCAATACTTGAAAACTGCCAAAGCACAATCCTCGCATCAACTTTGATGGCTCTCTTTTTCGCGGAATACGATTTTATTATCACTTATAGACCTGGAGTGTGCAATGGGAAAGCAGACGCTCTATCACGCATGAGTGAAGAAAAAGAGGCCTTTACAGCATCCGACCCTGTGGCCATAATTCCTGAGGAAAGGATTCAAACCAGAATAGCTGCCACCACGTGTGTGGATGACCAAAGAACCAGTTTGCAATCCCGGATGGATCAATCAACACAACAGGAATGGCTGTTAAAAGGTGACCAGTACACCATCGAAGAAAATCTACCGTATTTCCAAGGACAATTATATGTCCAAGACCAAGAACTTCAAAAGCAAATCATCACAAATTACCACAATTCATTACTGGAAGGACACCCAGGAATAGCCAAAACTCAGACTAAGGTAAAACAAAACTACTGGTGGCCAACCTGGTGAAAAGACATCACCCAATTTATTGAAACCTGCGGTGTCTGTGCACAACACAAGTCTCAGAAACAGAACCCTGCTGGTTTACTACATCCCCTAACAGCCCTGTCTTCTCTCTATTCTTCTATTTCTGATACTCTTGATGCACTTGCCCCTGTCATGAGGATCCGCCTGAAGTCCAAAGCCAAGTGCAATTCCTGGTATGACTCTGACCTAGCTACACTTAAATGTAGGTGTAGGGCAGCTGAGAGAAAATTTAGGGATTCTTGCTCATCCACTGACAAACTGCCCTGTCGCCAACTCCAAAGGTAATACCGTCTCTCTGTCCATACCAAGAAGAGAGTCCACATTCAAGCCTGTGTCTCTGCGGCATCTAACAGCTCGGCCGATCTCTTTAAAATGTGTAATGAGCTGGCCAACCCTGCTGAAGCCTCTACCCCTCCCCTTTCCAATCAGGCTCTTTGCAATGCCCTGGTTTTACACTTTATCTCAAAAACCTAGGACATCCTGTCCACACTCTCCTTCACTTCCTCTCCTCTCCCCTCTCCATCGGTACTGACTGACCCTCCTCCAGCCACATCCCCCACCCTTCTTCCCTTCCTTTCCTCTCTTCTCCCCTGATGAGGTCGCCAGACAAGTCCTACCTATTAAAGCCTTGTCAAAACAGGTTCATCCCTGTTCCTCTAAAACTCTGAAGGACCACATTGATACCCTTGCTCTGGCCCTTGCTGACTTCTGAAACCACTCCTTTGCCTTAGGATCATTCCCCTCCCCTCTTAAGCACTCCCTTATGCATCCTCTCCTCAAGAAACCCACGGGTGATCCCTCTTGTCTGGCCAAATATCGCCCAATTTCCATTACCCCCTTCTTGGGCAAACTGCTTGAAAAGCTGGCCATCTCTCAGCTAAACCTTCATTTTGATTCTGTTTGCTGTCTCCATGACCATCAGTCTAGCTTCAGATCTGGCAGAAGCGCAGAAACTGCTTTCCAGAACATCCGTGAGGATTTGCTTTCCAACCTTGACTCTAGCATTCCCTCTGTCTCATCCTACGAGATCTCTCATCTGCCTTCGACATGGTCAACCATACCATCCTGCTCAACCATCTCCGGGATAACCTGGGCATCACTGAACAGGCTCTGGCCTGGCTGACCTCTTTCCTTTCTGAACGACCCTCCCAGGTCCAACTTGGGTCCTTCCTATCATCTCGCTTTCTCCCCACCTGTTGTGTTCCCCAGGGGTCTAACCTCTAGCCCTGGCTTTTCAACCAATACCTGGCAACTCTCGCCCGCTGTATTGCCATTTTCTGCTCAAACTTACAGTGCTACACGGACAACACTCAACTCGTTTTCAGGCTGCCTTCGGCCACCTCCTCCACCTCTCACATCACTAATTGTCTAACTGCCATTCAAGATTGGTGTGCTGCCAACGATCATTGTCTGAATGCCAGCAAGATGGAGATCCTCCTCATTGGCACACCATCACCTTCCTTTCCCCTCACTCTCTGGCCGCCCTCCCTTGGCCCTTCTCCTATCCCCACCTGTGACGCCAAAAACCTTGGTGTCACCTTTGATTCCAAACTCTCCTTTTCCGCCCACATCACTGATGTATCAAAAAAGTCAAACTTCCTACTGCACCTCCTCAGAGGTATTCTTCCTTTCCTCGCATTCCCCCAGAAGCAGCTCACTGTCTCCCAAGCTCTGGTTCTCTCTAAATTGGACTATTGAAACAGCCTCTTTCTTAATCTACCTGCCTCTACTCTCTGCCCTTTGCAACTTATCCAGAACAGGACTGCAAGACTTGTCCTTGGCCTCGAGCCCTGGGATCATATCTCTCCAGCTCTGAAATCTCTCCATTGGCGCAAGGATTAAATTCAAAACTCTCTGCATTGTCCACAAGGCTTTCTGGGGCCTGGGTCTAACATACCTTCAGCTATCCCTCTGCAATTACCTCCCAACTCGAGCACTCCGCTCCTCTACCTCTAACTCCCTCAGGGTCAGTCGTTTCTCAAAGAAACAAGCTGGGGGGGGGGGGTAGATCTCTGTCTTCGGCTGGGGCCTCCCTCTGGAACAGCCTCCCTGCCACTCTAAAACTTGAGGAGAACCATCTCCAGTTCCAGAAGCACCTCAATCCCTTCCTCTTTGCTTCTGCCTTCTCCCTTCCTCTCCCCTGCTGATTCTACTCTCCCTCAGCACCATGCCCCTGGCCACCCTCTGTCCTCCAAGCCCAGGTACCTGCTCATCTTGCCACCCTCACGCACTGCCTCCGGACCACCCTTGCACTGGGGTCTCTATCTGTACCCATACATCTCTCCCCTTCTCTTCCTGCGCTTTCAGACCTACCCGGCCTGATGCCATAAACCCAGCACGTGCCACTTGCTGGCTGCACTCCCATCGTTTGTTGTCTTTTTATTTATTCATTTATTATTATTTTTGTTTTTTCCTCCTCGCTCCACACTCTCCTATTGTCCCCCCTTCCGTGCACTTCTCCCTCTCCCCCTCTACTCTGCACGTGCGCGTTCTCAATGTCACTGGGCCTAGTAAGATCGTTGTTTTTGTTCTCCCCTGTTCCCCTTACCTTGCCTTGTCGCGCTCTGAAACACTTGTGTATGAGCGCAATAGAAATAAAATATCAATATCAATACCAATACCGCCAGCACCTTGGCATACCCTGTTGATGGACTTCATCACGGATCTTCCACCTTGTAATGGATACAACACCATATTAGTCGTTGTGGATTTATTCTCCAAAATGGCCCATTTCATCCCTCTGAAGGGACTCCCAACTGCATCAACTCTCGCTTCTGTGTTCCTAGAGCAAATTGTTCGATTGCATGGATTTCCATCAATATTAGTATCTGATCACGGAACTTAATTTGTTTCTGCCTTTTGGAGAAAGTGTACGATTGCCAAAATCAATCTCCTTTTGTCGACAAGCCATCACCCTCAAACTGATGGGAAAACTGAACAAACCAACCAAACTTTAGAGCAATATCTCAGGTGTATGTTGCAACAGTCCGAGGATTCTTGGAAAAATATACTCTGGATAGCTAAGTATGCATACAACAATCAGTTCACACAAGCACAGGGCAAACTCCATTCTACACTGTGCACAGAAGACATCCGAGGACATCAGTATTTGATCCACCCGATACCCTGGAAATGCCAGCCATAAAAAACAAGCATAAAACCATCACTCAGGTTCTTAAGGAGGCGACAGAGCATCTGACCAAGGCTAAGGAAAGACTAAAACTGTTTTCTGATCGACATCGGAAGGAAGCTCCCATCTACCAGATTGGAGAGAAGGTGCAGTTAGCATCTAAATATATTCCCCTCAAGGGGCCAAGAGCTTTCCGCCCAAGATACCTGGGCCCCTATACTATAAAGTCCATAATCAATCCTGTCGCCATGAAATTGAGTTACCATCTCACATGAAAATTCACCCGTATTTCATGTCTCTCTCCTCAAACCATGAAATCCAATACACGGCTTAGTTCTCCGCCAGAGCCCGAAGTAATAGATGGAGAACCAGAATATGAAGTCAAATCCATCCTGGACTCCAAGGTGGTTCGATCAAAATTGTATTACCTAATTGACTGGAAAGGTTACAGACCTCAAGACCGAACTTGGGAACCCAGTGAACACGTCCATGCTCCGCGGTTAATCAGACAGTTCCATCACAATAATCCCACCAAACCAGGACCAGGAGGAGAACCACCCTTCAGAGGGGCCTTGAGGGGGAGTGCTGTCATGGTCATGAAGTCAGGGGCACAGGCATGCAGGGGTCGCATGCACAGGATACCTGGGTGGACACTGCCCTGGCACCTCTAGTGCCAGGCTCACAAACAAAAGTAAACAAGAACATCCATTTAAAACCAAAAAGCTTTTATTATGGACATAGCACTTTAGATGCATTAACCTTGAACATTTCCTCCATTAAGCAAGATGCATTAACCTTGAACATTCCATCCATTAAGCAGCCCCAAGTGTATTCTTGGGTGTGGCAGATAATGGATTGCCTTTGCATGTGCTTAAACTCTAGGAGTGGCAGGGTGTGGCTGGTAAGCCGGCGCTAATGAGCGTGCACACGATCTCAGCTATATAAGCTGCCCCGATCCTCAAGACAGACGCTTCGCGTTATTCTGCACTTCCTGCTTCCTGCCAGCATACCTACCAACTGGGGGAAGCTGTTCTTACCTATACATCTCTTTGGCGAGCCAAGTATTCACCTTTACACTTTATGGAACGCTGAAATCTTCATCTTGGCACCGCTGCACGACACGCTCCATCATCGACAGCAGCGCCTGCAAGGAAAAACAGAAGACAAGGTTAGCCATCAAAAAAACAGTCAGTTTAAGGTTGCACTTCACCATACTTCGCACTTTTCCTTAAATATCACTTACCTGCTGTCGAACATTGCAGTAGAATCCATCTTCTATCCGGATGCGTCTCGCGTCTCACAGTTGCATTGAGGCCGCACTTCCATCTAAGGGAATAAAACAGAAGAGAGACATAATTGCAGGCATAAATAGGAGCAACATATAAAGACATTAAACAGAACGAACAGCATCACAAGAGCTCAAGAAACACTTACCAATCATAAGGAGAAGCATAGTCGCAGCTGGACTGGACTAATCTTTATCAGCGATCAGTGAAGAAACTAGATCCCATTCGACACGCACCTGCCAGAAGTAGCAGGACGGAGAGTTTATCTTCTGTAATTCACAGGTGAGCTTTATGGGCCAGCGTATGCACACAGAAACCGTACTTTGGGGTGAAGGGTTCGAGAGGTACAACAATCAAGATTGCCGCACGCACACACTGTTATCTCCACGCAGGAGCAGTATCACCACGTACCACCGCTTACAGCTTTTCTACTGAGGGAGAGGCCTGAAGAGGGTGATTCAAGTTCAGGGAGGGCTGCAACCGTGCCCCAACGCCTGCGCAGAGATGCGATAGGTGAGCGTAACAAAGGCTTAGTAAACAATCCAGAGGCAGTACCTCTGCCATCCCACTTTGTTTGGCCTACCTTCAACCTATGCTTCAAAGATCAAGAATAAAGGTTGCTAATGGCAATCTGATATGGGCTAAAACTCCTGCCGATGTCTCATTGGTGGTAGGCTCTCTGGTGAACTAAAAGTTGGACTATGCAATTGCCAACCTAATAGGTATCCCCAAATATCATCTTCAATTACTTCAAGTAGACCAAAATGCAGCAATCGGATTGATTTTCAGGGTTTTGAGGTTTACCTCAGTGTCAAACTATCAAATCTCATTAGACTGATGGGTGGTGTGTCAAATGATTGACTTTAAAGTCCTTTGCCTAATGTATAAATGTGTGACTGGACTCTCCCCCTCTCATCATGTTAACACAATTTCTCTCTACCACCCTACCAGATCACTTAGATCTGAGGAGCAATACATTGGTGAAGAGACCCTCATTCTGCTATGATGAAAGAAGAGATAGGTGGTTTTCGGTCTATGGACCACAATTTTGCAATTCATTCCCCCAACAACTAAGGAACATCACTTTCTACTAGTATTCCGGAAAGTTCTATAAACGTACCTTTTCCAATGATCTACTTAGGCCCCTTTAATTTCCTTATGCATCTTGCTGGATTCATTAAGATAAGCACATAAATGCAGGTAAGTCTGCCGAGAGCATGGTATAAATAATTAAATACAAATATTGGGCTTGGCTCATGACGTTCCTTTGGCAAGTCACTTAGGAGTGGCCAAGACAGATGACAGGTTGTCCACTCAATGTTATTGGTCCCAGATGGGTGTCAAAATAAAGGAGTTTTTAAGGTCCTGGCGACTTGCAAAGCATCCAGTAAGTCTAGCGGGACAACAAAGTCCCCCATTATTCCACAACAGTAGTTGGGCAGCATTGCAAGAGAATTTGCATGGACAGTGTGAGTCCTTTGGATCCTCAGACCTCCTCAGGGAACCGGTACATTATGGTCATGGTAGACCAGGAAACCCAGTACCCAGAGGCTGTACTCTTGAGAAGCATCAAAGTTCCAGTGGTGGTGAAAGCTTTGATAGGGACATTCTCTTATGTGTGATTCCCCAAAAGGTCATTTCTGATAGAGGATCAACCTCCATATCCACGTATAGGATGGCTATGTGGGAAGAATGGGAAGTTACTTACAAGTTCTCCACAGACTTTCCCGCACAAACAAATGAATGGGCTTGTTGCACAGTTCAACAAGAACCTAAAGGCATGATAGGTGGCTTAGAAGAGCAACTGAGTTGAAAGTGAAATATTCTCCTGCCATGCTTTCTGTTTGCCTACAGGGAGGTTCCACAAAGTTGTGTAGGGTTTCGTCCCTTTGAATTTCTGTTTGGCCCTCCTTTTAGAGTTCTGCTAAGACTGGTGCAGGAAGGATAGTGAGGGCAATCCCCAAACTCGTTCTCACAACATAAGTGGATTATGTACTTGACATGAGAACCAAGATGACCAAGTACAAAGAACAGAACATTCAAAATCTGAAAGCCAGCCAGGAGCTCACGAAGCACTGGCATTGCCAATAGGCCACTGTGACTATACTCTAGAAGAGGTGGTCTGGATTATGAAACCTGTCATCCCAAGGCCCTTCATGATAAGTGGACTGGGCCCTATGTGGTGCTTTAAAATATCAGTGAGGTTAACTACCTCATTGACACAAAGACCCCTAGGCAGACACACAGGTTATTTAATGTCAACTGACTAAAGCCTCAGTATAGCTGGGAAGCCTTGGTGATGGCTCTCGTGACTGATGACATATCCTCTCTCAGACTAGTTGCATGCAGAGTCTACCAATGAATGTCTAGAGGGAGTTAACATCTCCAGACGTGAGTGAACAGCAATTCCTGGAATGCAAGCAGCTGCTGGGCCAGTATGTAAGTCTGTTCTCACTGACTCCAGGTAAAATTGATTGGTGCACCCATGATACTGACACTGGTGACAGAAAGCCGGTGAAGAGCAGAATTCCGCGGATGCCGATAAGGTCAAGCAAACCATAAAGGAGGAGGTCTCCAAGTTGATGGACTTAGGGGTGATTGCACCTTTCCACAGCCCCTAAGAAGTCCAGTAGTTCGAAAATGTAAGTCTGTTTTTGTGCGAAAAGAGGGGGCTCAATTCTGTCACGAAGACAGATGCACATTCCAATACCTCAGGCAGATTAGCAGATTTAAAAGTTAGGAGCTGCCAAATTCACGAGTACTTTTGACATCACAGAGGTGCACTGGCAGATTGGCTTAATGGACAAAGCAAACAATAGGTCAGAATTCTCCTCACCAGATGGGCATGATCAGTTTACAGTGATGCCCTTTGGCTTAACAGAGGCGCCAACCACATTTCCGATGATGGCAAAAAAGATCCTATCTGTGTAAGAGGGCTTCAGAATTGCCTATCTTGATGGCATGACTGTCATCAGCAATACCAGGGACAATCATCAATCCCAACTTAGACTTGTGCTTCAACCATGATGGAGGCTGACTTGATTATCAACGTACCCAAGTGCCAGATAGTGCAGGATACTTTCTTATTTATCTGGCACACCACATGGATGGTGGTAAGAAATGGCCTCCCCAGGCCAATGTTCATTCAGTGGTGGATTGAGATATCTTCTCTACCCAGACAGGTGAGGGACTTCTTGGGGCTCACCCGTTACTACAGGCCTTTCATCAAGGGGTATGGCACACTTGCCCTTCCCCTGAATGATAACATCCAATAAGATGCCAAAGAAGGTTATTGGAACTCTGCCTGAAAACACGTTCTCACAGATCTTGAAGGAGAGGTTGTGAAGATCCCGCATTTTGGACAAGAGTTCATCATACAGACAAGCGCATGTGAGTTCAGAATTGATGCAGTATTAGTGCAGCTTAACTCTGTAGACCAAGCGAGAGATCAACTTCGGGGACAATTGATAAGTAGGATTTTCCAGTCATGTGGGTGATTAATAAGCTGAAACCCTACATATTTTAGTCTCATTTTACCACCCAAACAGACCACAGATCTTTGAAGTGGTTTATGACTATGTATGGTGAGAATCCCAAGTTGTTGCATTCAGCCATATCCCTACAGGGATTGGTCATGGACATCCAACACAAATCTGGCTCACAGTCCTCTAATGCAGATGGCCTCAGAAGATATTTTCACCATGAGGCTGATCCAGACCCTTAGAAGGGGGAATCACAACCTTTTTGGCTGGGTGCATAAGAGAAGTTGCCATCTGGAAAGGGCATAGGAGACCTGCATTTTTTTTACTTTTTTTTATTTGCAAATAACATGATGTGGTAAATTCTATTTCAGTAATGGAAATCTGCTCATAAGATTTCCCCGACATTGAACCCATGGACCGGATGCCTAGTTTCATCAAAATTACAGAACAGCATGAACCAGATCAAGTAAAAAGGAAACAATATACACTTTGCTCATAGTTTTATAAAAATATATTTCATTTTATTTAAACTTCACATAGTTAACACAAAAGAAAAGACACAGATAAAAAACATCACAATTAATACTACACAATCAAGTGTAATGACACCTAAATTCGTATCAGGACATAAGAAGTACAAATACATTCAACATATTAAACCATCACCGGAAAATAGGAAAGACAATGAACATATAAGCAAAAATGTACAAAGCTAAAAATGCTCAAATTCATAGGGAATACTAAATATAGCACCTCAACACCCAACATGTTTCATTCCCAATTAATCATTATTAAATACAAATAAGGGAAATTCTTCAGGGGATTTTTTTAATGAATTTCCGAGTAACCACCGGTATTTAGAAGATGGTGTAGCTTGCTCTCAACTGTTTTGTGGTTTTCTGCAACATGAACAAACACAAGAACAACTTATTAGTTGCTTAGGGTCAATTTGTACAAAAACTAACCACAGTGAGTGGCATAGCACTATTATGCCTAGTTACTTAAACACTGTACTCAGACTCAGATCATTTAATTTTCAATATGACTGTTCATAGGCTTCTCAATCCTCCTATCAAATAACTACCTAAAGAGGAAAAGAAATTTGAACCAGGAATTAGTGTCACAATCAGGATCAGATTTCGCCTTCATAAACCTCATTGCCAAAAACATAGTGTACATCTGTGCACTGCTGTCTCATTACTTTGATGACAGCACCGCCCTACTGTGGCACAGAGCAGTTTTAGGTCACAGGTGCCTGTTTGACAGTTGCAGTGACAGACAAGTCTCTGCAGCGCAGGGGCTGCATTTAACTTATGCAACGCTGTTACAAAAACTGCATAGCTCTGAGGATCCCGTCCATGTGGCATGGTAAACTGTGTATATAAGCCATACCTGAATTAGGACTATAGTTATGGGGGATTGCCTCTATTTGTTACTTTGTAAGGTCGGTAACACCTTTCCCCGGGGACAGCCGCTCTACAGGAAGGTAGCCTGGGAACAAGAAAGAAAGGGCACACCCATTCACAAAGGAGTAGGCCTTACACCATGATGCTGCATTTCTGGAGGCCTTTGATTCTTTTGAGAAGGGAATTGGATGAGGTTAGTGTCGCCAGGAATTCATTTGTACAGGCAGAGGGGGAAAAGGGGAGTCTGCCATCTTGCTGCTTCTCTTTGCCTCTCTCTCTCTCTCTCTCTCTCTCTCTCCTCTCTCTCTCTCTTTCCTGTCCCCTCCACTTGCTGGCAGCACAAATTACTTTGGAGTGATGTCAGAAGGTCAAAGTCCAATCATTTCAAGAGCAGGGATTAGACCCCTAAAGCAGGCTAACCTTAGTACAATCATCTGTGAACGTTTACCTTTAAAATAAGTTGTTTCAAACCACTTCTTTATATGATCTCTGGAATGAAACCCTGGAAGAAGAATTTGCTGCACATTGCTGCAAGAGCTGTCCTTTTGAATGTCTTCCAGTAGTGAGGTGAAGGCAGGTACTCACAGACAACCTCTGTCCCCTAACCATCACCCTGGACCATTGTGTTTCCTGGGACCTCACCGTGTTGCAGGACCCATGAATGTATGTGCCAGCCTTCCCCATGTTTGGGAGCCAGAGAAAAGAACTAACATTTGCCCTTGAGACCATTGAGTGGGACTCACAGCTCCTTATGCATTCAACACCGACCCACTGCGAGCAAGTATTTAAGCGTGTTCAACATCGAGCTAAGCTCCAGGAACCTTCGAAGCTGCCTTTTGGCGTTCATCACTCACTGAACCACCATTTTCTGTTTGACTCAGTTCACCACCAAATGGCACCAGTTAAGGCACGTCATTGCCTTGGCTTGATACAACAAACCAGCAAAGTATTGCATGAGTCAGCGTTCCTGTAAATTGATCAACCCAACCCTGGAGTCCCCCAATGAATTGACGTCTGAGCCTGTAAATCGAATTGATGCACCTGCACATCCTGGTACCAGGTCAAACGCAGCCGAACATTAACCGCTGACTGAACCTGGCGACGACCTGATCCACGCAGCTCAAGTAGATGCTTTGAGTCCACAGTTCGACCATTTGGCACTGACTCAACGCAAGCTTGATGATGGGCCATTGGAACTGCCACATACTCGAACCGAAAAGAACCCACAAATTACGCTAATAAGCCTGGTTTGATGCTTTGGAACCGCCAAGACATTTGAAAATGTATTACTGACTGACATATGCCCCCTGGTCCATTTTCCGGGCCTAGAGACTGAATAGGTCACATTAATTCCTTTTGCAAGCTCAGAACATATCCTCTGAAAATGGTGGTCTTTTAATTGCCTGTTCAACCATGTCTCTTTACCCAGAGTGCTCTATCTATTCTTTCTTTGCATGTGCTGTGTGCCTTATACAGAACTGGCTTTTTACAGTGTTTTCTAGATGGATATTATTGTACATGGTGTGTCTGATTAAAGTATATATTTTTATAGAACCTTGATTAGACATTCCTTCATTTTGGGCTGTTGTACTTTGCTGTTTGGGTTGCTACTGAACCACATTGACACCCCTCTTGAGAATGTAGCCTTCCTTTGTCCCACAAAACGCAAAGGAGGTATGTCTCTTAGCTGCGCCTGTTTTACCTTCATGATTGTTTTGGCTCTTGGTTTGAAGACATGTGAGGGCTTAGTGGGAACTTTAGCCACTACTAATCCTTGGACCACTACACTGCAGAAGTCAATTCATCAGTACCTCAACTGCAATGTTGAAAAAGCTATAACCAGTTGAGGTAATGTTGGTAAGAAACAGAATATTTTTCGGAGGGGTGGGCAACTAGGAACTTTATACCAGAGTTAGTCTTTTTCTGGCCAGTGAACGTTGTTTCAGGGTTAGCAGGACCCATATCATGGCAATACACATTTTGCTTTATACTAGCACTAATATACTCTTGCCCTTGGAGAGGTCTAGCTAGTAAGTTTGGAATAAAAAATCCAAATGAATTGGTCCCTGTTGTTGCCAGATGGATTTGACAATCTTCAAGAGTTTTATCCCTGTTCTAAAAGATTACTAATATAAGGAATCAATTGCACTTTCTAGAGACAGTGGGCCTCATTACGAGTCTGGCGGTAACCGTGCCGGAAAAACCAGCAGGCTACTGCCAGACCTGTATTACCATTACGCCTCCGTGATTCCCGGAACCACCGGGGCATTACGACCCCGTTGACCCAGGAATTCCAGAGGCGGAAACACTGGTTCCGTCTATGACAGAGCCAGTGTTTCCATTTGCGCCTGCACCTCCTGCCTACAGGACTGTGAATCAGCCGGTGCGGAAAGAACAGTGGCAGCGTTTTTACCGCCACCGTTATTTCTGGACTGGCAGGGTTGTAATGGGGCCAGTGTCTGATGAGGAAAGGAAAGCATTACAGGTTGTTCACTGGAGGGCAAAAAGGTTAAACCTGTCAGCAGTGATACCCCTAATGGTTATTGATATTGATATTTTTTTTCTATCACGCTCGAACGCAAGTGTTTCAGAGCGCAACAAGGCAAGAGAGGGGAACAGGGGAGAACAAAACAACGATCTTACTAGGCCCAGTGACATTGAGTACGAGCAAGTGCATGGGAGAGGGGGAGTGGAAAAGTGCATGGAAGGGGAGAGAAGTAGAAAGTGCGGAGCAAAGGAGAAACAGATAAATAATAATAAATAAATAATAAAGGCAACAATCAGTGGTAGTGCAGTCAGCAAGTGGCAAGTGCAGGTGGGGACTGTATTGGTACAGATACAGACCCCAGTGCAAGGGGTGGCCCGGAGGCAGTGCGTGAGGGTTGCAGGGTGAGCAGGTAGCTGGGCCTGGAGGACACAGGGTGGCCAAGTGCACGGTGCCAAGAGAGAACCGATCAGCAGGGGAGAGGGGGAGCGAAGGCAGAAGCAAAGAGGAAGGTCTTGAGGTGCTTACGGAACTGGAGATGGTTCTGCTCAAATGTCTGAGTGGCAGGGAGGCTGTTCCAGAGGGAGACCCCAGCCGAAGACAGAGATCTACCCCAAGCTCATTTCTTTGAAAAACAACTGAACCCGAGGTAGTTAGAGGTAGAGGAGCGAAGAGCTCGAGAGGGGAGGTATTTGCAGAAGGATAGCTGAAGGTTTTTTGGACGCAGGCCTTTGAAACCCTTGTGGACAATGCAGAGGATTTTGAATTTAATCCTTGCATACACTAGGAGCCAATGGAGAGTTTTCAGAGCTTGAGAGATACGATCCCACGGCTTGAAGCCAAGGACAAGTCTTGCAGTCCTGTTCTGGATTAGTTGCAGAGGACGGAGAATAGAGGCAGGTAGATTTAGAAAGAGGCTGTTACAATAGTCCAACCTAGAGAGAACCAGTGCATGGGAGACAGTGAGCTTCTGGGGGAAGGAGAGGAAAAGCAGAATACCCCTGAGGAGGTGGAGTAGGAATATTAACTTTTTAGAGACATGAGATGTGGGCAGAGAAGGAAAGTGTGGAGTCAAATATGACCCCAAGGTTCTTAGACTCGCAGGTGGGGGTAGGAGAAGGGCCAAGGGAGACCGGCCAGAAAGTGTGAGGGGAAAGGATGGTGAAGGTGTGCCGATGAGGAGGATTTCCTTCTTGCTGGTATTCAGACAAAGATCATTGGTGGCACACCAATCTGGAATGGCAGTTAGGAAATCAGAGATGAGAAAAGGAGAGGAGGTGGCTGAGGGAAGTCTGACAATGAGTTGAGTGTCATCAGTGCAGCACTGAAAATTTGAGCAGACAATGGCAATGCAGTGGGTGAGAGTTGCTAGGTATTGGTTGAAAAGTCAGGGTGAGAGGTTAGACCCCTGGGGAACACCAAAAGTAGAGAGGAAGATAGATGACAGGAAGGAGCAAAGTTGGACCTGGGAGGGTCGGTCAGAGCGAAAGAGGTCAGCCAGCCCAGAGCCTGATCAGTGATACCCAGTTTATCACAGACATGGTTGAGCAGGATGGTATGGTTGACCGTGTCGAAGGCAGAAGAGAGATCGAGTAGGATGAGGACAGAGGGAATGTTAGAGTCACGGTTGGAGAGCAGTTCTTCAAGGATGTTCAGGAGAGCAGTTTCCGTGCTTCTGGCAGCTCTGAAGTCAGACTGGTGGTCATGGAGACAGCCAACAGAATTGGAATGGCCAGCTTTTCCAAAAGATTGCCCAGGGAGTAATGGACATTGGGTGATAGTTAGCTGGAAAAGAAGGATCAGCTGTGGGTTTCTTTTGAAGAGGATCCACAAGGGAGTGCTGCAGAGGGGAGGGGAAGGATCCTGAGGCAAAGGAGTGGTTTCAAAAATCAGCAAGGGCTGGAGCGAGGGTGTCAATGTGGTCCTTGATGGTTTTAGAGGAACAGGGATGAACCTGTTTTGACGAGACTTTCATAGATCGGACTTGTCTAGTGACCTCATCAGGGGATAAAACACGAAAGGATGAGAAGGAGGATGGGGGTGCCTGAAGGAGGGCCAGCAAGCACAGGCGGAGAGAGAAGAGGATGGGCAGGGGAGGAGAGGGTGGTTCTTTACATTCCCTTAGAAAGTCACATTATTTGATGTCATAGGCGTCATTCTGATAGGTGTATTGTAAGTATATATGCCACCAGAAATTGGTATGGTTAGAAGGGAGATCATTTTTTTTAGACCATTTTGAAGATGGAGTTATATAGAAGTACAAATAATTCAAATTGTCAAGACCGTTAACTCTAATATGAGCAATCTACAGAAAGTCTGTGATACTACTACTCCTACTAAACTTAGAGTAACTAAAAAAACCAAGAACAATACATGGTATTTGGCCTCTCGCCGGGCCTTAAAAACCCACTTTGTCATCAGGCTGCAATATGACGCTTAGCATTTACAAAAAAGCTCTCCTTTCTGCCAAATCCATCTTCTTACAGAGTGAGAGTCAGATTGCTACTGCAACTAATGCGCCTAAAGATTTTTTAAAGTTATAAAAATAATTTCCAATCTCTCATGCACATCATCGATCTCGTTTCCATCTCTTAAATTACCAAATGATTTTAACAAGCTCTTCATGAACAAAGTTAATACCATTCAATCAGATATTGGCTTACATCTTTCTAACTTTCAACCCTCTTCTTCTGATACTGATCACATAAAATCCCGGCAGAGTTTTTATTTTTTATTTTACTCCAGTCGCTACGATTGAAAAGTATGTTCAATCACAAATTTAAAACCTACGAATCATAATTATGACCCCATTCCTGCCTGTCTGGCCAATTAGGGAAATTCATCACCTTTTTTGTTGACTACTCTTTTGCTCAAAGCACATTTCCAAAGGAGCTCAAAAGATCCTTTTTGACCCCTTTCATAAGAAACCTTCATTGGATCATGTCATACTCATGAACTATCATCCAAATGGAGGTTTTTCATGGCTTTCGAAAGTCCTCTGGAAAGATTGCTACCTCTCAACTCCAAAAGATCCTGGAAGATTATCATCTTCTTTTTTTTTGATAAAACATTTTATTTGTTTTTCGTAACATGGTCGAAACAACCACAAACCAAGAACACAAAAACCAAACGAAAAGGACAGCAAAAGCAATTCAGAACAGCATCCCCAGTCAAAACCCTGCAAGATATTAGTGTCACCGGCCCTCAATGTTCTTCCCCCCAGGCCTGCTCTCCAGCCGACCATACAATAACCACCAGTGTTCGACCCTCAAGGCCCATATTCTTCCCATTTCCTCCATATTTTGAATGCTTTGGTTAGGCATCCTCTCGTACTATAGATCCATCGTTCCATCATGGAACATGAGTCCATATCAAGTACCCACTGCTCCAGTGTTGGGGGGTCAGGGACTCCCCACTTTTGTGCGATGTTACATTTCATTAGGGCTGCCGCAGTATTCAAAAACAGTTTTTCCCATTTATTGGAGTCAGATTCGTCAGTCACCCCCAGGATTAGGACCGTTGGGTCCAATTCGATGGAGCGAGTGAGTGCCCTGGACAATTCTGTACAGGAAGCGTTCCAGAAGGCACGGATCTTGGGGCATGACCAAAGGATATGAAAGAAAGTTCCTTCTTCCTCTCCACATCGGAGACAGTTCGAGTTTGTTGCCCTCTTCCAGCCATATAGAGTAGAACTGAGGTAGTACATCCTGTGCAGGATTTTAAGCTGCACCAGCCTCAACCTGGATGAGATGGCCACCTCCCGCGGGTGCATTGAAACCTGTACCCAGTCTTCTGGATCTATTACACCTACATCTCTTTCCCATTTGGTCTTCAGTCGCAATAATTCGGGAGTAGCAAAGGATGTGATGGCGTTATAGAGGATGGACGTGCATTTGGCGGGATGTATGCTGGCAGTATATTACGTTCTATAGGTGTGTAGTCGGGGGATCACCTCCTCCAGAGGTATATAGGTTCTCAGGGCATGGGTCAACTGTATAAAGTGGTACCGCTCGGTATTTGGGAGTTGGAATTTGTCCTGCAAGTCTTCGAACGAGATTAACTTCCCATCCTCAGGATATCTTCTACCCTCAGAATTCCCGCTCTCACCCAGTGTGGCCACGGTTCAAAATTCTCTATTTCTTTTAGGTTGCTATTGTACCATAGGGGTTGCGCTGAGATAATCTTGTTCCCCCACCCAACAAACATGTGAGCCTGCCTCCAGACGATGGTGGTGTGGGACCCAATTGACGGGATAGAGGGCCGCTGTGGTGACTGGTATAATAGATGTATTGGATCTGTGCCTTGTATGGCATTCACCTCAGCCTTAATGTGAGGTAGTGCCCAGTCCCCGTGAAGCAGGTCGTTGACCACTACGAGTTGTGAAGCCCAGTAATAGGTTTGGAGGCAGGGTACTCCCTCCCTCCCAGATAGATCTCTGCAAAATGCTCAAAGCTATACATGACTGACCACCCCCAGATGAGTTCACTGAGAAGGGTTTCTATGCGGTTGAATTTGTAGGTGGGGATCCTGAGTGGGGCGTTCTGCAGAACATAAAGGAATCGTGGAAGTGCCATCATTTTAAAGAGTGCAGCTCTGCCCATGAGAGTCAGGGGGAGAAGCTTCCAATGATGGACGTCGGCAACAAACCGGTCTATAATCAGCTGGAGATTGTGCTTTGCGTAGGTGGTAAGGTCACTCGTTATCCAGATTCCCAAGTATTTAAAGCCCTGCCTTTCCACCTGGTACAGGCAGTCCAGTAGGCTGGCCTGTTCTCCCCCTTTCACCAGGAAGAGTACGGATTTCTTCCAGTTAATTTTCAATCCGCTAAACTCCCCGTAATCCACGAGCATCTGGGTTACCAGCGGGCAGTTCCGAGTCAGCTCTGCCAAGTACAGCAGAAGGTCATCGTCATACAGGGATATTCGGTCTTCGTGTCCCTCAGGCCATCTAAATCCCGTCCATGCCCCGCTCTGGCGGAGCCACAGGGCCAATGGTTCAATCGCGGGGGCGAAAAGGAGTGGGGACAGAGAACACCCCTGTCGCATACCCCTGCCCAGGGGAAAGGATCGGGAAGTCCACCCGTTCACCCTGACATCTGCCTGTATTTTGTATAACAGTTTCACCCATCCCAGAAAGCCCTCTCCAAACCCCATGCGTGCCATAATATCCCAAAGGCTATCCCACCATATTGAATCAAATGCCTTTTCAAAGTCAATTGCTAAAAGGGCCAGTGGAGTGTCAAGGATAGGACCCCGTTCTAACGCCAGGTGGAGTCGGCGAAGATTAATTCGGGTTGATTTATGAGGCATGAAGCCACATTGATCTGGGTGTATCAGGGTGTCCGTTACCGGCTGGAGCCGATTGGCTAAGAGCTTGGTCAATACTTTGGCTTCGCCATTAATTAACAGGATCGGCCTATAAGAGGCGCATTTCTCCGGGGGTTTGTCCAATTTAGGGATAACTACAATAGTAGCCTTACATAGGTCCGGTGGAAGGGAACCCTGGTCTCGGGTGCTCAAAAGCATCTGGTGCAGGGGAGGCGCTATGTTATTACTTCCTAATTTCTGCCAGGTTTCGATCGGAACAAATAGCTAGTCCAGCCTAGAAAGGGAGCCGTGGGCTCCCGAGTGGAATGAGTACCCTCTGGTTACCCGATGCAATTCCCACCACACATCACAGAGTCCCAAGGCAGATGCAAAGTTAGACAGCCTCGTAGGGGCATTTGGGTTACAGTGTCTAAGGTGGGATCGATCCATGGTGTTACACATCACATCATTAAAGTCTCCACCCAGAAACCACTTATCGGGTTGATACTTGCCCAACAGGGTGGTCAGCTCCTCCAGGAGTTCCTGCCCCAGACCCGGTGGGGAGTAGACTGAGACAAACCCAAAGCTCTCCATCCCGAGTGTCCCCAGGACCAGCACGTAACGGCCCCTAGGGTCCCTCTCCACTACTTCCTGTAAGGCAAATGGGACGCGCTTATGTATAAGAATAAGGGTGCCTCTGGATCCCATGGTGTACCCCGCATGGAAGGCAGTCCTGTAGTTGGTCCGCTGGCAAAAATTACAGTGTGAACCTGCTAGGTGTGTTTCAGTAAGCAGGGCCACATCGGGCAAGTATCTACTGAGTAGTTGCTTAACTAAGCGCTGCTTAATCGCGGACCCCATCCCGTTCACATTCCAGGTTAGGACTTTAAGGGATCTGGGACGTGTAGTCGAAGGCAATTGAGATTGGTCAGGTGCCATCTAACAAGAGTGTGAGTGGGACTGGCGAATGAATTACGGGGGTAGAATCCCGGTGTGTGCCGGTGTAGTGTAAAATCAACAGTGAGTGGTGACTGAGATGCTGTCCGAGCGTGCAATGGTCCCAACTGACCAGGAACCACGTCACAAAGAACTCTTCCCAACTATGCCCTCCCTCCCCCTCCATATACTCCACCCCAACACGAAGTACCTGTCGCCCCAACATAGCTGACGCTCAAAAAAGGTAGGGTGTCAGCGTAACAGTCCCTGATTGAATTAGGCTAAAGAAGAAATTGTGGGGGGGTTAATGACTATCCAAAGTGCGAGGGCTGTGTGCCTCCGCTAGCCGCTTTATGAAAATGTAGACACCTTACGTGAGTTACTGTCAGGAATGGCACTCTGTCAAGAGTGGCACAGGGTACCCAGGTAGATTTTGGGTGGCTGTGCCGAAGTAAGGTAGCAGATAAGCACACACAGCAGGAAGTTAAAAAAGAAAGAGTAGGAAACTGTAGCTGTGAGCCAAAAGGGGCAAAAGATACAAAGGTACAAACAAACTGGATTCCCTCTTGGGGTGTATGCTGAAATGGGAAAGAGTGTTCCACGAACCTTAGGAAACTCCAGCCTTCTGCACAGATTGCTATAACAGAGGCCCACGCTGTATGCTCATGGCTGGGAACAACAGCAGTGGGTGTCTGTAACACTGAAAACGCGACAAGGGAAGGGGCAGAGGTTGCCTGCCGGAAACCAACAGGCAAGATCTGTACAAAGGGATTACATAAGACACATGAGAAGACAAGAACTGATATATCCAACGAAAAGGAAGTCAATGAGCAATCTAGCAGAAAGAAATGAATGAAAGGCAGTTAGACTGAAGTAGATAACCTAAGTTGGATGATTACAGAGGACTCAAGGTAGAGAACAAGGGAGCAGCAGTCAGGAAAACAGAAGGGCTGCAAAGTAGGAAGCAGGTCTGCAGTCAAGAGTGGCACTAGGTGCAGGCAAACTGTAGTGGACTGCTTAGGACTGTAGTAGGCTGCAAGGCAGGGAGTCCAGAAGAACAGGACAGAGAGAGTTTAGTAATAGGCGACAGACAGAGAGCCCAAAAGAATAGGCAGCGAGGTAGGGAGCCAGAGGAGCAGGGCCGTAGGTAGCTAAGTTTAAAACAGGCTGTAAGGCAGAGGAGTGTAGCAAGCACAAGCAGGAGCAGAGGACAAGGGCTGTAGGCAGCGGAGGGAGACAGGCTGCAAAGAAGGAGCCCAGAGGACACGGGCTGTAGCAGCGGAAATAGCAGGCTGCAAGGAAGGAGCCCAGAGGACAAGGGCTGTAGGCAGCGAAGAGGTGCAGGCTGCAAGGTAGGGAGCCCAGAGGACAAGGGCTTGGAGACAGCAGAGTGTTGCAAGCTGCAAGGTAGGGAGCCCAGAGGACAAGGGCAGTAGGCAGCTGGAGTGAAGCAGGCTGTAGGCAGGGAGCCCAGAAAGGGCACTGGATCAAAACAGGATAATGCAGCAACAGGAACAGCATACAATGTAGCAGGTCAAGGCAAACAGGAGCGGGGAGATCTCAAGATGCAAGACACTGTGCTCCTGCAGACAGCTGCTTATATACAGCCCTTCCCTGTTCTGAGGCAGGCCAATTGACAGCACCTGGGGCAGCACACCTGATGACAATCTTCCTCCTCCCTCTCTGGTCCTGAGCAGGTGGAAGCAGCACTGGCCGCTAGGGCTTCTGGAGATTGTGGTCCAATAACGATGAATGAGAATAGCCAGGAATTGAGGACTGTCGCCAGGTGCATTATGGTAAATGTAGTTAATTGAATAAAATAAGAAAGAACCAAAGTTGAGCAAATGGAAATAAAAAACCAAGGCGTGAAAAGGAGTTGTTCAAGGAGTATTAGGAGGATAAATGAATACCAAGTAGTCCATGATGGTTGCCAATGCGTGTGCCAGCAGCGCGGGCATGACAGTTACTGTGAACTTGCACTGCACAGTCCAGAGTTCTGTTCCTTGCTTGCTGGTAGATTCTGATTCTACGCCGAGGATCCGGTCACGGGTCAGTCCCCCTCGTCCGCAGATCGTTCCGGCAAGGGTTGTTGGTCCAGTGCCGGGCGCTGATCTGCCAGAGGTCTGGATCTTCTACCCCTGTTAACTCGAGGTGCCGACCAGTCCCCTTCAATGTGCTGCTCTGCTCATCGCCAGGCCTCATTTGGATCATTAAAGTGGACCGTTGTGCCTTTGTGGTATATTTTCAGCTGTACAGGGAAAAGCAGGCCATATTTGACTCCCAGCGCTTGGAGTTGTCTTTTAAGCTTTTCAAAGGTCTGCCTCGCTTTCTGCACCTCCTTCGTGTAATCTGGGAAGAAGGCTACCTTAGAGCCATTGAAGGTGACTGTACCTTTGGTTCGTGCTAGTTGTAACAGTGCGTCGCAGTCACGATAGTTTAACAGCTTTGCTATCACCGTTCTTGGAGGGGCGCGGGCACAGGTCTTCCTGTGGGCATTCGATGTGCCCTTTCTATAGAGAAGAATTTAGAAAAGGATTGCTGGTCGAAGAGGTCTACCAGCCACTGCTCCAGGAAAAGCTCCATACATGGCCCTTCAGCTTTCTCAGGAATGCCAAGAATCCAAATGTTATTGCGCCTGGATCTTCCCTCTCCTTCCTCGACCTTAGCCTCCAGGATCTTGAGCTTGGCTGAGACTCCTTGGAGTTGTTGTTGCACGGTATGTAGCCCGTCTTCCGTGGCAGAAAGGCGCTGTTCTGCCTCTCTTGTGCGTACTGACAGCTTTTGTAGATCGTGTCGGAAGAGGGATACATCCAGACTTATGCCGTCCATCTTCTGCTCCATTGATGAACGGGAGTCCGCTATGGCTGCCATGACATCCCTTAGGGAAAGCACAAGCGCAGAGTCTGCATTCTCAGTGGGCAGCGGTTGAGCTTCAAAGGATTGTGATGGGGGAATCGTGTACTGATCGATTCTGTTTTGTGTAGTGGGCCTCTTAGTTTTGTCCTTCCCCATGGCTGCTACCGGAGCCTGCGGGCACGCTTTTGTGTCCAGGGTCTTGTCCCACCACTCAAGGGGCTAGCCACACAGGGGTATTGCACAGGACGATATCCGCTTGACAGCGCGCTGTCAGAGTTAAGGAGCCGCTTCCCTCCGAGGAGGGGGGGGATTGCAAATCAGCGCCTCCCTTATGGCAAGCCTTCAGGCAATGGTTGACCCGGGTGTGATCCCCGCTGTCTGCGTTTGCGTAGGACTCATCGCCCCGCACTGCCAGGTGTTGATGGACCGAACCAGGGGGTTCCGTGCCCACGGACGAGTTCTGTGCGCTGGTATTCCACTTCGTTTTCTGACCCCTCAGCCGGCTCAACTCGGCGGTGGGGGACCCCAACAGTTCCTGTTTATTGCGGCGGAGTCAAACCAGTCCCATGCTTCTGTCAATCGTTGGAGGCAGTAGCTGTTGGTGAAGAAGGGTAGCAGTCCATCCTTAGGTTGTGCACACAAACACACCCCAGCACATCCCCCGCCCTCCAGTGGTCTCCTAGTGCTGGTAAGGCTGTCCAGAGTGGGGGGGGGGCTTGAATCTGCTGTGGCCTCCCGTGTGCCAAGTGCGCCCCACATTTCTTCGGTGGCTAGGGGCCTCAGTCGGCTCAGTGGAAGGATGTTGTTCGTTATAAGTAGCTCGTGTCATACGAGCATGGGATACTGCCGGATTGCTCGTGGTAACCCGGTCTCGTAGCACTTGTCGCGTATGGTCTTTATTACACTGTTCCCCCATTGCAGCCCACGCGGGTGCATCGGCCAGATGCGCAGTGATTCCTCGGTGCCGGAATCAGGCTGGTCCCACTCGCTGTTGAGCGTGCCGGAGCGGGGAGCCCAACTCCGCGTATGAAGCTTCCCGGGCAGGGAGACAGCCAAGATATGCTTCGCAAAGGGGCAACTGTTGTGGGAACTCACTGGTGGCACAGGCTTCGCTGCCTACGGGTCGTTGCGGCGGTGCTCGGGTGATGCTGTTTCCCCGCATCTGGATAGGGTGGCTCCAACCCTTGATTCCACCGGCTCGGAATCCTGCAGGCCCTCGCCTTTGCTGCTCGTCCCGACCAATCCTCCGATCACGGTGACCCGGGTCTTCGCCACCGATGAGGCCGACGGTCGCCTCGGGAAGCCTCGGTGCCCCTGTAGTAATTGCAGGCTGCCCAGGTCCGGGCCGCCCCGGTCCACACTCAGAGTGCGCCCATCGCTCTGGCGGCCATCTTGGTTGCTTGTCGATGGGTGTCGGCGCCACCTTCCCTCGCTCATATATCTGCAGCCCCGGTGCGTTACGGGCTTATTTTGGTCACAAATGTGCCCCAGGACGCCACGCACCAGAGGGTGTATTTTGGGGGGCTGCAGGTGTTATTAAGCAGGAGTCTAGATCAGGATGTCAGGCTGCGGCAGCGGGAGCTCCGTTGGCACACGTCTACCTCATCGCACAGTTGGCTACGCCCCCTCGATTATCATCTTCTTAACATGTTTCAATCAGGTATTAGGCCCTGTCACGAAATAGAGACATCACTCCTCG
This sequence comes from Ambystoma mexicanum, assembly GCA_002915635.3. NCBI lineage: Eukaryota > Metazoa > Chordata > Amphibia > Caudata > Ambystomatidae > Ambystoma > Ambystoma mexicanum. The sequence goes on from CM010938.2 coordinate 142,428,967, forward strand.
CTGTGTGGGATGACATCTTGAGATCAGCAGAGGTGGGAGACCTTAGTTTGCTGGTCATGCTTGACATATCAACAGCATTCAACACTTGATATACTCAAATCCCGATTGACAAAGTCACCCAAGATTTGGATGATGCCCTAAAATTGTTCCTATCTTTCCTATCCGATCGAACCAAAGAGGTAAAAATGGGAGCACATTCTTTTAGCTCTCTCCCTCTCCTTGTGTCATTCCACAGGGCTCCACCCTCTCACCTTTAGTATTTAACAGTTACACTTGACCATCATTGAGCATTTATTTCAAAATGTTGGCTTATGTCATCATTGTATGTCGATGATGCACAGGTTTACGTCCTGATTAACAAACCATCAGATTCAATCAAACGGATAACAGACTGTACTCCAGATATCAAATGTTGTATGATGTCAAACAGGCTGCAACTTAATCCCACTGAAACAGAGGTCATATTATTTGGCCCCAAGCATATTCAGGTAGATTAAAATCATCTCTGTTCCTGTCCTGCTTTATTTGATCTGCATATGGCTTTCTCACCTAAAGTAAACATTCTTTGCTGCATTTGTCAGTCCAATTTGAATTGTAACCTGCAGGCCAGCGAGACATGAATGTCGATCTATTACCGGCTTAGACTTTTGCAACCTATTCTCCCTCTCATAGTTGAGACATATCGAAACAGTAGTAGGTGGAGCATTGATGAACTCAAAACATGATTACTGTAACACCATTCTTGCCGGGATTCCGGCAAGTTATATCTATCGCCTGCAGTTTTCCCAAAATGCAGCCTTCAGACTTCTTTTTAATTTGCCTAAATCTGCGCCAGAGGCCTCTTATTGTAGATCACTCCATTGGTTACAAGTACAACAGAGGATCATTTTCAAGATCCTATACCTTCTTTTTAAGTTTCTTCACAATCTGGCTACTACCTAGTTTCTAAGATCAGTCTCTATCACTCAGTAAAACGCCTTCGTTTGAATACTTAAAACCTGCTGGTAGAACCTACAATTTCATTGTACACAGAGGTGATAGGTTTTGTTCTGTTTTTGGTCCTTGCACTGGAATTCACTCTCTTTCCATATGCCGGAAGAAGCTTAAAACATACCCTTTTCTCTCATTTGCTATCAAGCTGCTTTTTTACTCTTTCATTAAACATCTGTACCTAGATACAGGGCCTCATTCTGAGGTTAGCTGTAAGTGGTTAACGGTGCCGGTAAGGGTGCCCGTGCCGTTAACCCCTTACCGCCGCATTACGAGGTCTTTTAGCGGGTCCCGCTGAGGGCGGATGGTTTTACCAGGCGCCCTTAGTGGGAGCCGATAAATGACCAGGGAGCTAACAACGGGCCCGTTATTAACGGGCCCGTTGTTAGCTCCCTCCCTATTCCCATTGAGCCCTATGGGGGCTCGAATTGGAATGGGGATGGGTTCCCTGAATGAGGAAATACCGGGTCCTCCAAGGTTGGAATGGCCCGGTAATTCGCCATTCAGGGAACCGAGACCCGGTATGCGGTATGGGGGTAGCCATGGCGCTAATAGCACCATGGCTACCTCCATACTCGTAATGACCCCCACAGACTCTGTTTATTTTTTCTTCATCAGAGGAAATAAGCACGTTATAAATAAATGCAATAAAATGAAAGTATGGCTGTGAAATATAGTGAAAGAAATGATGCCCTGATGAGTATTGAACTTTAGAATGCATTGTTGGGATTAATGCATGCTTTTGTGCATAGACCCTATGAGACACTTGATGTTGTAACATGGAGAGGAATAGTTTGCGTATGTGCTGCTCACAAAATGCAAATGTGGTCGATATGGATGCAGATTTCTTTGTTGTTTTTTTTTCTCTTGCTGATCATTCATCCGATAAAGCTTATGCTTTTGTGCATTCCTTTAATGATAATTCAGTATATGTAGAGTCGTGTTCTTTCTTTTACAGTTGATAATAATACACTTTTTTATAACAGGTGTACAGTATTATCTTATTATGTGTTTCCTTTTAACCCCATCTTTGACACTGAATGAATCATTTAATGAGAACTGCTGTGGCAGTGATGCCGAGAGGGGTACCTGTGGTGTCACAGGTATGGACGGGATAGGGCGAAAGAGTTGAACATGTAGTGATGGAAAGTTACCATCATGTGCACGAAGGAAGATTGCGATTCCATTCCTGTCTTGCTCAGGAACCTTCCAGAAAGTTCTTAGTTAGGTCATCAGTGCAGCAGAGACATCTACATTGACAACAACTTGTGAGATTAATCAGCATGAAATTGACAGGGGAAGGATGACTCTTCTTGAGGACTGGACAGAATGTTTTGATTATTGAAGGTTCTTTGATTATTTCAGTATGGTCAGGTCATGAGCTATAACGTAGGCGGTCTGGTGGGTGAGAAGATTGCTCTGGGAATGTTCTGTACATTGAACATGGGCTCTGTAGACTTGTGATACGATGGCACTGTCTCTGCGTTTGTACATCCAATAGCTAGCAATCCTCAGCTAGAATGCTGTATTTTTAAAAGGGTCTGGGGAGCTACACTTATCATGAAACAGTGGGGGATCATCTCATGAGGACTAGAAATTGTGGCCAAGAATTGAGTGGGAATGGATTGTAAAATCATTTCAGCCCCTTGAGCAGTTTTGGTACACTAGTAAGTGACACTTATAGCACTTACCATACTCTTGTCATTTGCAGTTCACAGCATGAGACACACATGTTCTGTCCTTTCAGAAATATAATTTCCTTTACTGTCCAAACCTTTCTGCAGCACATTCTCAGAGCAAGCAGTGTAATCTGATGATGAAAAGTTCATGGATAGCTCAAACTCATCATAGCCCTGGCCTATACGTGGCAAGCAGAGACAAGGTGTTCAGATATCATCTATACATTGTTCATGTATGATATTTTGCCATACATAACCTCATTACATATATATTTTTAAAGTGGTGATGACCTTTCAGTGACCTAAGGAAGAGGACTTTCAACAACATGGATGCCTAAACGGAAAATGCCCTCTTTCCTACTTGTTCTGTTTCCACCTTTGGAAATTATGAGCATTGGTGGAAATTAATCACCTTTTACAGCAGAAGAATGGACATTTCTGTATGATATGAATGGATCTGTCAACATTGTCCATTACATGCCTTCTATTCCACTATGAAACTGCTGACCAGAAATTTCTAAGCATGCACACAACAAGAGTGACATGGTTGTCAGATTTAACATAAATATGCTGCCCCATTCTTCACTCTCACTACCGTTTGCATAAGGATCATGATAACCCAAAGAGACCAATAAATTACTCGGTCCTAGATATGATTAATGCTAGCCCTCACATTCACATTACTCTCTGGAGAAAAGGAGAAGCATGTATATTATAGGGCAGTGGTCACTGCCCTATAGTTAACATGAAGCATGAGCACATAGACATTCCCAAAATGCTATTGCTCATAACATTTGGGTAAATCCGTTTAATAGTTTTTAAAATATTGAAATGTGAAGGGGTACCTGCCGCTCCTTCAAAAAATGTATATATCTCCCACCGTGTTTTACAGCAGAGAGGCATTTCAGAAATGAAAATACACAATGTTTGAGTTTGCTCAATGCAATTGAGTCCCGCACGAATGTAGAGGGTAGCCGAAAATGAAAAGTGTTCAAAATGCAATTTCGAGGAGTAAAAGGCATGCAATCACATCAGTCTAGAGATGTGTGTGGGGGGGGGCAATTTATGAGGTTGTGGCCCTGGGGGCGGACTGGGGAGCAGGTTATGGTTAGAACATGTTCAGCTTAGCGGTGGAATCCTGGGGAATCTCACTAAATTACTCTGGTAACGTCACAAGAAGTGCTTGGAAAAGACAACACATCACAAAAACCAAAAATTAATAGGATGTAATGGCAGAGAGTCGGGCAGAGAAAAGCCAATTGAGGTTATTGTGTGGTGAACAAAAACATGAAGGGGGCACAGGGTGAGTGCCTGTGAGGATGCAGCGACATTTTAATATATTTTTTTTCCGTTATCAGGGAAATCGGCAAAGCGATATGATACCGCAGGAAATTGTTCCAGGAATAGGAAAATATTCACACCTGCAGAGATCACATCTACTTGGTTGGGGGCAATGGGTCTTTGGGAAAAATTGGTGCAACATGTACATTGGCACGGCCATTGCCAATGGACACTAAGCCAAGTTATTGATATTTGGGCAATGTGGATAGTGGGCACAGCTGAAGGTCAGTGCAAGTGTACCCTTGGGTGTCTGCATAAGGCCTCCTCTGTTAAAACCTCCTCTGTTATTTCGGGTAAAATAGGTTACTGGGAAACTGGAAATGGCCGAAGGGCTGTGGACCGTGAGGCCCCTATGGGATTATGGGCTTCAACTGATAGGTATGGCCTGTGACCATCCCTCTTCAAAAAAAATGTTTAGTGTAACATGTTCAGAGGCCATGGCTGAAGGCCTTTGCTAATGGCCCCAAAGAAATACTCTTGAAATACTCTGATAAAAACTTTAGTTAAGATAACAACAAAACCCTCAAAACTGAGTGGGTGTGGGAAGCGATGGCCATCTTAACTGGGCATCCCCTGTTGTAAAGCCCATGAGCAAACACATGACATTGCATAAGAGATTCACACTGACATACACAATGACATAATGGGGGACATCTTTAGGGGGTGCTGAGTTAAAATGGTCATCACTTCCCACACTTACTGAATTGCACGGGTTTTGCTACAATAAATCAGATCACCTTAACTGCTGGTCGCTTAAATAACGTTTTTTCAGTGAAGAAAGTAAAAATATATTTAACGAGGCCTAAAAAAAACATTTGGGTCAAGTCACACATACCACAACTCCACATAATAACCATCACTGGAAGTTCACCTACAGTTGAGAGCCACATCAGAAAGGAATTCTGGGTATGTAGATCAGCCAAAATGCAAACATTTTGTTCCAGAAAATTGCTTTTTATCATACAGGGCATAGCGACTAAAAGCATAGCTTAATAAACCCAAGACAGACCTTTTTTTAAGTCTGCCACCAATTCCCTCCCTTTAGAAATCATCATTGTGGTATAATCTTACAGTTGTCTGGATGAAGCATTGGGGCATGTTTAGCAAATACCAAAAAAGTTACGGTGAGTGTAAAATGGCTTGGCAAAAACCCTTTCACCTGAAAGTAGAATAATCAATTTCAGCCAAGTCATAAAATCTCACACAACTAATAACCATAGTTAGAGGGCACCTCTAGTTCAGAGCGCCATCAGCAAGGCATTGTGGGTACACAAATTAAACCAAATGCAAGCTTTTTGAGCGATACTATTTCTGCTGTTTTACAAGGACAATGTTACCTTGTGCATAGCTTGAATAACCCAAGACACAAATGTTTTAAGACTTCAGACAACTACATACCTGGTTTCACCCTTATTAAGTCACATCAGTGTGGGGTAGCATGACAATCTTGTGTTTAGAACATTGGGGCATGTTTAGCACACACCAGAACAATTATGGTAGTTTTAAAAAAACTTGAAAAATTTCTTTCACTTGAAATGTGAATGTCAAATAACCCATTTGAGCCAAGTCACACATACCACAACACCAACTAGTCTCCATCACTGGAAATTACCCTCCAGTTGAAAGCCATAATAGGAAGGCGTGGTGATATGCAAATTATCCCAATTGCAAGCTTTTTGAACACAACAATTGTTGTCTTACAAGGAAGTGCCACTTTATACCTAGCTCAATCAATCTAAAACATACATTTACCAAGACTGTAAACTATTGCATAGCCGGTTTCAACATTATTAGGAATCTCAGAGTAGTATAGTATGATAGTCCAGTGGTTGGAGGAATGGGGCATGTTTAGGAAACACCAGCAAAGGTAGAGTGGGCTTAGAAAGGCTTTAAAACAAACTTCTAACCTGAAATATAAAAGTAGAATAATCCATTTGAGCTAAGTCGCACATGCCTAAATACCTCCTAGTAAGCATTGCTTGATGTTCACCTACAGTTCAATGCCACATCACCAAGGCATGGTGGGTATTCTAATAAGTCAAAACACAAGCTTTATGAACAAGAAAAGTGATGTTGTCTTAGAGACAAGTGTACCTTTATTCATAGCTTAATCAATCAAAGTAAGACATTCCTCAATTATGCAGACAACTATATATCTGGTTCCACCCTTACTAGGGATCATCAGTAATTGTTTTTGAGAGATTACTACAGTTACGCCCATGCAGGGAATAATTATTGTTGTTTCCAAACTTTGCATTTCGATTAAAAACTCCCTTAGAGAATTTTTAGCTGCCAACTTCAACTAAAATCACATGACAGATGTACATCAAACAAAAGCAAGAAGCTGACATATCTTCTTGTGGCATAAAATAACCAGCATTGAGTAAGCAATACCTGTATGTATCACGGTATTGGTACAGTTCAAAAGAAACAATGGAGAGATGTGCAAAGAGGTAGATTATGAACAAGGAGAAGTAATTACTCATCTAGCCTTGTGGTGTTGTGAGGGGGACTGCGTGTCTCGTGCACTATGATTCACACTGCTTTTTAAGGAATGCTTTCAATATAAAGTTATTCAGTTCTTTCCTTAACAGTAACAGCAGTGGAGCCACTTGGATGTACAATGGAATTTTTTTCTAAAGTGCTGGTATGTGACAGGAAAAAACATTATTTTATTTTTGTTTTCAGTCTCATAATGTTCTGTTTTCTCATATTGCAATGACATCAAGATTTGATAAACATTTGAGCTAAGTAATGCAGTGTTTTCAGTTAACCGAGACTTGTATGGGATACACCATGTTTTAAAGATGATCTTTTCTGGTATTGGCAAACAATGGTGGTCCTACAGATGAAAGGAGATTTGTTAAAAGGTTTTGATGCCTCAATTGTCCAGGTTGTGTTATGATACCCTGCTTTGAATGGTGTTCAGGATGTGGTGGGGATGCCAGAGACGAGTGTGCACCCCCATCAAAGTGTAATAGTAACAAGGATAGCAACATTGTCCTAAAGTCAGGGGGTGGCGAGAATATAATGATGTTGTTCAGAAATAATGGTAGCAGGCTGTGTGTGCATTTTTGTTGAAGACAAATGTGTAGGAGAGGTTGCAGTCAATTTGAAGGTTACTGATTTGGAGTTTGAAGCTAGTTTTGGCATGAACCCATTGATGTTCATATTTTATAACCATGATTGGATACGTGTTTGACATGGTTGGATTGCTGAATAGCACAAACTCTTGGTGGAATTGAGCTTTAGATATGTTACTAACATCCAGGTTTGCAAGAGCATAAGTCAGGGTTTCAGTCATTTGATTTCTTCGTCAGATGTGACCTTCAGAGTTAATAGTCTCTGTTCTGCTTATTGATGCATAGAGATATGCGATCATTTTGAAGAACTCCTCAAGGCTCTTTGTAAAGATTAAAGATGAGTGGTAATAGGATGGCTCCTTACGGCTCTCTGCACTTGACATGAGGGTATTGTCAAAACACACTTACAACGAGGGAGGAGAGGACTCGACACTCTCCCCGAACCACAGAAGCCGAATGAATTCGACCCTCCCACCGTGGTTGGCACAGGTGCCTGAAGTAGTACACACGACACCAAATGGCAGCCAGTGGGGGGGAAGAGGAGTTAGGGAGAGGTTGTGGATGGGGTAGGGGAAGTTAGGAAACTGGAAAAAGGGTCAGGGCAAACCTACGTTGGATAGGTAGGGGGAAGCACTGGGGGAGAACCCTTCCTGTCTGGTTACTGTTTCCTTAATACCTAAACATCCTGAATCATAACCCAAGACACACATTAATACGTATGCACTTGACTTAAAAGAAAACACAGAGAAGCAAACATTCACATGTAGTAGCAAGCGGGATGAACACAGGACAAGAGGAATTTCTCCATAAATGAAGGACAAAACACATGGGGCCTCATTACGACCCTGGCGGAAATCGTGGTGCTAAATGCACCGCGGAGCACGGCGGAAAGCTGCCGATAGCGCCATGGAGGTTGGCGGATTTTCCGCCCCATGCCGACCTTGGCGGGGCGGTAAATCACCATTCCCCATTTTACCCTTCTCCATTCCCATTTTTGCCCCATAGGGTATAATGGGAGTGGGGAAGGAGTTAATTGCGCCACCGTAAAATACGGTGGCGTAATTAACTACAAGGTCCCATAGCGCCATGGATTTTTCCGCCCGGAAAAACCAGGCGGAAAACGTTCCATGGCGCTACGGGAACTCGTAGTAGGGCGGACGGGTCCGCCGCGAATAACGCTGGCGTAAACCCACTCCGCCAGGGTCGTAATGAGGCCCATGGCCCGTAAGGCAAGCTTGATGCAATACACAAACACGTAACTTCATGTCCTTGAAGTTTAAACAGGCGAGATTATGCCCACATAAGCACTCAGTGAAGTTCTCGCATCATGGTAACAAATCCACTATCAGCAATCAACTCAGACCTTCCATGATTGCCAAGCACAAATACAATGCGGGTGAAAGCAAGTACATAATGAGCCCCACCCCACAATGGCTGCAGCACTTATCTGATTTCCGAGGGCCCCTCTGGACACCTCGTGTTTGTAGCATGCCGTGAGTCGCAGCCGGTCCGCCTGCTCTGCACGGTGCGAGCGAACGCTGGCGGCTTGAATGGTCCGTCAGTGCGAAGCTACGTTGCAGCAATCAACGGGACACAGCTACGCCATCCAAGGCTCCGCAGCGCTCCGTCGACCTGCTCCTCACACCAACCACACCCAGATCGTTAATAAGCCACACCTGATTTACACGCCGTTGCCCTTTATGCTGCTCACAATCACTGCAGCTGGCAACGCGCATGTGACATACACCTGTGGCCGAGACTTGAACTACAAGCCCCCCGTGACTTACTGTGAATTGTAGTCTTGCCTCCGTACTTGCCTAGGAGGTTTAAGAAACAAAACGTGTTACTCCTGTGCGCTTCCAGCCCTTATTCCTCACAGGTATAATGATCTGAAAGGCCTTTCTGGTGCCTACCTGACAGGTAGGGGTAAAACCAGGTGATTAAAAAGTCAGTAAACCCTTTCCGTGTAGTGGGAAGTGTGAGAAGATGTGTGTGGTCAACGGTGTCAAATGACCTGAAGAGGTTGATAGGACTAGGAGAAATGTGTCTGCTTTGTCTACCAAGGAGGCTTCATTAACCTGTATGATGTTAGGGTTGCTGTCTCTGTGCTATATTTAGGCTTGATTCCAGATGGATAGTACAGTTATAGACCCTGTTGTTCTATTTATGTATTCTCTGCGTAAGCCTTTTCAATGATCTTTTCCAGGCATGGGTGGTGGGTAGTCTGTCTCATGTCAGATCAAGACTAGATTCACATTTCTTAAAGCAGCTATCTGTTTTGAAATATAACGGGAAGATCATTTGTGGGAGGGATCATTGGCGACATTGAGGAGGGGCAGGCATACTTGATGATGGTGGAAGAATGGGGTATATCATTCTTATACGTTGTGGGTCACAGGCATATTAGGGTAACACAGAGATTTTCAGGTGAAATGGGCCTACATTGTTACCACTTTTCTCCGGTCTATGAGAGGTTTGGTGAGTTGTTAGGTTAAAGATCCGGAAGTTTTTGTCAATAAATCTATGGATGGTTTCACACTTTTCCACTGATAGTGGAATGTGTTTTTCATGAGAGGACTGTGGATATGTTTTCTTTTGCCAGAAAGATGACATTTTTGCGACATCTTTTTTATTGTTAATTCATAATATCAAGCTTTGACTGTTTTTATGAAGGTGGACCCGACGATGACTGGTTCTTTGGGTATGGCGAGATCTGAGTGTAATTGCTTTCTTTGCCAGAACTTCACAGCCCCACGTGCTTGCTGTCCATGAGTCCAAGGGAGCACACTCTGAAAATATAATGAAGAAAACTCAAAATATCCGAATGGCTGAGGCCAAAATATACAATGAATATGTGGTCACCAACATGCATTCTGATCCTGGCATACATTAATTAAAATGGGCACATAGATGGGCCGTGGGCCATCTCAAGAGACTGCGGATGGCAAGAGAAAGCCATATGAGGGTGCAATACGTTGCTTCCAGGAAAGAATGCAGTTTGGATGTTGTATTTGTAGGTCCAAAGATCTAAGAGGATAGATATATAAGCAATTTTGCATCCTGAGATTGACATGGAACCATAAATGCTGCAATGTTGTGGGATGTATGACTTTGGCCACCATATATACAATTACATAACACATTCCATAATACATATACAGCCTACTTCCAATATTATGTTTAACTCTCATGAGGCTCCATACAGGGGGGGACAAAGGTATATATGCGCCTGTCTCCTAATAAAATTGCTACAAGAAATGCACAGTAAAGAGTGCGAGTTTGTTTGTCAGGACGATATCTTCTAAGCATGGTTGCAGGCCCAATGTGCATTAGGGAAACCTATTGTTCCAAGGGTACTACTTTAGGCCAGTCCAAGCTGGCATTGTGGGTGTGTTCACTATGTCAGAAGCATGGCCTAACCAGGAGCTTTGCCCTCTGACATTTGGTACTTTGTGTTGTCCTGGTAATGCTCTTCAGTTATGCCCTGAGAACAACATCCACTTGGCATGGGGATCCAAATGTTTGACATGACTATGGAGTGACATGCAGCTGCATTTTACCGAAACCCTTAACAAAAATATGTGTCAAGCAGGATTATATGCATCGTTCCTTACAGTTCCACACCTACTACATAGATTTAATTCCTTAATACAAACAGCAGAGCCACTGACTAGTGAAGTTTCAGGGATGAACATATTTAAAATACAAATGAAAGTTGGTGAAAATATCTTTGAAGAGAATACAAACAGAAAAATTGCCAATGAGGTCAAAACATCTGCAATGGTCTTTGTAACCACTACTCTGGTTTCCATCACTACCACAGGACGTCCAAACTGTAATACATTGTTTCTTGTAACTTGTACAGCAAAGAAATCAAGCCAACTGACTTCACTGAGGTCAAATCGGTCGGTTAGGGTGGACCTACTTAATATGGCGAAACAAACGCGTCCCATAACAATAATCTCCCCTTTGTTCACATGCTTTCATAACAATGCAATAGCAATTCATATTGGTAATTGTGAGCATAACATCCGTTAACACTCAGATAGAAAGATCAGTATTGAGCTGTCCCATAAATGCCTTCTTGGCATAAATGAACATTGCTGCTACAACTACTAATACTACTACTACTGCTACTACTATTACTATTACTATACTACTACTACTACTACTGTACTGCTACTGCTACTACTACAATTGCAGCTACTCTTACTACAACATTATTTTCAACAGGATTGCTGCTTAACTCTCCCCATCTGTGAGGCATGCCTGCATGTAATTATAATTTTAAGACTTTCAGAAACTATATTCTATACAGTTTTCATCTGACTCATGCTTGTATGTTTTCCACCTAAACCCCTAATTCCATTTGATAAGTGTGATGTAAATGAATTACCCCTTACAGAATTATGTTAAACTCTGGTGTGTCAACTTGGTCATTTGCAACATGATCACACTCAAACCACAGTATTGTTTGTGTCTACTCCAAAAATAAACTGTGCATCGAGTGTTGAACTATATCATGCATTGAGGGTGCAGAACCACCCCTCTTTCTTTCTTCAAATCAGTAGAATCCTCTTCTGTTTATGCTGAATATGGACACATAAGTCTATTGATTATCAGATTTGCTGATGGTATAACAAACCTTAAAACATGTGCATATAAGTTTCATTCTAGCTAGCAGTCTTAGCATAAAGGCTGAAATCTTTCTGGGTTTCATCACCATCATCATCATCATCCCTTCAATTTATTACACATTATACAAGATCACTAGTCTGGTAGTATGACGTGCTCCCAGCTCTTTGCTTGGATCCAATGTTGAAGAATCTTGGATACGTGATTCAGATACTGTAAATGCTGTAACATTTTGAAATATTGCTCTTTTTTATCACCCAAAATTGACCTTTCATCAACATATCCCATTACGTGTTTGCCCCATAAACAGCCCTGATACTAGAATGATAGACAAACCCTCTTTCACCACTAGGCATCTCTTTGTCATGCAGCAGTGGTCTGATCAACCTTTCTATTTCCATATTATGGTCATTATTATTATTATTATTATTATTATTATTATTATGCTTTAATTGTAGGAAGTTATTGGCCGTAACAGTTCATTTTATTAAAAACAAACAAATAAGTAGATGTTTAGCTCCCATACCTGCTCCCTTCCTCAAGTCAAGTATTAAACAAGCTCTATACTACTAATGGTGGGCTCATGAAGCATGTTCACATATGTACGTTTGAGCTCAGAGGGCAGGAGAAGGTGTAAAGTAGGAGTGCAGGAAGTGATAGAGGTGCTGCAGAGTGGATCATGTGAAATGGGGGGCAGAGCAGAGTGTGGATGTCATGAGGCCATGGGGAAGGTGATAGAGGGTCATAGGGAGTGAATAGGATATTGTGAGGAGAATATTAGAGAGAGGAGGAGTGGAGGAGCTGGTAAAGGAGCAGAGGAGGAAAAAGGGGTGGTGAAGAGAACAGTGTGAGGAGTAGAGGAAGTGATGATGAGGAGGGGGCGAAGGGGTGAAGGGGCGAAGGGTCAAATGGAAAGCATGGCAAATCATTAGGGAGGAAAGACATATAAATGGAGGAGGAAGTCGAAGAAATAATGAGCCAAGAGAAGAAAAGGAGACATTGATGTCTTTTTGCTGGCATATACAAGACAATTTAGCCAGTGTGGATCAGAGACATACTATTTTATTGCATATGATTTAACCAATAGGAACTCCTTACACTGTGCAGCGGGTTGTTCAAATTGTGTTAATATTTGTTAGATCCTTCCTTATAGTTAAATACTGATCATAAAAAGGAGCTTGCCCAGTATCAATCAAAGATCTGGGGTCCAGCAAGAGGTACTGGCCATTCCATAGCAGGCTGAATAGGAGAGTGATCCATTCAGATGACAACGGACTGGGAGCACAGTACAAAACCAGCCTAAGTGCGAGAACATGTTTGCAGTAGAAGACTACAGAGGTTGTTCCACTGAAGTATCTCTTCTATGTGAACAGTGCATAGAATGCCAAAGGGAATTGGTACTAAGCAAATAATTGTTCGCAAAGGTCACCTACTCTTGCTGGTGAGGCAGCATATCGCAAACATATATATACATAAAAGCCAAAGTTTGTTTGTGGGTTTGTGGCTTGGTGAAGCATTGGCGTATGGTAGAAGCAGGCGTATGAGAGGCGTAAGGCGAGGTGTATGGGAGGTGAATGGACCTGAGTGTGGAAGGTGAAGGCTGGTAGCATTCCAGAAGTTTCCAAATTGCTGCTACACAAAGAGGTGTGACAGGCATTTTACTTTCTTATGAATAGTGCTAAGTGTTATTTCATGAGTGGCTGTGTGAATGAGCCATCCTTGCTGTGAAAAATGTTTCTGACAATGAAATTGATAATCAGATTCTGTAAATTATCAAACAGAATTCCTCAACTCACTTGACCCCCCAGGAATGCCATCACATTAACTTTTACTGAAAATTGGGGCACCATCATTCTGCTTCGCAATCTTGACCCACCTATGTGTGTAATGGCACAACTCTGTGAGTCAACAGTTTGCTGCCCAACATACCTGAAGCCACAGTGTTAAGCGGGAAGGGAAAAGAAGAAGTATTAATTCCCTGCATTCCACTCATTCTGACAGACATGCCACTCAGATTCAAACACCTACAGTTCCCAGTCAGACTGGCATTCTGTATCAAGATCAAGAAGACACAGGGCCAGTCAATCAAGCGCACTGGTACCAACTTGGAATCTACATATTTCTACTACGGGCAGTTATATGTTGTGTGTTCTAGAGTGGGCTCTCCGAATCAGTTGTACATCTTTGTTCCTACAGGAAAACAATTTTTTTCCCATTATAACAAGCTCTACAGTGAACGTGTACTTTGATAATATCAAACTTTAGGTCCAGAATTGTTGGCACCGTCGGCATTATGTCACCGTTCCTGCTGCTCAGGAACCTCCATGTTGTTCTCACATACAGTTACAGGTCTCAGAATGAGTTTTTTTTTAGAAAAAACATTTTTTTTGCATAGTCTTTATAGAAAAAACATTTTAAAAATGTAAATAATCGAACAATGAAGTGGATTTTTCTTTTCACCTTTCTTATGGAGCCTTTCCAAAAACCGCAAAGCTACCTTAAGTGATTTCTAACAAATAGTACCTAAAAGGAAATGCAATCCCAGGCAACACAACTGGTATATCTTGTAGTGCTATATTAAACAAGGTGCAACATACAATGCTGAGTGTGCCTGAAGCAATCGCTGAATACTTTTATGTTGCAATCCCCTTAAGCACAGGGAGGTAGCACACACTTTCCCTATCTAGACTGTATTTTCAGGGTGCAATTCATGTTGTCTTCTGCAAAAATTGTTCCATTTAGTATGCCTTTCTAATCTGCACCAATATATGTCTTCAAACTAGTTAATTTTTGCAATATAGCTGAAACCAACGCTTGCATGTAGAGATTATACGCGGTGATGTGTTTACACATATCTCCTATATGGATCAACTTGCATTTATTAAGATGACGAAGGTCGAGGAAGTTGCATAGAACTGATGGGCTCAATTCAAATACAAACTTGCTTTTATACAATGACATTTTAGTTTATATTTGCATATTTGTTAAGCAACAATGTTATACATCCTCAGCATGGAATTTAAATTTGGGATGCCATAATTGAATTCCCGATTTATGCATTCCTTTTTTTAAAGAAACAATCATATTTCTTGTTAACGGAACAACCTGTATGCTACAATACCGTATGGAAAACGTACATTCCATTTCTCACCTGGACAGTTATTTAGTATGTATATGATCTACATGATTACGTAAATCAGTCAGAAATTGTGTAAAAGAGATAACCTACTAAAATAAGGAATCGAAATATATCGGAGTAAGGAACTTCAACACGTGTACGGCTCTCACAGGTGACAATCTCAAAACACACACGCATACCTACCCACACACAAGAATGTTATTGAGTACGTAAAAGGTTTGTACAAAATAATACAAGGAAGAATCATTAAAGTAAGTAATATGGTAGAGAGCAAAGGCCTCCTGTCCTCTCTGCAGCTCTGCTGCAAGCTTCACATGACACCCCCAGGGACACAGGAGTGTGCCCCCTTCCAGCAAAACATGCGGGATGTAACCCGCAATAAGATGGCCACCACCTGCAACAATATTAACCCTCTGCTTCACATGGCAGCCTCCTGGCATGGGATTGGTCACCTCCGGACCCAATCGGTGCAGCTCACTGCAACTGGCAGGAAAAGCCTGTGTGAGAAGGCCGAGAGCAAAGGCCTTCTGTCCTTTCTGCAGTTCTGCTGAGAGCTTTAGTTGACCTGACACCCCCAGGGACACAGGACTGTGCCCCCTTCCAGCTACACATGCGGGATGCGGCCCACAATAAGATGGCCACCACCTGCAACAATATTAACCATCTTGCTTCACATGGCAACCTTCCGGCATTGGATTGGTGACATGTGGACCCAATAAATGCTGCTCACTGCAACCGGCAAGTGAAGCCGGTGTGCGAAGGCCGAGAGAAAATGCCTTCTGTCCTCTCTGCAGCTCTGTTGCGAGCTTCACATGACACCCCCAGGGACAGAGGAGTGTGCCCCCTTCCAGCAAAACATGCGGGATGTAACCCGCAATAAGATGGCCACCACCTGCAACAATATTAACCATCTGCTTCACATGGCAGCCTCCTGGCATGGGATTGGTCACCTCCCGACCCAATCGGTGCAGCTCACTGCAACTGGCAGGAAAAGCCTGTGTGAGAAGGCAGAGAGCAAAGGCCTTCTGTCCTTTCTGAAGTTCTGTTGCGAGCTTCAGATGACCCAACACCACCAGGGACACAGGAGTGTGCCTCCTTCTAGCTAAATATGTGGGATGTGACCTGCGATAAAATGGCCACCACCTGCAACAACATTAACCCTCTAGCTTCACATGGCACCTTCCTGGCATGGGGCTGGTCAACTGCGGACTCAATAAGTGCAGCTCACTGCAGCCGGCAGGCGAAGCCAGAGCGAAATCCCAGAGTAAAGGCCGTCTGTCCTCCCTGCAGCTCTGCTGAGAGCTCCAGATGAGCTGACAGCACCAGGGACACAGGAGTGTA
This sequence comes from Ambystoma mexicanum, assembly GCA_002915635.3. Lineage (NCBI taxonomy): Eukaryota > Metazoa > Chordata > Amphibia > Caudata > Ambystomatidae > Ambystoma > Ambystoma mexicanum. The sequence goes on from CM010938.2 coordinate 142,445,175, forward strand.
CCCCCCATCCAGCCACATGCGGGATGCAACCTGCGATAATATGGCCGCCACCAGCAGCAATATTAACCCTCTCGTTTCACATGGCAGCCTCCCACATGGGATTGGACACCTGCAGACCCAATAAGTGCTGCACACTGAAACCAGCAGGCGAAGCCAGTGTGCGAAGGCTGAGAGCAAAGGCCTTCTGTCCTCTATGTAGAGCTGCTGTGATCTTCACAGAACCCAACAGCCCCAGGGACACAGGTGTGTTCCCCGTTTCAGCTACATTTGCGGGATGAGACCCGCGATAAAATGGCCGCAGCCTGCAACAATATTAACCTTCTAGCTTCACATGGAAGCATCCCGGCACAGGATTGGTCACTTGCGGACCCAATAAGTGCTGCTCACTGCAACCGGCAGGTGAAGCCAGTGTGCTAAGGCTGAGAACAATGGCCTTTTGTCCTCACTGCGACTCTGCTGCGAGCTTCAGATGACCCAACACCCACAGGGGCACAGGAGTGTGCTGCCTTCAAGCTGCACATGTGGGATGGGACACGTGATAATATGGCCACAACCTGCATCAATATTAACCGCCTTGCTTCACATGGCAGCCTCCCGGCATGGGATTGGTCACCTGCGTACCCAATAAGTGCTGCTCACTGCAAATGGGAGGTGAAGCCAGTGTGCGAAGTCCGAGAGCAAAGTCCTTCTGTCATCTCTGCAGGTCTCTGCTGCTCGCCGTGTGAGACGTCCTCGCCTACGATCTCCAAGTCACTCACCAGGCAAGGTAAGCCCAATGCTTGGATTTGCTCTAAAAGTGCTAATTTTCAGATACACAATCGTCTCACGAGTGTGCCATGCCTGCACCCCTCCCCCTTGCCTTGTCCTACTCCATTTCTACCCTCTACCCCTGTTATCCACTCAGACCTGACATCCCACATCATCCATCCTTCCAGGCAGCAAACCCTACTCTTTATGAAAATAGTCAGTAGCTCCATATTAGGGCCGGCACACACTACACCCGCAAACACGCTGGCCATATGAGCCACTGCGAGCAGCCTATCTCAGACCAAATCAGCCCCTAAATGGCCGTATTACATACACAGCAACCACTCTCCTAAGCCCCACCTCCACAAACACTGCCCACTCACCCACAGCATCTCACCCTGACCCACGCCCGCTCATCGTCTACCTGCACCTACTGCCTGCCCTATACAGAACCACAACTACCTCAACACAATGCAGCATAATAACCAAATTCCCTCAGAGCGCAAACCCTAACCAAATGTCTCCAAACCTCCTCCCACACTACTGCAGTGGCCACCGTCATCAGAAATACCCATCTACGCTTAAGGACAGGTGCAGCTTCCCCATACTGCCTCCCTGCACTACCAGTAACTGACTCTCCCACCTCAGAGCTGGAACCCTTACTAATGCCCCTCGCATCCTCTCGCATGGAGGCCAATCAACCCGGTTTGAAAGCTCCCACGCGACGCACCCTCTGACAAACCCCTGGCTAAGGACCAGATTCCCTAGCCAGTCAATGCCCATTGACCTCCTATCCAGACCACAAGATGTATTCAAAACCACAGGGAATCACCCAAAATTCAAGCAGCCGTAATAGACACACCACTTGCAATGACTCACACCTCTAACTTAGCACAACCAAATCATAAGAAAGCACCCGCTCCTCAGACTGACAGGGCCAACAACAACCAACAAATAGCCTCCCCCAAACCTTACCTCCTCCAGGCCGCCCTCATCATTGCTACATTACTCCATACACTTGCCATGGACATAAACAATCTCATCACCTCCCAGAATCTAGACCTCCTTGCCATATCCAAAACCTGGCTCTATCCTGTCTCCGGTCCGGTACTCTCCCTGGCGCTACCAGAAAGATTTACCATATTCAGGCAGGACAGAACAGAATCTAGGGGTGGCAAAGTTGCCCTTATCCACAAAGCTTCCCTCAAAGTGCAAACTACCCACTCCCCAGTAGTAAGAAACTGAGAATCTCTCTCTCGCAAACTCATATCCTCACCATCAGGCGCTATCTCCATCCACATTTTACACAGGCCACACGGCCCACCAATATCCTTTGAATAAGAACTCCTACACTCTATCGGAACAAACATTAAACCTAACTCCAAAGTCATACTTCTAGGAGACCTCAACCTAAGCTGCTTTGACGGTCCCGACCCAACTGTAGCCTCCATAGAAAAAGTTCTAACTGCCTTAGGTTTCACTCACTGAGTCTCCGAACCCACTCACATCAAAGGGAGATCCCTGTACAGGATCTCTGACATTAACTAACATATATCTATCATGTCCAACTCCCCTTGCCCCTGGTCAGACCACCACATCATTTGTTTCACCCTTCCGCTACTGAAATCCTCATCTCCCATCGCCAAGAAACTTCCACCTGTTCTAGCATCAAGCTCTAGAAATAATACCAAAGACCCGATCACGCCCTTCCTTACCCCTCTCTCGACCACACACTCAGACTCAGGAGACCCAGAAATCCTGGCCAACCTCTACACTATGACCCTAATCAATGCACTCAATGTGGTTATCCCCCTCTTCCCAGGGAAAGCTAAACCTATAAGTCACCTCAACTCCTGTTTCTCCACCGATCGCTGCCCTAAGATTGAAAAAAAGATCAGCAGAAAGCACCTGGAAAAAGAACCCCACCACCAATTCTACCTTCAATAACCTAGCAAATGAATACAAGGAGGCCATCATCCAGGCTTAAGTATCAGCCTATAACTCAAGGATATCCAATGCCAATTCGCAAGATCTTTGAAAATACTAAGGGAACTAGAAACCCCTTCCACCCCACCCAATACTCTAATTAAGGATGAAGCCTAGTGTAGCAGTATTCAGGATGCGATGCGTGCCAAAATACCATCCCTCAACTCAAAATTGGAACACAACAAGGTGCAACTACCATCAATAACCTACTTGCCCCCACTAAGGCCTATTACTCCATTCCAACTTTTAAATTCAGAAATGTGACTGATGAAGAAACAACAAAGATGCTCAAAACCATCAAACCATCTAGGTGCAAAGAGGATGTATGCCCAGCCAAGATCATCAAAGATTGCTTCCGATACCGTAGTCCTTTTCTTAGCTAGATTCATCAATGCATCCTTTTCCTCTAGCCTAGTCCCAAACAGTCTAAAAGAATCATGGGTACTCCTGCTACTAAAGAAACCTTCATTCTACCCACTCTCCTCAAACAACTATTGCCCAATCACTACAGTACCTTTTCTACTCAAGATCTTAGATAGGGCAGCATACATACAAATTCAAGCGTACCTCCAAGCACATCATATACTAGGATTACCCCAATCTGGCTTCCGATCTGGGCATGGTACAGAATATGCCCTTCTGCAACTCCACTCCCTAAAAGATGAAGGAAAATCAGCCATCATCCTCCTTTTAGACCTCTCGGCAGCCTTTGACCACTTCACCTCCTCTGGAAACTTCTCACTGGAAGCCACATTGTGGATAAGATCCTTCCTCTGCAACAGATCCATAAGAGTTTCCTCACATTTGGACAATGCAACCCCTATACCCATTCCATGTGGGTCCCCTCAAGGGTCCTGTGTATCCCCCTCCCTATACAATATCTTCACAAAGCCCTTGTTCAACCTCTTTGACTCTCTGGGTGTCTCATAAATGAACTACACTGTCAACACCCAAATCGTCCTCCCCTAACTGGTTCCCACCCAAAGGACTCCCTGACCATCAACAAAATATACTCCACTATCCCAACCTGGATGGCAACCAATAACCTCTGCCTGAAGGATGAGAAGACTGAGATCCTGCTTGTGTGCTCACCCACTCTGCTCGATAAACTAGGAGGAAACTTTTCCTCCTTCCTCATTGATGTCATTCAGATACCAATGTCCACCTCAGTTAAAACACTTGGGTTCATCTAGACGCCACCATGTCTTTCACCAAGCAAGTGAACGCTATCGCCTCATGATCAGCCTACACAACAAAACTTATTAACTCAGCCAAACACTTCCTCTCCCCGGCAAGCTGCCTAACCATCACTGGAGCTCTCATCGGAGCAAGACTGGACTATTGTAATGTCCTCCTTGCTGGAACATCACAATATAATTGGACACATTTCAGGTCATCCAAAACAATGTGCTTTGAGCGGCCCTGAATATTTCCAGAAGAACCACATCACCAACACTAGAAAAACAGCTTCATTGCCACCTGTCCGGGAACGGATCATCTTCAAAACCCTTGCCATCATGCACAAATGCCTATCCAACACAGCTCCACAATACCTATGCCAGAAAATTGAAAGATCCACCTCCACTAAACCTGTACGGTCAATTTATGCTAACCAGCTGAAGACGCCAAAGACAAAAAGGCCAAGAGGAGCAGGCTCCAGCTTTCCCTCAGTCGCAGCTAAAGACTGGAACTCCCTTCCACCTGAGCTAAGAGCAGAAACCACCTACATGCCCTTAGGTAAAGCTCTCAAGATTTGGTTATTCACCTGAACAGGTCGCCCCTGTTTCTTGATTCTCAGTACTTTCTCCTACTGTTTCTCACTCACAGTGTAACCGGTTGCAACAGTGCCCTGAAGCCCTTGGGCTTGGGTATTTTACACATTTAATTAATAAATAATCTTGCAAGCAAATAGTCAAAAGGATTGGAGGTCCAGAGTCTAATCATTTGTCTACTTTGCAAAACTCCTGGGTACCCATCCGGACAGTGTTGTGCACGTCAATCACAGTCACAGGTTTTTAGCATGTTCCAAATAAATGTTCTAAGACAACATTTTCTGCATAGTTGCTCTGTTCTTGATGTGGTCTTTGTCTTGATCTTGGCTTGTCGAGGACCTCTGTCAAGGTCTTGGATAAGAGTGGGTATATTTTCTTCCTCATACCGGTACTTCTCACTGTATGCAAGCATTCACAAAAGGCTTATTATTTCAACCAGAGTCGGAGCCAGCAGTCAACTGACTAAAGGGAATTCTGAAGATTCCATTGTAGGTTTCTGGAACATTATGTATTTATTTACGTGGGTCCTATCAATGATGATGGTGAAAAAAAGAAAAATGTCTCTGAATACCCTACAGAATCTGGAAAATGCAATATTCTGTTTGTTTCATAAATATGAGAGATGAGTGGTTCTGAATGCTTCCTCGCAAATGTGTAAGCACAAGTACTGGCATGATACCCATCCCTTGAGGCTGGACAGAAGGAGGTGGCAGGCAGCCATGAGGTGATTACTCTAGGAACTCCCACTATGTGCAGCACTGCAAAGAATAATAATCATGTAATGCGTTGTGAATTGATCAAATAGGTGACATACAAGTCAGATGACAAGTGACAGAGGGATTGTTAAGAGGAAAACCACTGAAGTGCACTGATGGAGGGTTATGAGAGGCAAAAGAACAATACTGCATGATGTCTTTTATTGAGAGCTTTCCGAAGAAATGGGGATTTCAATACTAACTTGGAACATAATTGCATGTGCTAACATAGTCACTAATATTCAACACACTCATAGTTATTTGTATGCTGCTAGCTTATTTTGTATAAACAAACTTGTTAGACCCATTGCCGAAGTGATACTGGAAACCATTACGTAGGTAGATAATCCTTAGTAACTGATATGTGTCCACAAGAACTACTAGCTTATTAAATCAAATATGTATTAACATGTAGAACCCCATTTCACCTTGAGTATACAATACAGAAAGTACATTACAAACTAATTTGTAACATACAGACAGTGTTGATTCCTGTGTTAAAGGAGACTGTTGTTTCCTATGTGCAGGAGCAATACAGTTCAGATTAGTATAGCATTAGCTCTATCTCTGATAATCTGGGAAAACACATGTCATAAGACAGAAACAAATCCCTATATCAGCAGAATTTCAAATAGTTGCCTCCATTTTCCGGAGGGCCTGTGTGTGACAGTAGCAAATAGAAATACAGTGATTCACTAAAACCCACTGACATATCTCTAGCACATTGTCTTTATTACAGAGAGAACATATTCTACAAAAAACAACTTAGATTAGCAGAAATTAGAAATTAATATTGCTCTAGATCCCCTGAACTGGCATGTGATTTGTCTAGGCATGGGAAGAATTGTCAGTAGGGTGCCATGATCCCATTGAGAACCATCCATGGTGGTCAAAAATCTTGGCATCCTAATGGACAACAAGCTGACACTAGAACCACAAGTAAACACAGTAGTTAAGAAATGCTTCTTCCATCTACAAACAATAAAGAAAATACTTCCCTTCTCCCTCAAACACCGACTGCTCACCATCATCTCTCTCGTCTTGTCAAGGATAGGCTATGCCAACAGCCTCTACATTGGAATGCCAGAATACCTGTTGAGGAAGCTACAACAAATACAGAATGAAGCTGCAAGGCTACTGCTTAAACTCAGAAGAAGAAAACACATCACACCAGCACTGAGAGCATTGCATTGCGTGCCCTTCAAAAAACAAATCTTCTTCAAAACACTCTGCATAACACACAAAGCGATCCATGGCCAAGGAGCGGAATGCATACAGGAGAAAATCACCATTTACAAACCAACACAAACACTACAATCCAGCAACGACATCCAGATATATGAACAATAGAGGATCACCTCATTTTCAGGAAACATTAAAAACATGGCTATTTAACACTCCTAGCTGAAGAAAACTTTGGGACAACAAACAATCCACCCACCACAATGCAAGAGAACAACATGAGAATGGACCACTCACATTTCAACCATGAACACACCAGGAACAAGACTAATCGAAAGGGGCCAACTCATTACAATAAACCCAAACTGCCCAACCAACCCTACTAATAACTCTCTAACACTCAGCATATCCCCACCCATTAATTAACAGACTTGACATAAACCTCAAGACGCAAAACACAGAAACCCAAACACACTATCCTCTCTCCACAACACCCAACACACACAGGAAATATCTGCATGCAACACAGAAATGCCAATCTACCAAATCATACCAGCACACAGTGTGTGGATTTTCTGAACAGAAGCTACTAACAGACTGGCATTCTCCTAAACTATGGGCCCAGTGGCTTAACCAAATGACTTTCTCACTACCTGAATCTGGATTACTCCCTTGGCTTGGCCAAGGCTGGCTCTGCTCTCCGTGTTCTCCTCCTTTTCTTTCTCTCACTGAGCCTTCCTCTATACTCCAACTCTCCTCAATATATCACCACTCTCTCTCTCAGGAATGCTGTCCTTTCACCCAGAATGTCACAAGGTGTGCCCCTCGCTTTCCCTTTTTTCAAATCTCTGATTATATAGTGATTGTAATAATGGAGGACTCTGATTTGTGTGTCTATTTTGTTTATTTCAAACCGTTGTTTTTAGTTTGATCAACAAACATTTTACAACATTTTCATTGTAATACATTTCTTAAATTTACAGGGACACATTTGCATTCCATTAAAATAATCCTCTGTCTATTATTATAACTGTCACATTGTCACAATATAATATTACCAGCATATAAATAGGATTTTAGTTATGTGACCACTCTTCATATAAACAAGGTCTCAGGAAGTGCATATAACCCAAATCACAATGCTATTATATATATATATATATATATATATATATATTATCAGTATTCCTGATATATCAACATTTCAGCGAGCACTATACGTTTGTTCAAGATCACATGGCAAAATCACATCCAATGAATGCAATATATATGTCAAAGTCGCTAGTATGTCACCATTGCTCCTTGCACTGTGTTCAGCCTTCATCCCTATTTGACATCTTAATTTCAAGATCCAGATTTATAATTGTAAGAAACCGGGACAGCAACAAGGTATATTTCACACAATTGCCCCACATACATGACATCCAAACCATTCCCTCGAAGGCCCCGTAACACCCACTCGATCAATTCCAATTATTTTAATGCAATCATTTTCAAAATGCACACATTGGGCCTCATTACACGGAAGGCGGTGAACCATGGCGCTATTAGCGCCATGGTTCATGGCGGTAAAATACCGGCACCGCCTTAGTGGAAAGGGGCAATTACCGCCCCATTCCAAGGTTGGCGGGGCGGTAATTCCCCCTTCCACCATTGCCCTTCCCCATTCCCATTTTTGCCCCATAGGGCTCTATGGGAATGGGGAAGGCGCTTATTACGGTACCACAAATTGCGGTACCATAATTAGCTCCACTGGTCCCTTTGCGGGTTGGTTTTTAACGCCTGCAAAAAGCAGGCGTTAAATTCCCCAACCCGCAAAGGGACCTCGTAGTAAGGCGGTAGGGATTTACCGGTACCGGTAAAATACTGGTAACGGTAAACCCTTACCGTCTACCGTGTAATGAGGCCCACTGTGTGTCTATTTCCCATAATGTTTGTTTTGCATATTTGTCCCTGACATAATGGTTGCACATCTGCCCCAATGTTGTCTCTAGTCTTTTGGTTTCTCTCCAGGTGTTCTGAATCTCTTATGAATGATGGCAAGTCTGTACCCTGAACCCCATGTTCAGAGGTTACAAATACAGAGTCTGTCATGTTTGAAACAGGCTATCAAACTTAAAGAGTACTGGGTTTTTAATTATTTTATTTTATATTAGAGGTTAGGATTGGACCCCAAACAAGACGTATCATTTATAAAAAAATCCTAACACCTCTCGGACTGACTCCCTAAAGGATTAGGGCTTTAATGCTCAAGAAACCTTTTTTAAGCTGACCTCCTCATCTGCAACAGATAACACTCACAATTGTTTTTTAGGAAAAATATATATGTCTGTGTTTTATTACAACAATTCTTGTTAAAATGTCTTCAATTTTCTGATAAAATGAAAAAACAGAGTTTAAATTACAATCATAAAACTAATATCAATATTTGAAAAAGAAAAGGAAAACAAACACCTAAGAGAATCGTGTTTTAACCCAACTAAATACTGTGAAAACATACAATTAATATATTGAAAACCACTTCAAAACATAAAAAGAAAAATAATTACACACAATTCAATATGCTTTCATACATAAATGTAACCAACATTAAAATACAAAACATACAATTGTATACTAAACCAACTGGCTGACACTGAGTGTAATATTAGCATCCATATAGATGTAAAATTATGATGTCTAATTTTAGAACTTCTATTTTGGTACTGGGATTCTTTGAATATCTCTAAGTACAATTCAGCTGTTAATGCTTTATTGAACCTGTGACATCATTCTTACAGTTGTCTTGACCTAACATGTTTCGTTCCCATTATCCTAAAAAGATTGGTAAACGGGAAATTCTTCAGGGGAATACTTATCAGTCAACAATTGGTGTGTCCAAAACTAAATATGTCCACTCAACAATCTGTGCAACTTGATGCAGACGGGAAGGCAGCTCTGTTTTTGGGTAGCTTATAGTTATTGTAGAGCAAGAACCTAAAACAGTGGGGAGACAAACAACAGAACTAATCAGTTGTATAGTATGACGCATGATAAAAATTCATCTTGTCACAACTTACCTCACTGCCAACTTGTAAGTAGTAGCAGAGGTAGTGGAGCTTATTCTTGTGCACGTAGTCTGTTTTCTGAAAGAGCTAAATTACAACACACGACTGGTCAACTAGGATGGTGGTTGCTAGACTTTATTTAAAACTGGTATCATTGTACTATTAACGTTTTTCACCATTCTCATGTCACCAGACAAACTACTCCCATAATTTTTTGGGGGATTTTTATGCTTTGGGCATATGACAAAGGACTGCTATTAACTGGCGCATAAAACTATCTAGTTTCATTGTGTGGTATCCAGCAACATTCCAATTCAACAGAGTTTTCATTCTGAAACTATTCCATTGGTAACCTCTAAAAGTGGCTAATAAAAAGGAACAGTGGAGACAGGCCCCACTGCAAGCCAACAGGAAAGGAAGGTGGGGCATGTATGAGTGGTAACACGATTAAGCAGCAGTGCTGTAATGCTGAAAACATGTAGTTTATAAACTTCCACCTACCACTTTGCACTGTAACGGCAGCCCCTATCGTGGTATGGCTTATATGTAGTGGCTGCAGCTGCGTGTAACTATTCCACAAAATCCTCTTGACTGGCGAGCAGCTCTCGGGATAGCTTGAATGTGGCTGATGGAAAACAAAAAAGAAAAAGAAACATGACCCAACGATATAATTAAGGCCATGATTCTCACATGCTGAGCTGGTTTCACACATTTTTTTAAATAAATCATTTAATACAGAGTGGGGGAAGTTATTGCCTCTCGCGTCCCCTTTTGCTTACCGAATTGTAACACGAGCAGAATGCTCCAAACTCTTACCAGCACCTCTCTGATGCTCCGTTCGTATGGTGATCACATGACTTCAGTACGCTCCCTTCTGTCTTGTTGTTTATACGGCCATGGTGTGAGGGATCTGTAAACACAAACAAGGGCAAAACTATTTATGTTCCTTGCAGTTTTGTAGGTAAATGCAGTGCGCCATCTTCAAAGACCTTAAGGCTGACTTGAAGTTCTGTTCAGCTATTGTTTACTCGCTGAGTGAGACATACTTGCCAAAGTTATTATATAATATGTTAGTACATTCATATATCTATTCTAATGAAAATGCTAGTGCCGAAGGTATTATGCAATATGTAAATACATATGCATATTTTTTCTAACTCGTGTCTCATCACAATTAATGCATGTTGTATTTTACCTCATGATGCTTAGTGATTATTCTATCTACTCCAGTATGGACTCAAAACCCATAGTATAAAGTTTCTTGTACTCGCCGCCATGATCAATGTGATCAAAAGGGCCTTTTATTTACAATATACATTCTTAAGATCTTCATGGACAAACTCTGAACTCGTCACTTAAATTGCGCATGTAGAGTTATGGCTGTTGTCAACATCTCATGTGGAACTATTACAGGTTCTTCAGGGGAGAGTAACTACAGAACTCCATTTTCCAATTAAGACCACCAAAAAAGGTTATTTTGCATCATCCCTCTGTGTTTACATGCTAAATGTGAGCTGAAAGCGATCTCATATCTTACAGCTAGATTCATAATCTGTTCCAATCAATAAATTCATTAAGTTCCGAATCTACAGAGTTGCAAAGATAAATTAATCACTGTTCTTTATCGAATACTCTTTTCTTATTTGAAGTTGTCACATCTTTATGTTCCAATTGTAACAATTGGTCCGAGAGGTGTTAAGATGATGTTTGAAACAGGCACCATCAACATGACAGCTCAAGGACCCATAGTGTTGGCTTCTCTGTACTCGTGTGCGTTGTTCTTCTCTGCCGAAGGCACTGTGTGCAATGTGAGCACTCTCTGTGTGATTTGATGTATTTAGTACATTTTTGTGTCAAGTTCAAAACAATGAAAACAATAAACAATCAATGCAATTAAAAACATCAAATCCAAGTATAACCATAAAATGCCAATGTCCCTAGCCTTATAAAACATGCTTAATGCTATACAAATATAAATATAAACCGTGGCATTCAATACCTGTCACACCGCGGCCGTGGAAACTCTGGACAAGATGGAGGCGGTATTGAGCCTCTCTACCGGTCCGCTTGACGTTCTAGTCGTCTTGAACCGGCAGGTATAACAGGAGACCACGCCCCCTGCAACTCGCGTTGCAACTCGCATTCGTCGGTCTTTTGACTATCGCTTGGCCGCAGTGCCTCACTTACGAGCCTTCCTCTATATTCACCCTGTGCCTTCTCTGGTTATCCCCGCTTATGCAGTCCCCGTTTTTCTCCTGTCCGTCCTCTTTTCACGAAGTCCTCTACCTTCGCTCTGTCTTTCCGCGGCTGTTGGTTCCCCGACCAAAGCTCACTTTGCAAGTGAGCTTTCCGGTTCTGTTCCTTTAATTTCTTCCTCGGTTCTAGTGGGCTCAGTTACCTTCCGCGGTGTTTTTCGGAGCAGTCACATCCTCCCCGGTGTTTCACCCACCTTCGTCTCTCTCTCTCTCTCTCTCTCTCTCTCTCTCTCTCTCTCTCTCTCTCGCTCTCGCTCTCTCTTTCTCTCGCTCTCTTGCTCCCTGGCTTTCTCCGGTGCTCCCTCCTGCTGGTTATCTTCATCTTTTCATATTTCCTCCAGGTTTCTATTGTGGCTATCCTTGCTTCTTTAGCCTCGGATTCCTTTTCCACTTGCCTCCCGAAAGGAATAGTTCCTTGCTTCCCGTGAGCTGCTGACCCCAATCTCTCACAGAGTCTCGCTTCGAGTGAATCCTTACCCAGGAAGATTAGGCCTTCGTTTGGCTTGCTGTTTCACCTGCTGCGGAACCACACCAGCCTCTCCAGTCTTCACACCGGATCGGCCAAAACCATCGACTAACACACAGGGTTTTTTCTGCCATATCAGGCTTTTTCCCTGTTTTTGAGGAACGGACTCCCCTGGGTTTACCTGACTGCCAGATCCATAGGCGGGCAAGGTGGCCTCGGGGGGAGACCGTCCCTATCTCTTCGAACGTAAGAAGGGAAGAAGGACTATCCAGTCAAGCGACGAAAGAAAGAGTCTCCAGAAGGAAAGAAGAAGGAGACCGAGGTCATCTAACCCCACTGAAGATCCAGGTGAGGAGTCTCAGGGGGAAGGAACTTCCGCACACTCTGACAATACCACTGTAAAAAACATATTCAACATTTTTTTTTTATAATTTAGGTTTGCAACAAGGTCAGTTTCCAGGCTGCAGTATGAGTAGACAGTCCGTGCCAATGTATCACTCTTACTGTGCAACTAGATCTTTGCTAAGTGCTGAGCAAAGTGAAAAATTGTTTGCTACTATATTTAAAACAACGATTTTGGGGAAGATACTTTTAAAATGCCCTTCTGGCCTGAAGATTTTTTCTTTCTATCTCAGCCAAGTGGGCTAGATGATTTCTCTGCAGTTCTAGACAAGGAAGTCTCTCCTGTGTGTTTGAAAGGGCTTTTATTGTCCTTTTTTTGTTTATTTATTTATTTACAAAATTTAAATTCAAAATTTGAAAAGGTACTTCAAACTAAACATATTATATAGAAGCAGGATGACAAGCAATATAGAACATGTACAAAAGGAACTAAAACATATAATACATCATCAAAAAACAGAATCCTCAAGAAGAGAGAAAGAAAAAATAAAAAAATAAATAAATACTACATTGAATCATTAAACTTTCCCCACATTTTATCATACACTGACAGTATGTTTGATAATTTGTAAATCATCTTCTCAGTTTTAGAAAGTTTGTGAACTCCTCAACCCAGTCATCAAATAAAGGAGAAATCCTAGTTTTCCATCCACGAAGGACCAAGCATTTGCCGGTGATTATGCTCCTGAAAAGCCATTTTTTATGTGCAGAACTAAGTTCATCCAGTTCGGAATCATCCCCCAAAATCACTGTTTTGAAATCTAAGTTCAAATTCAGACCAGTAATCTTCACACAAGTCTCACATATCTCACATATTATTGTCCTTTGATTGCTGGCAAACATATTCATTTTTTCCATTTCAATTATCATGTTCTGCTTCAAGGGGAATATGTGTTCTCTCAAATCACACATGCTGGCCTGATTAGCTTCCCGTGTTTCACTAAGGGAAATTAACAAGTTTGTTTCAATTCATAGTTCCTGTTGTAAAAATCAGTTCTCACGCTGGCAAGTTTGACCTTTCATGATTTGTATCTTGCAAGGACAGAATTTCCTTTTCAAAGGACTCTTTTTGTTGGACCATCTGCTTTAAGTCAGTCTTCGTTTCTTATAGTTGGTCAGGTGCATATTTGAATCGTTCACATAAGCTAGTGGATTCATGTCATCTTGGATAAAGCAGAGTGTTTATTTTCAACCCTCAGAGGAAGAACCCCATTTTGATTTGACCACTAAAGATGGATTGTGGTAAAATAACCCTGAAAAGTCACAGAGAAACGAGAAACAGCTGAAGCATGTGTCTCATGCATCTAGTAGGCATTACCAAAATCAGTATAGTAAGCAGGGTTCAGGAAAAAACAAGAAATTGGGTAACAATATTCTTTCGGACTATGAATGAGAATTGGCTCAGGTTCAAAGATGGAAGAACGGTTGTTCCAGAATAGATTCATCAAAGAACTCATAAAACAGGTAGAAGCCATCACAAATGATATGACTCCCTAGCACAAAAATTTGACATAGGGCCTAATTACGGGTTTGGCTGTAACCCCCTAAAACGGAGTCCGCGTCTGATATCCCGGTGCCACCGGGATATGTTATGTTATGTTAAAGGTACTTATGTAGCAGACCGTCACCAATGGAATTGGTACACAGGCACTCTGGCAGATCTGTAAACAGGAAGGAGGGCGGGTAGGGTTAGTCAGGAGGAGGGGAGTAGGAGAGTGGGAGAGGTGGTGTGCTGTTGGCGGCTTCAGCTCGGTATACACCGAGTGCTGGGCTTTGGTGCAAGTATCGGATCGGGCGAGACCTTGTGTGCTGTAGGTGCTATTTATGTGTTGTTCATGCAGTGTGGTAAAGTGCGTGCAGATTGCTGGGAGAGAGATGGCTGTGTGAGTTTTATGTGGGTTGAATATGCAGAAAATTGAAGGTTGGTTTAGTGGAATCTGTATCCTGATTCGGATACTTCTAGTTCCATTTGAGCTGTATCCCTGTGGGTGGGGTTGTTGCTGGTTCCTTAATGGCCATCTTGTTGTCGTGTAGGATGGTGTTGCGCGGATCCAGCTGTATCCTAGTGCATATTGTGTGGTATGATAGGTATGTCTGAACCTTTCCTCCGGGTGTGGAACTGGGTTGGTACTATCTATTGACTTATTATCTAATGTGACAGTGGTGTGTTGGAGCTTCGAATGGCTCAGGGTCAGTGTTCTGTCGATGAGGCGTCGTAATGCTTCCGTCTTGGTCAGCCTGTGTGTTCAGTCATTAGTTACCTCTTATCATGACTTTTCTTCAATTAGTTCTTTGGTTTTCCGTGGGGTGACTTCCTTAAGAGCTATTGTTTGATTATGGTGATATCACAAATGGCGGCAGAATGGTAAATCCCTGTTCTGATGGAGTCCTAGGACTCCATCGGAATGGAGACACTGAAACACTGGCACTGTTGCTAATGGTACCAGTGCTTAATTGAGCGGCATGCCGGTAGGATCCCGATTTCCTTGCATGTAAGGCCTGCCAGGGGATCCGTGCCCCTACTGGAATTCTTGGAGTATGGTGGTCCAAAAAGAGTGCAGATATGTTGCTATCAGCACCCTTATTTCCGTACTGCCATACTCATAATGAGGTCCATAGTCTGTTTGGGAAAATCTAGAGTTGTGTGCACAAATGATGTTCTCATTTGGAATAAAGAGTGATATCAATAACATGGAGTATGCAAAATAGACATTCTCTCCTGCTTTTTCCAGCTTTTTAGCAGAGCTGGAGAACAAAAACAACTATACATGGTATACTTGTAAGGCAGCCATTCTAAAACACTTTTCTACATGCAGAGACCCACAAGAGGCCTGTAAGGCTGCATGCAATATGGTGTTTGGCTAAGTCCAGTCTCCATGAGAATTTGCTCAAGAGTTGAAGCATGCATATATACAGACTTCTCAGCAAGTAAACAACGCCAGCAGGGAGTTAATTACTAAAAAACGTTCAAGCCCTTCCCAAATATGTGGTCATCCAATTAGTGAGGGGCTCTGATGAATCTCAAATTCTCAAATGGTTGATCTCTCAAGCTACAAGGATGTATTAGGTCAACAAGCCTACAGAAAGGAAAAGAAAATATCCCAAACCAGGTACTGTGAAATTGGCGGTGGTTAAGCATGCTTCTCCGTTGGATCTGGAAGCAACGTGGTCAAAAATGATATTCTTACTACCAAACAGAATGACCAGTTCCAATTGAGTGGTGCTCAACCCATGTTCCAAAAATCAGACTTACTCTGAAACCAGTAAATATATAAGCCTGTGGTACATGGGTTCTAGGCCCATCATGGGCTACAAATACACTTCTCCACAACAGGCGAGGAACCAAAATCAAGGGATAGTTTCCCAGGGAAATGCTATTCAGAATGTCTGATGTGAACAAAATCTAGCATCCCCACCTATTCAATTTACCCTCCTAACCCAACTTGGAAACAGCTTTCTTCCACCTTCTACTAGATTCCAGGACAATAGAACCCAGAATCATGGGTAGTAGAGACCCAGGAATGAAGGTTACATCAGCCATTTTTAACATTATCCAAGTCATCTTGCTAGGAGGGATAGTTACCCTTTCAAGGGCCATGAAAGGTCTGATCAAATACCTCCATATGGTTCTGAGGTAATTGGCTTCTTCTGTTGATTCTTGAGGCTGTGATAAAATGGTTAGCAATAGCTCCAGTCTATGCTCCAACTATTTGCAACAAGAGGAGCATGAGTTGTACTTCCAGGTTCTTCTAGGCAGATAACGTGGCAAGTCTACCCAGATATTGAGCGCTTACAGAACGTTTCCACTTGTTACCTTACTAAGGGTGGCCCATCCTGTAGTTCATACATGTGCAATACCTGCCCTTTACCCTATTCCTTCCAAAGAGATTTTGGGGCTGGTTCTTGATTGCCCTCCTACAATATTGCACGGGGGAACCCCATCTGGCCTACTGGTTCAAGTCACAGCCATGGTGGCATGTTCCCCCATGACAATTCCCTGCAGTGACTACCAATCTGTCCGATTGCGATGGTGGTGATTCTATAACACCACTGGGATTCTACCCTTGTAAGTGTGATTTGCCCATTTCCACGTACATGCCAGGTGCAGTGAGTCATCAATCCTGTGACACTTCATATAGGAGGGCGGTGATTCAACTAGTGGTGCTTGTGGGAAACCAGGTTAATGATTGGTGTATGGCTGTGTGTGTGGTCCGGGCCACTGTAAAATCGGCCAGCACCGCAATGTGCTGAAAGGTTGGGATCAACATTTTCTTTCACGAGGCCATGCAGGATTTGAAGTGAAAGAGTAAACCTGGCTTATGTGGATGATCTACTGTGTAGAGCATCTGGCAAAAATCTGATATTTTATTTCCCGGTTGCAAAAAGCTGGTCTGAAATGATCTTTTCAGAAAGCCCATTGCTGCAAAAGCAGAGTGTTTTTTCTGGGACATGAAATCATAGCTGAGGCTCTCAATCCCTAGAAAAAGAAGGTTGAGACACTACTCACGTTAAAGAACCCTGCAACTCTGCATTAGTTCCAAAGCCTCCAATGTCTAACTAAGTATAGTTGAAAATTAATTGAGGACTATGCAGAGATCACTTGACCTTTGGCCCACTCATTGAAGGCTTGGGCGAAGTGGGATTGGGGTGAAGCACAGTCTGAGGCAGTACAGCACTATACGAGGAGCCTTTCACAAGCTCCTTGTTTGGCTGACCCCATCAAGATGAAAGAGTTTTTGTCAGAGACTGGTTTCTCAGACACCTACTTGATGGTGGTGTTATAAAAAAAAAAATACATGTCAAAATCAACAAGGTAATCTCCTACATGAGTATAACATAATCTTCCAGAGAAGAACATTTAAATGATTGTGTGAAAGAGCTCTTGGCAAAGGAGTGGCCATGGATAAACTACTGTCTATTTATCAAGGGGGAACACAACACAATAGAGACCTCTCACCAACTGTTACAATATCTACAAAATTACAGAATACAGGGTTGGAATTACTCTTATTCAAGAATTATTTCTTGGATTCTATCAATGCAGGGCTTTCCTGTGGAGATGAGGTACAGCCAAATTAAACAGAACCCTGTAGCTCAAGGATTGACAGATTTACATGACTGTGATGAAGAACACTGCATTGAGGATATGATATGTTAGTTTATTTATATAGCACCTATACACAATGTGTTTCAAAGTGCTTCAAGGCAAGGGAGGGAACAAGGGAAAATACAATAACATTCTTACAAGCCATGAACAGTAAGGATGTGAAATTAACTATCGTACTCGGCCTGACTACATTTCAGATATTGCAAGAGCTAAGACATAGATAAGGAAGGGAAGGGGAGAGTGGGAAGGAAATGGAAACAAACAGGCGACTACCGTACTAGGCCTGACGACATTTCTGGTAGAGCCGGAGAAAAACAAAAGGTGAGGGAGAGGGGTGCAGAAAGGGAGGGGAGGAACAAAACAAGCGACTATCATACTAGGCCTGATGACATTTAAGATAGTGCTGGAGGGAGCGGTGGGGAGGAAAGAAACAGTAATGGGAGGGTGGCGGAAACAGACGAGGTTGCTATCATGTTAGGTCCAGGGACAATTCTGATAGAGTAACTGCATAGAAGAAAGTAAGGGGAGGAGGGGAGGAGATAGGAAAAAGGAGAGGAGGAGAGAAAAGAGAGTAAGCAGTCAAAAGGAGTGGAGAAGCAAGAGGGGAGAGCGAATACAATTGCAGAAGTCAGTAGTAACACATAATGTTGCAACCCAGGATACAAGATGATGATGGGAACAGCATGAATCAGGGCCACCATGAGTACAAGATGCAAAGGAAGTCCAGAATTGAGAGTTGAGAAAGGGTGACGCACCGTGAATGAATGAAGTCCATAAAAGTCAAATCCAGCATTGACCACAAGACAGTGATGGTGAAGCCAGAATGTATCAGGACATACTCCTGCAGAAGTAGGCTGGAGGAGATTGAGGGGGAGCAGGGTAGAAGAATCAAGCAAAACAGGCAACACCTGTGTGCGAGAAGAGGGGGCACAAGGGAACATCAAAGGGGGACCAGAGGGGGCGTGGATGGCCTGTCGGGACAGAGGGGGTAACACATGTTGGTGCATGCTTACCTGCTGTATGAGCAGGGGGATGGGCCCTGGGTCCTTCTGGTCCGAACAGGTCCAAACGGAAGTGTCCTTTTCTTTGTCTGCCCTTCACTGCAGACGTCTGGGTGAGACACCCTTGATCTATTAAGAGCAGGAAGGAAGAGGCAGGGCTAAGAAGGTGGGTGGTGCTTAGGCCAGGTAACCTAGATCCACTTGCACCTGCTCCCTATCTGCAAAGGAAAAGGGGCTGGAGGGCTCCTTAAGTAGGGAAAAAGAGTGGCAAGCAGGAAGGCACAAAGTGGGCGGGGCTTGCTAAGTGGTGAAAAAGAGCAGCAGGCAGGAAGGCACCATGTGGGCGGGGCTTAGTCCAGGTGACCTAGATCTACTTGCACCTGCTCCCCATCTGATGGCTTTCTAATAACCACTGATGATGTGGAGGCATACCTGGTATCACTGCACAAGGTATTTGAATAAAATACTCGTAAAATGATACTCGCAAGACATGTGGATGGTTGTTCCTACCTTACTCCTAAAGACCCGGGACCAAGAATTAGATGCTTGCATTCGAAAATTATGGGTGAATGATTCTCCCAAACACTCTGCTGGTTACAAAATAGATCCCCAAAATCAGATGGCAGAGCAATCTATCAAGTTGCCCCCATGTGTGGAAAGCATCATCTCACAGAACTGGTGATTATCACTGATTCCCCTTATGTTTGAAAGCGGTTTGTGGAAACCAGATCAATTGGAAAAACAGAGGCATGCTTTTTTAAAATAATAAACCATAAAAATATGGTAGTTTGGTCCACCCTATTGATGATCTGTTAACGCTCCCATGAAATGAAGCTCTTTCAGAAAAAGATCAAAGGTCATTCCAAGATAAACCATCCTGATAAAAAATTGAAATTATTTGCTGATCACTTGGCCAAAACAGGAGCTCTACAGGGGAACACATTAAACATATCCTGGGAGAAATTCAGGTCACAGCAGTAATAAGATCACAAACTCGCACTAACACTGACCTTTCAGCTACTCAAAGGAGTAGAGATGCTTCTGCTGCAGACTTATTCTCTGCTCAAAAGGAGGATCCCATTATTGAGAAATTGTATAATTATTTAGAAGAACCAATCAGTTGTCCTCTGACAGAACCAGATCAGCAAGGAATAGAAGACATCCAAGTGTTGATGACATTTCAGAAAATGTTCAAGATTCAAGATCGGCTGTTGGTGTTGAAACTCAAATCTGGGTCAGACCATTGGGTGCTACCTACCTCATTCCAAACTCTGATGTTAGAAAATGTTCATGACACAGCTGCTGCCAGTCATAGAAGATTTCCAATGACTCTACAGTGTGAGAGTGTACAAGAAGGAGACTGACAAGGAGGGTTTATCTTGTGGGCTACAAACGTTTATTAAATTAATAATGTAACCTATCTCTCCCTACTTCTAAGGGGCTTGCTCTGCCTTGACCTAGGAACACTTTGGTGAATTGTCGGAATGTCTGTCAAAATTAGATGTCCTCAATCCTCTGTCAGATTCCAACTAATACAACACTAACGCTATAAACATATGTCTTTAACTAAAGGGAACTTAGTGTTTCTTTCACCAGGAGAATTAATCCCTTCTCCTGGTTTCTTGCTTCTGTTTTATAATAGAAGTAATTCCATCAATGCTCCATCACAGAGGAAGAGGGAAATTACTCCGTTCTCCTATTCCTTCAATCAAAGTTTTCGACAGTGATCTTTAAGCACACTTGTACAAAACATGGATTAGTCTCTTTAACTCCTTCCAGGAAGCGTTCAAACACATAGGCCCGCATTAAAACACCGGCGATAAACCATGGCGCTATTAGCACCATGGTTGGTGTTGGTGTTGTAACGAGTCTGCCATGGTGAAATGGGGAAATACCGCCCCATTCCAAGGTTGACGGGGCGGTATTTCCCCATTTCACCATGACCCTTCCCCATTCCCATTTTTACCTCATAGGGCTCAATGGGAATGGGGAAGGCGGCAATTACGGTACCGCAAATTGCGGTACCGTAATTGCCTGTGAGGTCCCTTTACGGGTCCCTACTTTAACGGCTGGTCCAGACCAGCCGTTCAGGTCGGGTCCCACAAAGGGACCTCGTAGTAAGGCGCTAAATGGTTACCGGCGCCACAGCCTTTTACGGCGCCATTAACCACTTAGTGCCTGGGTCGTAATGAGGCCCATAGACTTATTTGGCTTCCATGTACCAATCCGATGAGGGAGATGACTTCCATTCCACAGTATTTGGGCAGTAGTATTGGGGTTACCACTGCAATGAGGGAGATGACTCCCGACACAGTCTGCTTGTTCAGTGGTATTGGGTTGACCACTGGGATAAGGGACATGCTATCCCTTGCTATCTGTTTTGACAATGGTGTTTGACTGACCACTGGAATGAAGGAGATGATTCCTGATAGACTCTGCTGGAGCAGTGGTGTTTGTCTGACCACTGCAACATGGGAGTTGATTCCCGATACACTCTGCTTGAGCAGTGGTGTTTGGCTGACCACTGCTTCGAGGGAGATGATTCTCAATACACTTTGCCTGAGCAGTGGTATTTGGGTGACCACTGTGATGAGGGAAATGATTCCCAATACACTCTGCTTGAGCAATGGTATTTGGCTGACCACTGCGATGAAGGAGATGATTCCTGATGCATTCTGCTTGAGCAGTGGTATTTAATTGACCACTGCGACGAGGTAGATAACTCCTGCTGCACTATTGGCCCTTAATTTGGCTTCCCAGACACCTTACGGTCTCTCTGCCATTCCTGATACCTTGTTCTCTGTTGGGTCAAGGCTCTGGTTCCTCCCGGGGTTGAGGGTTCCTTCCTCTGTGAATTCCAACACCTGCATGGCAGGCTCCAACTTGTGGTGTCAGCACTGTTGCCAAATCTCACAGTCCATCATTCTGCGGTCATTCCACCAGCTTGATTGCTTGTTCCTTCTGCCAAGTCGGCTCCCAGCCAGCTCCTGGGACATTGTAGCAGCGTTCTGTTCTTTGCGGCCTCCACCTCGAGGAACAGCTTCTCTCCATCTCTTGTCCTCCCGGTTGAATCTCCCGGGCAGGTCTTGTGCACTGCTGGCTTCCGCGATGAGTGTGCTCTAGTCCGTTTTTGCTTTCTTCTTTATATTATTGACTCCGCCCTTGCAAAACATTAACACCATCTTGGAAAGTCTCTTCCACTTGAGCCACCTCATTGCAGTATTTCACTGGTTTTGCATATGGAATCTTTCAATCTTGCTCATCCTAGTATGATCTATATTTAACACAGTCATCACTTTACAATAACACACATGGTTCCACTATCAATGGTGGGAGAAAAGGGTGGCGATGAGTGTAGGGAGTTCTGTGACATGGTTGTAGAGAGGCTTTTCCCCAAGTGGACATCCTTATCCCCAGGAGGGGAGTCCCCTTCTATGATGTCCTCCCATATATTACTACTCCTAGTAGAACTATTGGGTAGTGACCTCACCTTCCTACCCTGATAGGTGAATCGTCACAAGAGATAGAAAAATAAGTCACTTGCTGGTGGCACATGACCTAAGATCTCAATACATATTTAAAAAGGTGTCTTGTGTGTGTTCAGTTCAACCACACCCAGAGCTCCCCTGCACAAGAGAGGAATGCTGTTACCATGGTCTGATTTGAAAGTAGACATCAATGGATCAGTAACTTGTTGTTCCATAGGTAGCAAACACATGACACTGACATGCCTCTTTACAATGTGGATTGATGATCTTGTCTTGAAAACATTTGTGGTTGACTCTAGACCAAGTTGGGACATACGGTTGCTGATTGTCCTGATGGCCCTCAGATCTACACTTTCTTTGTCCTCCAAGATGTTACCCTTTGAATTAATGAGTGGACAGAACATTATGGTTCTATGTGAAAATACCTCATTTTAAAGGTCTCAAGAGAAAAAGACTGATTTACAATGCCCAATTTTATATTGATCAGAAATCCAGCATTGTAAAGGTGCTCTGTTGAGACTTTCAAACAGCTCTGTTGAGACTTTCAAAATGAGTTTTTAAAAACGTTTAAAAATATTTGGGGATTTTTCGCCACCCGAGCACACAATATTTCTGCCCTGCGTCCCAAAACCTCCCATCCCCCACCCTCGCCCGAGGGATACCCTTAAATCTGGCAAGGTGTTTTTCAGATCATTTATAAAATCTCCTCTGTTATCACATCCCAAAAGGTGATCTGATTGAGGACAAATGGGTCTTTATCAATCAATTGAAAATCTGTCCCCCTCGGCCAGCTTTGAGAATGATTGAAGAGCCACCTGAAGTCAGGATTTAAGACAATTCTGAAGAATGAAACTTGGAGAACAAAAAAAAGAAAACGAGTAAAAAGGGACATTAACTGGTAAATAACAAAATTAGAGTGCAGATAATGACTGGATGAGAATACTAGTATTAGTCAATAATAAAAATCCATGATAGGATGTATGCTTTTCTTAGAAACTGTGTTCCTATGTTTTACTAAACCAGCCTACCTTCACCTGACTCTAGTTGACTAATCAGAGGATTCTTTGCAGTCCCTTAGGGACAGGAAAAGATCATTTACAGGAAACATTGAGAGGGGGGACTATCCAAAAAAGACAACCTCCATTGTCCCCAAAAGGAAGAAGATATGGTAGAAGATTCATCCAAAGTTAACCAGAAAGAGCCCAGAAGATAAAGAGGAACATCTACATTAAACAAAAGGATGCCAAGAAAAGTTCATATTTAAAAATAAATATGTGAACTATATGCTGTGTAAAACATTTGAAAAGGACACATGCAAGGAAGTTTGTGATGCCAGCAGCCCATCTACAACAAGAGTGTATTTGTTCACAGTAAATGACAAGGCACACAAAGAAATTGTTTCATTTACATGAATGTATACTGCAATAATTATTAAAGTGAGAGCAGTCGAATCTTGAATAAAGCACACCATTGTATTGAAAAGTAAAACTAAAAAAACAAGAAAAAGCTTCCCAACAGCAAAAGACCTGGGGCTGTATTTCCCAAGACTAATGAATCTCGGGGCCTTTGAAGCTGGACTATAAAACCTTGTGACAATTCCGGGATTCAACCACAGGCCAAATCATCTGGGAACAAATCTTGCAAGGGAAAACAAATGCACTATAAATACATGGAATTGATTGTGAGCATTGGTCTGCCCCCCGTGTAATTTGATCTTCCCATCAGCCATGTCTTTCCACAAGTAAACAATTCACACGTTTCTTTGGAGACATGAAATCTTTCACATGGGACAGGGAGATGGTGGAATCACTCAAGGGGCAGGAATGTGTCAGCAAATGGTCCGTGGTCGCCCAATCTCTAAGAAACCTCTAACAAGGAGTCCCATGGTAGCCACATTTTTATGAGTCATAAATGTCCAGCACTGAGCTTCAAAGAGAATTGCTCCATAAATTCTGTTGTCATACAAGTAATGGCATGCCATTTCACATTTTGATGTATTCCATTAAAGGTAATAGAAAAAGAAAATGCACTATTCAAATTGTGTATATGGAATCACGTTTGGTACTATTTATTGACATGAAGGTAATTGAAAGGTATTTTTGAATATGCCAAATGAGCATGAAGGGGAAGGTTTAGCATGATGTCAGTTTTGGAACATTTTCCAATCACATACACTGATCAATTAGGTTAGAGACAAGATATGCACCTCTAAAGGGAGAGGTTTCTAAACACTTAGCTTCTGGGAGACTCACAGACTCACTCACTCTCTCACTGACTGACTGGCTGACTGGGTGACTGATTGATGGGAAGAAGCAGAGAAAGGCGAAATGACAACATCAACACGGATAATAGAATAGATTGCTTTCCTTTGGACCCATTATGGGCTACTTGTAGTGCCCGGTAAAGGAAACCAGGCTGTGGAGGGAAGTTGACCCATCTTGTGGACAGATCGCCACCATTTACTGAGGGAGAGAATATAACCTGCCCTTAAGAGGGTGCCCACTTGTCTGTGAGCAGCCAAAGTACACTTTTATGTAAATATAATGTTAAGGGGAAATATAATTCTGAAGGGAAGTATGCTCTATAGGGGAAAATATTAAACCCCAGCATTTTATATTTGTGAAAGTACTTAGGGGCATATACATTGACTGGACATCTTGAGAAAATAGTCAATATTTCAGAAACATATGTGATTGTGGAATCATATATTTGATACAATAGGTCCAATTATGTGTATATCGGGAGATCCTCTGACTCCTTTTCTGTGCAATGTGCCAGCACAGAAGAATTATATTGGGAGCAACATTATTTCTCCTTATTTACATTCCAAAATAAAATAATGTAAATGAAGTAATTTGCTAGCTACATCACCAAGCAGAGTTCTGTTACTAGTGCTGAACCACTGAAGAAAAAAGGGGAAACAGAAGTTACTACTATCCATTTTGCCACCTTTAACTAGCCCAGTGAAAATGACAAATGTACGTTTTTACATATTAATAAAATTGAAAGAAAATTGGAGGGAATCTAGCAAACATACATTTGGAGTGGGCGTTTTTCTTTTTTTCAAGTGATTTTCATTCAATTAACTTGTCTTTACAGTACATTTTCTGGAATGCTGTTTGAGATACTGACACACCTGTTAAGTAAGGGGGAGCTGTTTATTTTTAATTCATGAGAAGTTGAGAATTTTAGATAGGTGGGATGCACTGATTTAATGTGTTTTCAATCATATAAAAGCTTTGTCCTGAACTCTCATACATGTTTCAATGCATGGCGTATGTGCGCTTAGGATAAACCAAATGCACATATGAAAATCTCTGTGATTTAAAAAGTCTACATCCAAGTTGATACAGAAGTAACAACTAAGTTGAGGATATTGGTCATTCTTCAATGTTGTAAACATTGACATTAGGATTTCATAGATGAATATTGTGTTTATTTGTATTTTGATTTAATTATTTCTGTTTCATTAAAAGATAGACCTTTTGTGAAACCTTATGTGTTTCCTGTCTTGAAGGTTAAATGGGCTGCAGTGAATCACTGATATTAAACTGGCAAATGCCAAGTTCATAAAAAAGACTTTGTTTTCAGAAATGCATATACATTGTGCATGCTTGATTTGGGATGGGTGGAACATTCCCCAAACTACTTATCACCCAATTAAAACATCCTACATTTGATAAATTCATGGAAAGTGAAAATTATGATCATGGGTTTAAGGTTACACTTGTTGTGCAAGGTACTAGTTAGAGAGATTAACCTCAAACAATGGGACTACAACATTTGCACCTATTTGTTGCGGGTTTCATGCATGCAATTTTGAACACCCACAAGGTGGAGTGCAATCTTGAATAGCAAATGAAGGGGAAATTGTCTTTTCTCTTCAGCTTTACTCTCCGCTTTGTGAAGAATGTAATACATGTTATGTTATGTTATCTTGCATTTATATAGCGCCTTATGTACCATTGGTTTGATCTCAAGGCGCTGGTAGGTTGAACGCCCTCAGGAACCGAAGTTCAAGTCAGTAGAGAGAGAGAGAGAGAGAGAGACAGAGAGTATCATAATGTGCGTGTGAGCACCGGATATGTGTGCAGCAGGTGTTGCATTCCTGTGATAGCTGCTTCTTAGCAGTAGGTGTGGTGGTTGTGGGATCAAGAGTATGTCTTCATTATGGCAGGTTGTTATCCAGACCGATTCTTTTTGCGTTAGGCCTGAGGAGAACGCCTAGGCTGGAGGGTGTGTAACCAGCTGTGTTTAGTTAGGGTGATGGGGATTATGAGGCAAGTGATGGCATGAGAACAGCCATACCGAATGGTGTCATAGTATTGCTGTGTTCTAGTTGAGTGGTGGTGTAAAGAAGAGAATAAGCGTGGAGATGTGATATGTTGTTTACCTTAGGTGCTTGAGATCGAGCACACTCCAATAGTTCCATGCACTCCAACCGTTCCATGCACTCCGGCCGTTCCATGCACTCCAAATTGTTCCATGCACTCCAAACCGTTCCATTCACTCCATTCTGTGCACTCCAGCCATTGTATGCACTCCAGCCATTCTATGCACTCCAGCCATTCTATGCACTCCAACCATTCTATGTATTTTGGTCATTTTATGCACTTTAGATCGTTCCATGCTCTCGAATGATTTGTGTAATTGTCCACTCCGTGCCCTCTATCTGCTCCGTGCATTCTATCTGTTTTATGTACTCGCTCAGTTCTAAGCACACTATCAGTTTGATCAGTTCTATGTATTCCTTCTAATCAATGCACTTCGTCTGATCTATACATGTTATCCCTTCATCATCCGGTCTGCTCCTTTCCACGTTATCCGTTCTCTGTGCATCATCCATTCACACGTTCCACCCACTTCACCGGTTCCACACACTTCACCAGTTCCACCCACTTCACCCACTTCACTGGTTCCACCCACTTCACAGGTTCCACCCATTTCACCCTTTCCATCCACACACTTTATCCGTTCATCCACATACTTCATCCTTTCTACTCACTTCACCCATTTTGTCCACACACTTCTTTCGTTTCATCCACTTTACCCGTTTCATCCACTTCACCCGTTCCATCCATTCCATCCACTCCACACGTTCCATCCACATACTTTGCTGTTCCATCCACATACTTCATCCGTTCCATCCACAAACTTCACCCGTTCCATACACATACTTCACCTGTTCCATCCACATACTTCAAACGTTCCATCGACATACTTCACCCTTTCCATCCACATACTTCACCAATTCCATCCACATACTTCACCCGTTCCATCCACATACTTCACCCATTCCATACACCCACATTCTCCATTCCACCTACTTACTTCAACCGTTCCTTCTGCATACTTCATCCGTTCCATCCATCTACATACTTCACCCGTTCCATCCACATACTTCTACCTTTCTATCCATATACTTCACCCGTTCCATACACCCACTTTCTCTGTTCCATCTACCTACTTCACCAGTTTCTTCCACATACTTCATTATTCCATTCACCCACTTCCCCCGATTCCATTCACTTATTTCGCCTGATCCATCCACATACTTCATCCTTTCCATCCACATACTTAACCCATTCCACCCAGTCCACACCCGCTCTTTTCTATTCATTCCATTTACACCATGTTCTCTTACATTCCATGTGACCACAAAAGTGATGGGTGGACGGTTTTGAATGAATCAGTACCACTGGCGATGCTCTGGGCAACCTCCACACCACTGTTTTTTAGCCCGTCTGCGCCATTGCAAAAGGGGTCCAGCCATATGCAAATCAGTCTGGACTGTCACCAATGGTAGCCACCCAGCCCAAACTGCTAGACCAGGTCCCCTCTGCACGGAAACACAAGCAACCCCAGACATGTTTCGGCCTTGTTGGGCCTCCTCAGTGAGGTGCAGCTTGGTTCCTATGGCACAGCCTAGAGGTTATTAGCTTTCCATTTCTTGCTCGGATCATGATGCTGGAATGTTATTTATGATCTAGCCTTTTGGGCTAATGTCATTGAGTTGCTGTTATCCAGTTTGTGTTAGGGGACGGTTTTTGGGGAAGAGCCATGTTTTCAGTAATTTGCGGAAAGACATGAGGTCTTTGGTGAGTCGGATGTGGGGTGGGAGTGCGCTACACAGAGTGGGGGCCAAGGCTGAGAATGATGATCCACCTAACCTGACTGAGTTTGTTTTTGGTATGACTAGCAGGCCCGCTGAGCTTGATCTTAGGGTCTGTGCCGGGTGGTAGGGTTTTAGTTTGTCTTGAAGATATTGAGGTCTGGTTTTATGCAGTGCTCGGTGAGAAATGCATAAGGTTTTGAAGGTCACCCTTCGGGCAACCGGAAGCCAGTGCAGAGTTTTTAGGGCTGGGGAGATGTGGTCTCTTGGGCCAAGCGCTAGTAGCAGTTTGGCTGTGGCGTGTTGTGCTCTTTGTAGTTTAGTCATTTGGTATGCGTGCACTCCGAGGTAGAGGGGGTTAGCATAGTCCAGTCTTGATATAACAATTGATTGGACCGCAGAGAGTCTGTTGGGAAAGGAGAGGTATGGAAAAATGTGCCTAAGAGTTTTAAGGTGGTAGTGGCAAGACTTTGATACGTTGTTGACTTGGCGCGAGAGGGTTAGGTCAGAGTCTAGGGTGCATCCAAGGTTTTTTACTGAATTAGAGGGTGTCGGTGAGTTGCCCATGGTAGATGGCCAGTGTAGTGGGTGTGGAAGAAGTTCAGTGTTGCCACATACCATGATTTCGGTTTTGGAGGGATTTAGCAAGAGGTGGTTTGTGGTCATCCAGAGATCTATGTCGAGGAGGCAGGAACCAAGGTCCGGTCAGCAGTTGGGTATTGAGTTCAGAAGTTTAAGAATTAGTTTAGTGTCATCGGCGTAGATGTAGCACAGGATGTTGTGCAAACGAATTATACGTGGGAGGGTGGCCATGTAGAGGTTAAACAGGAGGGCTGATAGGCATGCTCCTTGTGGAACTCCGGTGTCGACTGGTCGGGCTTGGGAGGAATAGGTGGAGACTAAGGTTATTTGGTTTCTATTATTGAGGAAGGATGCTATACATTTGAGAGCGGTTCCACAAATTCCTAGGGAGGATAGAGTGGTTGATTGTGTCTAAGGCGGCGGATAGGTTAAGGAGGATTAATGCAGCGCATCCCGCAGAATCTGCCATGTTTTTAAGGTCATCCCAGATTGAGGTTAGGGTGGTGTCAGTTCCGTGTCGGGCTATGAACCTGATTGAGTGGGGTCTAGGAGATTGTTGGCTTCGACAAATGTATTTAGTTGGGAGTAGGGGGTTTCGGTCAATGAGTTTGACTAGTAATCTGGTGTTTGAGATGGGGCGATAGTTTTTGGGGTCGAAAGGGTCAAGGGAAACTTTTTTTATAAGTGGTTTGACATGAACCATTTTGAATGCATCGGGAAAAATTCCTGAGGAAAGGGAGTCGTTCTTGCGTGTTCTCCTGCACAGGTAGATGCAAAAATGTCTTTCAGTGGTGTGGCTGGGCAAGGGTCCAGCGGAGACCTGGATGGTTTGCGCGCAGAGAGAAGTTTGAGAAATTGGTTGGTTGATATTGGACTGAAGGAGTCGAACGTGGCCCCAGGCGGTGGGTTGGCTGCTATGGAAGGTGGATTGCCTGGTGGGTATAGGAGAGCTAGTTTGTTGGTTAGAGCATTTGTTTTTAGACAGCTGTAGTGTAAAAGTGGAGAGAGAGAGTGAGTCGCACAGCGATTGTAAGGGGGTCAGGAGGGTGGTGATGCATGATGGTTTGGTGAATTCGGTGATGATTTTGTGAAGTTCTTTGCTGGGGTTTTTACAGTTTAGGATTCGGGAGTTGTAATGGGCTTTTTTTGCTTTCCGGATTTCAGCGTGCATCTCATGCGCAAAACCCAGACCAGAATACTGAGATCCAACTCTAACAATCAGTTGCTTATCCCTGGTTTTAATAATATATGAGAAACGTCGCCTCCAATTTTGTTGTCGCAGCCCCCGGGATCTGGAACTCTCTCCCTACAAGCATTAGTAATGAAACGTCAAACTCCCAATTCAAGAAAATCTTGAAAACCTGGTTATTCAATACGTTTTGAGACCACTGCTTGAACCGAACACACTCCTAGATTTCTCTGATGTATATATATATGTTTTTCCCACACCATTGTGCACTTGATCTACATGAACCCCACTTTTGCTATGTATATATGCTTTGTCTTTTTTACCTTGTACTTACCATGCCTAATAGCGAAGACCCCATTTACCTCTCTCACTGTATTTACCATTGTATGAAGTATGTACTTTTATTTTACGTAACCAGCAGGAAACACAACCCTCCTGTAACTTTCGCTGTGATACCTCGGGTTTGGGTGCAGAAACAAATTTAATAAATAAAATAAATAAATCAACTGTAACAGCGCCACCATGCTCTAGGGCTGCCCATGCGCTTTATAAAAACAAAAATAAATCCTGGAGAGAGCAAGACCTTTTCCCCACTTATGTATTTTTCATCAATTTGAGTATTTTCTTTTGACTTTGAAGTCTGACAAACTCCAAAGGCATCAGCTTTTTTACATTGTGACATACAACACCTCCAGTGCAGTGGCACAGGGAAGTCTGTTAGATTTCCAAAAGGTTTAAGTACCTTCTCTGGGATGAACTACTGTTTCCAAGAGCAGTGAAGTGAAATTGACTTTACTTACATTTTGTAACTTTCTAGACCCAGCACACACTATCTTACCATATGGTGCTGGAGGGGTTACTTAGTATCTCCTTAGTCTAGTTTCTCATGTAATATTTTTATGTTACCCTTTCTACAATTAATGGCTGGTTTGCAGTGGCTTACTTTTTTCTACCATTGTGCATTTCTACCACAGGCTGCTATTGCAGCTGCATTAAAGCACCCATCGGTGCCATTTTGTCAAAATGGCTCCAGTCTTTTTTTGCCATTTATTGTTAGAAAAGTCCTTCTTGAGATTTACTCCCTGCGCCAAACCAGGGTTTGGTCCCTTTGTTTGTTTGGTCTTTGGCAGGATTCTCTGGTGAAGCCTGCCTCTGGCTCCAGCAAGTGGCAGGGGCAGGAAGTGAGGGAGGTGCACACAACTCCTTGTGCTTAATCCCCTTGGTTTCAGGAATGCACCCAAAGGTGATTGGCTGGCTGGCTGGCCTTGGAGGACAGCCACGCTGCGGTGTGATTGACAGCCTAGGGCGGTGAATGAATGGAACTTGCATAAAAATCAAGCTTTTTGGGGACTAAGAGCAGAGTCGACTACTGGAGGACAACATCCGAAGCAGATGACGAGAGAAGATGCCAGCAGCATCCTCCTGGACCGCGAAGTGCCAAGTGAGGCCCCGCAGCTGTGTTGACCCCGTTTTCGAATCAACAGGGAATACATGTAAAGGACGACTTCCTCCCTTAAGCTGGTGGGACCAACTAGTCTTGAGACAAACTATTTTGGCGCAACCCCCAACTTACTGTGACTTTCCAAGGCTGCAGAAGCTCAATAGCTCAATACCCAGGGTACCTCGAACACTTGTGAGTGCATTGTCTTCTGGCCCGATTCAGACTTTGGATCTTCGTGGGCATCCAGAGGACCTTACAGAATCAGGAATTCTGCCTGCAGGACCGAACGATCGAGGAAATCCTAACCAGAGCTTTTTGTTCTTCGTTGGCGATCACAAAAGGCTCCAAAAACCACAAAGCTGCTAAACGGAAATCCGTTACTGCCGGGTGCCTCTCTGGAGTGCTGCCGCAGGCACCCACCCACCAGACCCCTCCCGTTTGTCACCACGACCAAGGTCTACTGCATTGCATCATGAAGGAAACAAGCTAGAACAACGTAATTTCAAAAGGTTGCTGTTGGGCTTGGGGTGATTTACCCTTTTGCCATTTGGGTGCTTCCCATCTTTGGGAGTGCGATTTACCCCCTACACTAAGTTGACCTCAACTTACCTGCATTGGCCTTACCGCTTGTGCTTGCTAAAGGGGACTCCTCTTGAGTTGCTGTGATTTTCCTTTTGAACACTAAGAAGATCATAGCTTTGACTTTGCCCGTTGACTTTGGCTTTCCTGGCTCCATAAAGTCCTCCTTCTGAACCTATTAGCTGTGGCAATGCTTGTTCCCTCAACACTTTAATGCTGGGATAATAGACGGCCTGCATCTCTTTGGGAGATTTACTCACCTGCTTTATTGTTCACTTTTTGAATTGAATCCTAACTTGGGATTAATGTTGAAGCCAATTACTGCTTTTTCAATAATGCTTTAAATATCTTTGTGTAAATTTATGATATAACTTTAAGTGTGTAAGTGTTTAATTGGATACTTTTATTTACTGGTTTCATTATACAACTCACATTACCCCTCTTGCGATAAGCCTGGCTGCTCAGTCACACTACCAACTTCTGTAGTACAGGTGGGTTACTAATATCAAGAGATAAGTCTTGTGTAGTCCCCACACCAGTTGGACTGCACTAATTCTTACACAACATAGACCGTCTGCATTCTGGACCCAGAAGGCTATGCCGCCCTTCAGACTCCTTCTATACCACCCCTCACCTCGTAACCACATAATATGAGCCTTTGTTCTTGCAAAGACTATGCGATACAAACCCCACTGACACCCACTATCCTAACCCAACTACCATACTATAGTGGCGAATATTCCTCAGGAAAGCGTTTTTTTCACCACCAATTCTTAACTCGTCTATCCACCGTAACATTGTGTGAAATTGTCTCCAAGGCGACCTGTTCTACTTCAGCTTGTTCCTCACGCAACACCCTTACTGTAGTGACACGTCCAAAATGAAGTTTCCTCTGCTTCTTCCTCACTCAGTAACCCAGCAGCATGCCTAAAGTTGGGTAACATATCCCTGCAGAAATACTCACAATCCAGTTTTACATTTCCTCCACAGCTCCTATTGCAGTGTGTGCTATGATGTGCGCAGGAAATCACCATTACCTCAATGACTACAAGCCACATGGTGCCCCACTGTACAGGGGCTACGTGCACTAGGGACACCATATCCACTTTTCATCTCACTCAACCCCAGCTGTCAACCACTGTATGCCCAAGCAGGCCTGGTTACCTCAGCATGTTGCGCCATTGTACTGGCCTCCACTGCATAGACTTTTCTGGCTCCGGCCTGTGCTGCAAAAAAGGGCAGGATTCCAGAGCCACACCCAACATCTAATACAACCTTATCTTTAAAATCATACATAAATAATAAACAAACTTTGCAGATGCCATTTCGTTATGGATTCATTATTATGGAATCCCCCTGCTGTACACCAGTTAGAAATGTAAGGTGTATTCCATAGGAGTCCTTTGGTTTTACTAGTGCAAATAAATGTCATGCACGGCTAAAACTGGGTACTCTTCGACAATGGAGGAGAAAAGCAAAGCATTGATGTAAACTCTGCTTTGCTGTCCTCCTTCACGTTGGAAAGGCCAAAAAGGAGATGGAGAGCAACATGATAGCATAAAGGCACCTTTAAGCTTTCACTTTGCTCTCCAAACAGTGCACAATTACTACTTTACTGTTTTTGAGGTGTTGTCCCTCCTTCTATGGTTGGTGAATAACTCATTACTCATTTTATCAAGGAGGAGTCAGAAGGGACAGGCCTCCATGATGTACCCTTTTTAAAATAGCTGTTTTGTATCGTTTTCATGTGAAGATTCCCTTCCCGTCTACATTTGGTGTTTCCAAGAGCTTACATTTGCAAAATATTTTCTAGATAAACCTATGTGTGATAAAAATAATGTTAAAGGTGAATCTGTGTCTAAATGATAACCCGGGTGAGATTTAAAGAGGGATGTGCGACAATGACTTAGTGCAATGCCTCTTGGTGCTTTTTTTCTGATGAGGTTGTAATTGACAGATCACGTTTTTTTGTGTGGTTTTTTTGCATAGTCCTGGGTAGGTGTGGTTGCAAAAGTCAATGTGAGAGCAGACTAACACTATAGACACTTTGACATTTGATGTCATTTCCTGGATTGGGAGCATTTTCCCTTTTGTGTGGAACCTCGCATCCCAGCAGCATGCGGCACATGAGGATCCAGTGATGTAGTGAACTTGCGCAACGCACCATAACCTTAACATGTAGTGTACCAGATAACTGTTTCATTAAAGATGGCTGCAAAATAGTTCTTTAAACGTGATGTTGTACTGTATTGTTTCGACGTTTGTTGGCCACAGAACGGAAGTAACACTTTCGATATTGTTTTGTTTACCCAGGGATGTGAAACAATCTTTTAGTCCAATGCCTCTTGGTGATTTTTTTATTTTGGGGTTGTAATTGACAGATCGAGTTTTGTGGGGGGGCGGTTTGTTGCATAATTCTATGTGGGTGTGGTTGCAAAAGTCAATGTGAGATGCTGGCCACAGAACGGAAGTAACACTTCCGATATTGTCATGTTTACCCTTACCATCAATATACCAACAAATAATTACAATGTCATTGTAGACATTCAGTGATCTCCATTCTTCAGCCGTACCCTGGAATTCTTTGAAAATTCAAGAGCTAGAAATAGCGCCATCCAAAGATAATCAATAACGGACTCTCTACTGCAGACAGAACTGTCATGGCAATGACACAAAAGGAAAGAGAGAGACAAATAAAGCCAACTTCGTTTGAGTAATCTTCCCGGTTTAAACAACCAAAGAGGAGAAGCAATTAAGTACGATTATTTGAATAAATTATATTACCATCATTAATTAATGAATAGTTAGTTTATTATTCATTGTCTGCTCCAAATATTTAATTTCAAACATATTTATTGAACATACTCACTGGCATGTAAAATAAACACGTCTAAACAAACGCACATGCCCTCAAACATCTTCATATTTGAAAAACCACTTTGAATTTAAAATAACTGTAACATCAATTATGACTGAATCTCATAAATATATATTAGTGTGCTCTTGCGCAGTCACCGTATGTGTTTGAACCATACAAAAAAGAGAAGCTATTTAAAAATGATAGGAATGTGCAGTGACTAACGAAGGGTTTGTTTAAAAAGGATTACCATCAAGGCTCTCGAACACCAAAAAGCTAATGTATGCAGTTGTAAAACAAAAGTCCTTTAAATCCAATATTGTCATATACTTCCTGGTATGGCTCACGGCCAGTAATTTAAGATGCATTTACAGGGTGCTAATGTGCCCTTAGCTATACATTTGCACTGCATACATTATTAACAAACTTCTCGAGATGCTGTGTAGTTGGCATACGATTGTGGAACACAATAAGGCGATATTAAACGAGGCAGAGGGCCGACCCAGGTGGTAACTGCTCCACCGCCTGCATTAAGGGATGCTTGCTTCGCTCATGCACTTAACGTGGGCAGCAGCGGCATTACTGGCAGGGTCGACCCGCGACCTAGTTTAAAATCGCCATTATCACCTGTGTAGTTCCCTGCACGGGTGCTAATGGGTCTTTTTTAAATAAAAAAAAAGAAACGTACCTTGCCTGCGTGGCCCAGTGTCGCGCAGTACTGGTTTCCTGGAAGTCAGGTTAGGCAGAATCATATGCAGTACCCTTTGGGACACCACACACATTTAAGACTGCAAGTGACAGTGCAAATTCACCTTTGGTACAAGCCTGTACTACACAGTAAAGTGGTAGCGATGGCTGAGCAGCCAGGCTTATCTCAAGAGTAAAGTGAGCAGTAACAATAGCTACACAAAGGACAGCAATTACTATGGTTCAAACAAACACTGACTCATGGTTTCTGAGTACAAGAATATACATTTATTTACACATCAGTTATAAAACATTTCACTATTATCAAGCAGTTGAAAAATCACAATCTTAAAACACTACACCACACCCAATAGATTCTGGACAAGTTAAGCTCAAAATGAAGTGTGAGCAAAATGGCACTCCCGTAATTTAAAAGGGAGAGAAAGACAAAGTTAGACAAAAGTTGAGCAGCACCAACAAGTAAGTAAGAAGGGCAATCTAGAAAAAGTAACTACAATGAGGAAATCAAATCAAGAGGCCTGGGCCAAAGACAATGGACCAAAGTCTTTGCAGAGGATCACACCGTTCAGAGTAGTTCGCGGTTAAGTCTTTGCCAAGAGTTCAGAACGAAGTTGGTCAGACAAAAAGTTACTTTAAAGAATAGAGAAGGGCAAGCCCTAGCATTGGCAAAAGATTTCAAGCACTTTTTCCGCGGTCGGACGGAACGAACGACCGGATTTGAACAGTACCTTAAAAGGAGAAGAAGGCTGTAGCTGATACGGATGTTCCTGGCTGGTCCTGCATGCTCATGGTTCCTGAAGTGACTGTCAGACTGACATGAATTAGGAAGACTGGAGGGTCCTGCACTGCCCTGGGAAGAAACCAGCAGCAGAGCAAAGCAACAAATAAAAGGTGTGCTACTTAAAACCCAAGCAGGGTCCGGTCCTCCTGGCTATCTGGTTCACTGTAGCTGTGCACAGCAAATTCGACCAGAAGAGGGAGGCCTGGCTTGCAGATTGGTGAACTGGTTGATCCCACCAGCTTAAGGGGAAAAGATTCCTTGCAGATCTTCCCTGTCGTCGAATTTTGGAGATTTGGACCCGCAGCAGGACTTCACTGGGAGGTTCAGTTATGGTAGAGGTCCTCTTCTGTCAGCTTCTCTTTGGTTCTCTTGATCCAGTGGCGACTCTGCCTTCTCAGTCCCAGAGACCTGCTTTTTATGCAGTTTTCCCCCATACACACAGACTGGCTGTCAATCACACAGCAGGGTCGCTGTCCTGGCAGGACAGTCACCACAGCCAATCACACAGAGTGCGACATGGGTGTCCAAGGAGACCCTGTGCGGGGAGTCTCAATCCCTTTCCTCACATCCTGTCCCCCTCAGACATTCAGGCGCCTAATGAGGACTTCTGTCCACAAGCCCACCAATGGGCGCCGAACAAAGGAACCAAACCTGGTTTGGGGCACAGAGTAAAACACGAGAAAGACTTTTACAAAAAGAAATGGCAAATAAATCCAGCCGGAACCAAATAAAAGTAATTGTGGTCCAGCGGGTTTATGTTCCAGGCTACTAAAATAGTCTAAAACAGTACCAAGGCTATTTAAATAGACCGCGGTAGGAAAAATAGTGTAGATACCACTGCCACTAGCCAAATCTTAATGAAAAGGGAATGAAATAATGTTCCATGAGAAACAGACATACAGGGATAACTATTAACCATTTCCAGAACTCTATGTAAGATATGTACTGGGTCTGTGGATTTAAAAGGTAATAAAGTCAATGGCAACTTTACATGTTCTGGGAGACAGTAGTCGGTCCCATAAAATGGAGTTTAAAGTGGGAAGTCTGAAAAAGACAACCCTGTGTCACTGCACTGAAGGTGCTGTGTAACACACAGTAAAAAGATGACGCCTATGGAGTAGGTGAGGCTCCACAGTGTATGAACACAAAAATGTTAAACACACACAGCAAAAAACATGTAAGAGTGGGAACAAAAGGCTCACACTCTTACCAGGTGAAAAAAAAATCCTAGAAATCCAGCAAAGCTGCTGAGGGACTCAGTAGGTAAAGGAAATGAGCCATTCTGGAGAATTCTCCCTAACAGTCCGCTTTCACTGTTGATAACTGTAATGTCATCCACATGAAAACGGACTTCAGGGAAAGAAGCACTGCGCAGCACCAGGCCACACAGTCAAGGTAATTGTAGTATAATAATCAGGTACCAAAGTAGCTTGTAGCAACAGGCTTTCTTTATTCTACTCAGGGATTAGCAAACATCACTGGATAAATGTGTGCAATATGCATCCATGGGCTGCGGGTGTTAAGAATGCACCCTGGGACTCCAGGCTTGCCTTCAAGGCGCTGTGCCAGTCTTTAGGTCCTTAAAACAAGAGGAGCGCCACAATATGCATGCATCTGTGACCATATGAAGCAAAAGTGGAATGCCTTCTGCTGTTGTGGTCAGCAATATGTGTTAGAGAATAAGCTGTATGTCCTCCGTTCATATTACTCACATAGCTCGCTAACGTTGAACCAATTGGTATCAATAGGGAGAAGACAAATACAGACATTATGGGCCTCATTACGAGGTAGGTGGTAAGGGATTACCGGCACCGGTAAGGACACTGGTGCCGGTAATCCCTTACCACCTACTCTGCGGTCCCTTAGCGGGTCCCTTCCTTAACGCCTGGTCTGACCAGGTGTTAAGGATGGGACCTGTTAAGGGACTTCAGAGCTAATAACGGTACCGCAAATTGCGGTACCGTTATTAGCTCCAACCCCATTCCCATTGGGCCCTATGGGGGCTCGAATGGGAATGGGGAATGGTTCCCGGAATGGGGACTTACCGGGTCCTCTAAGGTTGGAATGACCCAGTACATCCCTAATTCGGGAACCCGGACCCGGAATGTGGTAAGGGGGTAGCCACGGTGCTAATAGCACCATGGCTACCTCCTACCTCGTAATGAGGCCCATTGACCCCTTGATACATGTGTCTTGGGAGATTCTGCACACCAGCTGCATCTCAATGGTGATGCATGAGTGGGGAAAGCAAGTCTGGGATTGATGTTGCTACTGCTGTTCAGAATAGACGTGCCTGTGTTTTGTACTGATCTTCCCTTAGATGTACGTACACATCAAATTTACTCCCATGTGCCTTTTTCACCCTAGTTCTTAATATTCTGAAGATTTCTAATTTTCTTATCAGTCTCTCCAATTCTCTTTCTTCTTCTGTCATGCTCCTCTGGCCACGCCCATCATAGAGGCATGAAGCCCCTTCACTCCTGGTCCACCTGCTGTATGTTTTCTGGCCCTTGTACACGTAAATAGTGTTGCATTAATAAACCCACGCACAACCCAGGTGAGATCATTCTGCCATTAACCAAGGTGCAGAAGATGTTCATTATAAGTTGAAACAGGCAAATACGAGCAGTCAGTGAAAAAGCCCAATGCCAATACCTGACGCAATATTGTAAGAACCCAGCCAGTACGGAGGGCTGATCATATACCCACAATTACTATAAAAGAGGCTGTGTGAGCCCACTAAGAGGAGCAAAAGTAAAACAGAGGCAGCCGTTCATGCTCTTTTCCACTCCCCAAGGAGAGAACAAAACTGCTATTGGGTACTAGGTGGCCACTTTATTAGAGAATCTATTTGCTACATAGATCCTGATCCAGAGGAATGAAGCCTAACGAGGTCTAGGAACCACCTGAATTATGAGCAAAAAGATGTCTGGAGAAAATCTAATCAAGGGAATTATGAGAAGCTAAAAGTCTACAAGCAACCTGGCAGTCAAACAAGTGAATACTGAGAAACCAGGTCCATGCGATACCTGGTCAAGTGCATGATGTGACAGCAGTGGTCTATAAGTGAGCTGCAAGTAAACAAGTGAATTGTCGAGGAACCAGCTGTCCATGAGACAACTGATCAAGGAAATGTTTAAAAATGAGAGGCCTGTGAGATATCTGACAGTGAACAGGTGAATGCTGACAGTCCTGAGGTCTGATATACACCAACATCTTGAACGTTGGAAACTTGAGTTTCTGTAGGGAGCTGTTGCTATGGATCTAGAAATCCTAGGACACCTACCCGCTATTGTGAAGTAGAAATTGGTGTGAGAGGCTCTGCAGGACAGCGAGAACTAAATACAGGCCATTGAAAGCCGGATGACAAGACGCTGAAGTCTTGATAGCTGGGATTGGTGCATTGTGTAACTAATGAGTCCGAAGGAAGGTCTACTCTCTGAGTGGCCTTAAGGGAACCTTTGTGGAGCTTTTATTTATGTTGTGGGGATGGACATTTCAGAACACCATGGGGGTCATTCCGAGGTTGGAGGTAAGGGATTACCGGTACCGGTAAGGGTGCCGATGCCGGTAATCCCTTACCTCCGTATTCCGAGCTCCCTTTGCGGGTCCTTCCTTACCTCCTGCTTTTAGCAGGAGTTAAGTACGGGACCCGCAAAGGTACTTCGGAGATAATTACGGTACCGTAATTTACGGTGCCGTAATTACCTCCTTCCCCATTCCCATTGAGCCCTATGGGGCAGAAATGGGAATGGGGAAGGGCAAAAGGTGAATGGGGAATTACCAGCCCCTCCAACCCTGGAATGGACTGGTAATTACTCCATTCACTATGCCAGATTTGGGACGGTTTCGGAGGCAACCATGGAGCTAATTACACCATGGTTAGCTCCAAACGCGGAATGAGGCCCATTTCTTTTGGCCAAGACGTGAAACATTTGGTCTCTGTACTCCCCTCGAAGGTTCAAAATAACATTGAAACCACATTATTCAAGTTTCATTTTGACCTCAGCACATCATCATCTCTATGTTTTCAGAAACTGGCCATTTACATATTTTTCTCCTCAAGCCCTGATGCCAACAATTACACATCTGCAGGTGCTTGCAAGATAACATCTCTTTATAACATCTATTAGGCAGAATTATATGCAGTACCCTTTGGGAACACCACACACAATTAAGACTACAAGTGACAGTACAATTTCACCTTTGGTACAAGCCGGTACTACACAGTTAAAGTGGTAGAAGTAGCTGAGGAGCCAGACTTATCTCAAGAGTAAGTGAGCAGTATCAAATAGTTACATAAAGGACAGCAATTACTATGATTCAGGCAAACACTGACTCAAGGTTTCTAAGTAAAAGAATATATATTTATTTACTCAACAGTTGCATCACATTTCACTATTCTAAGCAAGTTAAAAATCACAATCATAAATACACCACACCACTTCCCTTAAATTCCAGACAAGTTAAGCTCACAAAATGAAGTGGGAGTAAAATGGCACTACAGCAATTTAAAAGGGAGGGAAAGTCAAAGTTATTAGAAATTAAATCAAACTAAACAGGTAAGTACTGAGGGCAATTGAACAAGAGGAACTTCCATGAGCAGATCAGCTACAAAAGGCTTAGGGCCAAAGTCAATGGGTCAAAAAGTATTTTACTCAAAATCACACAGTTCAGGGTAGTTTGTGGTAAAGTTTGTGGCACAGATTCCGGACGAGGTTGGTTGGTAGAAAAGTTAGTTCAAAGAGAAGAGAAGGACAAGCCCTCAGATTGGCAAAAGAATTCATGCACTTTCACCGCAGTTGAACAAAACGGACAACCGGATTTGCACAGTACCTTAAAACAGAGAGGGGGCCGTAGCTGCATTGGACGTTCCTGGTGGTTCCTGCAGGCTCACGGTTCCTGAAGTGACTGTCGGACTGACACGAAGTAGGAAGGCTGGAGGGTCCTGCGCCACCCAGGGAAGAAACCAGCAGCAGTGCCAAACAACAAATAAAAGGTGCACTCCTTAAAACCCAAGCAGGGTCTGACCTTCCTGGCCATCCGGTCCACTGTAGCTCTGTACAGGGAATTTGACCAGAGGAGGGGTCCTGGGTTGTAGTTTGGGTGAACTGGTTGGTCCCACCAGCTCAAGGGAAGAAGTTTCCTGGAGGATCTTCTCTGTCGTCGGATACTGAAGATTCGGACTTGCAGCAGGGCTTCACCGGGTGGTTCAGTCGTTGTAGGGGTCCTCCTCTTCCAGTTACTAGTTGGTTCCTTCATTCCAGTGGCAACTCTGCCTTTCCAATCCCAGAGACCTGCTTTTTATGCAGTTTTCCCCCATTCATACAGCCTGGCTGTCAATCATACAGCAGGGTGGCTGGCCTGGCAAGGCCAGTCCCCTTAGCCAATCAGACACAAGTGTGACTTGGGTTACCAAGGGAACCCATGGCAGGGTTCCAAAGACCCCTCCCTCACATCCTGCCTACCTAGACTTTCAGGCGCCTTAAGGAGGGCTTCTGTGCAAAAGCCCACAAAAAGACAGCAAACAAAGGAATCATCCCCGGTTTGGCACCAGAGAAAAACATGAGAAAGTCTTTAACAAAAAGAAATGGCGAATAAACCCAGACGGAGCAATAATAAAATGTATTTGGTCAAGCGGGTTTATGTTTGAGGCTACTATAATAGTCTAAAATAATACCACGTTTATATAAGATAATCATGGTAGAAAAGTTATGGTAGTTACCACTGCCACCAGCCAAGTCTTAATGTTAAGTGAGTGAAACAGGGCTCCAAGAGGCACAGATAAAAAGGGATAAGAATTAACCCTTTCCAATACTCCATGTAAGATATGGTGTACTGGATCTGTGGTTTAAAGAGACTACATAAAGTTAATGTCAACTTAACAT
Source organism: Ambystoma mexicanum (assembly GCA_002915635.3). NCBI lineage: Eukaryota > Metazoa > Chordata > Amphibia > Caudata > Ambystomatidae > Ambystoma > Ambystoma mexicanum. The sequence goes on from CM010938.2 coordinate 142,487,520, forward strand.
GTTTCTGGGAGACAGTAGTCAGTCCCAGAAAAATGGAGTCAGAGGGAAGTCTAAAAGACAACCCTGTGTTACTGCACTGAAGGTGCTGTGTAACACACATGAAAAGTGGTGCTCATGGAGTAGGTGAGGCTCCAGAGCCCAACAACACACAAAATGGTAAAAACACACATGGCAAAACACATGTAAGAGTGGGAAAAAGGTTCACACTCTTACCAGGTGAAAAAAAATAAATCCTAGAAATCCAGCAAAGCTGCTGAGGGACTCATTAGGTAAGGGAAATCAGCCATTTATGAGAATACTCCCTAACAACATCATTGAAGCCTGGATGAGGCAAAACTGTTTGTGCCTTAAGGGGAACAAAATGGAGCTGATGATGTTTGGCTCACCACAAGCCTGTGCAAAACTCAGTGAAGAGTACAAGACCATTAACATTAAAGGCTCCCCGATTACCGTGGTTGAGAAGGTGAAGACACTGGGGCTATATTTGGAAGCCTCAATGGGCTCTGAGGCTCAGGTCTCTTACCTCTCAAATAATTGTCAATATTTCCTTCGACTGCTCAAGTCCATTAGGCCATTTTTTGAGCAGGGATAATAGTGACACGATAGCCAGAGCCACAATTCTGTCCAGGCTCGACTATGGTAGCACACTCATGATTGGCGCAAGTAAAGGCTATATAGCCAGATGTCAAGTACTGCAAAACAATGCAGTGAGAATTGGAAAGAAAAAAGCCAGAAGAGACCATATAACCAAGGATAGGAAAGATCTGCACTGGTCAGCAATGGACGATAGAATCCTGTTCAACTCCCCCAAGTTTAAAATGCCAAATGGACTGGGTTGTGCTTTCCTGGTGAAAGCAGCCCAGAGATGCAACAATCTAACAGTACAATTGAGGTTTGAGAAGAACTACTGCATGTTTAGAAAAGCACTGAAAACCAACCTTTTCAGGTGAACAGCTCACTAATGAAAATAAATTTTAGGTAGGAACCTGTATCGTCTTATGTGTTAAGGTCTGTGTCTATACGTGTGTGCCCCGATGCCTGCAGACGTATCGGTGCAATACAAATTTCAAAAAAATAATAACAATAATAATAATAATAATAGTAATAATAATCATAATCATAATCATTACATAAAAACTGCATCTATTGCAGCATCCTGCTCTCTTGATGTGCCCCAGCCAAATTCAGCATCCAACCCACTTGGCTTATGTTATTTTCAGCAAAATCACTAGCACGTCCCTCATTCTTTCTGGCCAAGGCAAAGATCACTTGTGTTATATACAAATCTGCTTGCAAATGAACGATCTCTTTTTTGTTTTTTCCATCGTGCATTCTCATTGCTGGTAGGTTCATTTCCGACAATTTTGCATTGAGAAGGAATGGGATTCAGTGAATTGTTATACATTAGGATAGCCTAAGCGATTATCTATTAACCCCTACCCCGTCCTTACGTCATTATTCAAAAGAGCTGGAACTTATAATCAAAGTACAGAATCTCACATAGGATTCCTGTGACAAGTTTCCACATCTACATCATTTTTAACAATCAACAGCCTCTATGATAGCTAACAGATAACCCTTCCTTGGTTCATTAGTCATACAATATAACAATTGCACTGCTTTGAACAAAATGTTTTTTTTTTTTGCAGTAATAAGAAAATAATATACATGATTAGCTTATACCGACGTTAGTAGTCTTTTGTCAGAACACGTTACCATCTACGTGGTCCATCACAAAAACGTACAATAACCTTCAAATAACATGACACTCCTTGTTAGACCACACAGTTCTTGTGTCACACACATTATTCCTGGACCATCCTACAAGATGCTGCAATTAAAGTGATCCGAAGCAATGAATAAAGCCCTAGAATACTTCTGATTTCATCACAGACTCCAAGCCAAATTAATCACATGCATAATTCTTCTTCTATTGTGCCAACCCATAAGTCTGTTAAACCAACAGTCTGGTGAATAACATTAAACATATTGTACCATCCCCTTCTATGAAAGCAGCGTTAATATCCATAGATCAGCCGCCATTGATCATCACCCCAAAACAGGTGACTCCATTCCCAAATTCTGACTTAATTTGATCATATCAACTGATGCTTTCAAACCATCATGGATTCCCTACAACCAGGCCTGGTTTCTACATCATTTGTTTCAATAGAAATGACAAAGGAATGAGCAATTGCTAAGATCCATAGAAATACCTTTCAGTGCAAACACAAAAAATGCAAGGAATACTTAAAATGTGAGCACATTATTAAAGGTGCCCTATATGAACCCTCTGAAACATTTACTATGAACATGATCTACTGCCTCCCCAAGGAAAACTCCTATTTAGAGATAGCAATGTATTTCTATTTTCACCAACCACCTCCGAGGGCTGACAAATACATCCTCTTAGGGGATTTCAAACTACACTAATGAGACCATTCTTCATGAGCTATGTCAAACTTCATGATTTTCAAGAAAGCCAAGAATCTAACAGAACAACCCAACAAATACATAAAATGTCAGCAGATTGACCCAATATCATCATAAATGAATGCAATATCCCTGTAACATCAACAGTCATCTTTGCAAAACCATTACTTTTCTATAGGTTGAATTTGGTACAGTTTTGCAAACACGAGTGAGCTCTAGAATGAAAAATCAAAACTCTGTACTATTAGATATTCATATTAATTTCTGGTACAACTTGCTACAAACACATAATGACCCTAATTTCGAGTTTTTTCGTAAGCCACCAGTACTACCGTCGCTCACCAGCAAACTCGCCTTAGTTTACATATCTGCCGCCCGATATCCCGGTGATTCGGGGATATTACGGGTTTGTATGGTATGGTAATGTTTATTTGTAAAGCACCTATACTCAAGGCAAGTGTTTCAAAGCGCTCAAGGAGGGAGGGAACAAGGGGGAAAACAACAGTCATTCAGAGCCCTTTAAATTATGAACGATACAAGTCTGCCCAGGCAGACTAAGTGCATACAATACAATGAAAAGTGTAGATAACAGCAAATAGGTCTGACAACGATTCTGCAGTTTTTCCAAGTGCATTGATGCACCACCATGTAAGGAGGGGAGACAGGAACGATAGATGATCTTCTTCAGGCATGGTACATTCAGATCGTGCAAGTGCACAGACGGCAGAGGAGAGAGGATGGGGAGGACAAGTGCAGGGTGGGGAATCTTAGTGTGCCCACTTAGTCGGAAACTGGGTAAATGCTGAGAGATGCCATTCTCATAGGTCATTGACCAAGTGCAGTAGCAATGAGGCAAGTGCAGGCCTGGAGGCAAGTGGGAAAAGGCTGGCGAGGGTACCAGGGACCTGTGAGACTCTAAGGTACACCCGGTGGCCAGTCAGTGAGCTGTGTGGAAAAGGAGGGAGAGAGGGATAGAGCAGAGACAGAGGTTAGCAGGGGAGAGGGAGAGAGAAGGAAGAGGAGAAGAGGAATGTCTTAAGGAGTTTCCAGAGCTTTAGGAGATCAGGCTCAAGACGGAAGGCGGTAGGAAGGCTGTTCCAGAGGGAGACCCCTGCTGAGGATAAAGACCTCCGTCCAAATCTCTGCTTGGAAAACTGGCTCACTTGCAGAAGGTTGGAGGTAGATGAGCAGAGGGCTCGGGAATTTTAAGGATTTTAAAGGGGAGTCACAATCCAGACCAGGACTCTTTATACTGGCCAAGGATGCAGCACACAATCAAAATGCTTTTAAATATATGCATTTGGGTTCAGCTTTGAGAAGGCAGCCAACCCGTCTCACACACCCCTTAACGTACACCTCGTGTCGCAATGGACCATGAACCAGGCCGGTGTGTAATAATTAAATATTTATTTTTTAAATTTTGAATACAAATCAAACACATTCAGTATAGGGCAGCAATCACCAGTGTTGTGATAATTACAGAATGCAACACCCCCTCGTACCCATGTTAATCAAATTGTGTGGGTGGAGAGGAGTAGCAAGGAGTCAGGTATACTATGCAAAAATCATATTGAAAATCCGACCTAACACTCCTGAATGAGAGGCAAAAATCGTATTGAGCTCCCTTGAAAAATGAGCAAAATGGCACTCTGTATTACTAAACGTTGATTTTACATGTGCGGTTGAATGAATAAGGCACAAATTAGTGTGGCTGTACTAAAGAAGCAGGAAAACTGACAAGCTACCGGGCAATGTACTACACGACAGGCATACAGTTTAAAAAATCGACTCTGGGAAGGAAAAACAGTACAGCAAAATCACACATGGCAGGATTGCAATTTCTTGACTTTTACAGGTTTACAATAGCAAAACGGCTTGGAAAATGAGCTAAACAGACAAAATCGGAATGCAGTTTTAATACTAAAGGACAAAGGCATATCGTAGGTATGATATGAAAGTGAAAGGGTGCTTCTGGATGGATGAAAGTATGGAATTCTTAAAGGGAAAGGACACTCAGTTTTTACACAGGAACAATTTAACGGGACAAGTCGGTTTTGTTAGTAGCGTGATTTCTTTTACTGAAACTATATTTGAGACTTGATTGTTAAAGAAAGATACAGTATGTGAGGAGGCTACTTGCAATGGCAACCTAACCTTGCCGAGTTCAGCTCTATGTGGGAATTCATTAAATTATTCAAAATAGTACTAAGGACTTATACAACGGACTGAAATGATTATGAAAGAATAGCGCTTTCACATGGAGATCAACAAAGATGTTAGTAAGGACCGGATACACAGAGGATTCTGACAATGTAAGAATTTGCTAGGGTATTTATAGGCTTTCTTATAGGGTTTCTTATAGGGTTTGACAAATGGTAAGGTAACAGAACAAGGGATGCAGCTTTTTGGTTACTGGGGAAGGGAAATACAAAGATCCTTGAATGGGGTAGTTTGGACAGTGAACCAGGTTTCTGGACAGAGAGGCAAGATCTGGCCTTGCGCAGCGGCGGGTTCTCCTGGAAGGGACAGCTGGGCCTAGTCTGGTCACTGTAGACAACAAGGTGCATCTTCTGGGCAAAACAGGTAGCGGGCAAGAGCCGGTCTGGTCATAGGATAATCACCAAAAAAGGTTCCACCGCCTTTCCGCCTTTCTTCCTGAATTATTGGGATTTTTGTAGGGTTTAATTCTGGGCTAGAGGTTCAGCCTGGGTAAAACGTTCTGCCTGGATCTGCTCTCAACTACACCTGTACTGCCACTGGAATCTATAATCTTTCAGGGTGAATGTGGATTTGTCTGAATCCCTGGATGTTGATTTATGAATCCTGGATTTTCTTGAACCTTCGATTTTTGAATGTCCAGACTCCCCCTAAGCTTCCCCCTTATAAAGGCCGGATGACATCAGAGGATTTTTGCGTTGTGGGCAGAACTAAGATAGACCTACCTCTGAGAATCGGATAAATCAGTATGTGGATGTTGCTGCCTCCCTGTCAGCAGATTGGACTGAAAGCAGTGACTCAATTTAGTGTGTTTGTGTTTTCTACAACATGCTTTGTTCTACCAAAGTTACTTTTGCCAGAATCACTTATGGAGCATAACACTTATATTTACAAATGTCATCATCAGGAAAATTAGCTCAGCAGATTCCATATTTCACAAGGAACATTTATTTCCAAACTCCAAGTTTGTGCAATATTGTTTAGTCATTCTGGCAATCTTTCGCCATTTTCATGGAAAGCATCTCACCAAAAAATCTACAATTGTCTACATATATACATATTATCACTGGTCATATTATCATTAATTTTCAAAACTGTAGCATGTACGCTTTTCCCAGGAATGACAATTTCCTGATGTTTGTGTCCACCACATGTCAGAAGAACCTACAATGTCTTATTTCAATGGCGCACAAATGACATTTAAGCGGTCATAATTCCACATTACTGTTTCTTTAGGTAACTGAAATAAAAACTTTCATATCAAAAAGTCCTTTAAATCAAATGGATGGCATCTGTCATTGGAGGGTGGTCCTTAAGATTTCCCCACTCATCCTAGCCCCCCCCCCGTGTCAGCTCTGGGTAGCAGGGCTACCATAGCAACCTTTCATTCTTGCAGATACAGCTGAAGAGAGGTGTCATCAGGAATTCACACTTGCCTGTGACAAGGCCAGTTCCCCATATCCATTGTTCTTGGCTGGAGAAATGCCAGAAAGACTGACTAGGTCGCCACATCCCACACCTTGGCCCCGTTCATGTGCCCAGGGGCTGGTCCACTTGGGGAAGGTAATTCTGTTCCCAGGTGAGGCAGGGCCCTTTGAAGCCAGTGCCTGCCATACCTGTTCTGCTGGTCTCAAAGTAATTTTTTCTTTTTTATTTTTTCTTTCTTTAAACAGATATTTTAGAGCAAACCCCCATCTTCCATCACATTTCTGTGCAAGCACAGGGCATCATTTTAACATTTGACTTTCAAAAGGCATTTTCCTGCTTGGCAAAAGCACCATGCAATGTGGGTTCGTTTTTCTTGGATGTCACTTTACAAATGCAGTTCTTCCTCGCTTCTTTATTCTGAACATTTCCATAGCCCTAGTCAATTTCTAATACACAGGAATTTCTTCAAAGCAAGGGTTCTTTGAAACTGACATAAGTAAAGAGAGAGTGAGTTTCATGTGAGGAATTTTGCCAGTGTCACTATGTTGCAAAAGTAAAACGCTCGCCGTACGGCCTGGAGTGAATTCATCTGCTATTTCCCAGATTTGACTTGACACATAATGCCTTTCAGGGAGGGCTGCCCTACTTTGCTGGTGTGTAATCTGAAGATAGATGGGCAAGCATGTATCTTATCAGCAACCAAACTGTATTCTGTTGAAAAGATGAAAATAACATCAGTGCGCAGTCATTTTAAACACCAAATATTTTCTTTTTCAGCTGGAAGTTTTGAGCTGGCAGCATAGCAGCTCTGCCTTTGAATTCTTTTCTCTGGTAAATGCAAAGAAACAACTTGCAGCCATTCTCGGGGTGTTCCAGGTTCCATCTTGCCCCATATGTGCTTGACAGAGCCAGCACAGCCATTATATTTGTAACTGCAAAGCGCTGTTTTGATGCAAGGGAATAGTGCTCCACAGATCCAGCGCAGTCATTCTTCTTGTAACTGCTGAAAGTGCAGTTTGATGATGTAGGGGAAGTTCTGCAGGCTGGTAAATGTACCCCACAGGAGCAAAAGTATTTAGGTAGGAATCATTGCAGATAGGTAGCTTCCAGGTCCCAGAAAGCATTGTGGACAATCCAGAGGGTCTTGAACTTGATCCTTGCAGGCGCAGGGAGCCAGTAGAGGGATTTCAGGTGCAGAGAGATGTGGTCCTTGGGCTTGAGGCCAAGGATAAGTCTTGTGGTTCTGTTCTGTTCTAGAAGAGTTGCAGAGGTTGCAAAGCAGAGGCAGGGAGGTTGAGAAAAGGGCTGTTGCAAAAGTCCAGCCTAGAGAGAACTAGGGCTCTGCAGACAGTGAGCTGCTGGGGGAAGGTGAGAAAAGGGAGAGTAACTCTGAGGAGGTGCAGCTGGTAGTTGGACTTTTTAGAGATGTCCAAAATGTGAGTGAAGAATGAGAGAGTGCAGTCGAAGATGACCCCAAGGTTTTTTGACTCTCAGGTGCGTGAGTCCGCAGGGCTGAGGGAGGCTGGCCAGACTGAGAGTGGGAATGCCTGAGCAGGAGTCCCAATGCAAGCAATCTCAGTCTTACTGGCGTTGAGTCAGAGATCATTTGCAGCACACCATGACTAAATTGCGGACAGACATTCAGATATGAGCGAGGAAGAGGAGGTGGCTGAGGGAAGCCTGAAGGAGAGTTGCATGTCATCTGCATAAAAATTAAAGTTATAGATGAAAGTGGCAAACACACGTGCCAGGGCAGCCATGTAGACATTGAAGAACCAGGGGGATAGGTTACAACCCTCGGAACGCCACAGGTTGAAAGAGTGATAGTAGAGAGAAAGGACCCAAATTCCACCTGGGATATGCAGTCAGAAAGGAAGGAGGTTAACCACGCCAGAGCCTGACCTGTGATTCCCAGGGTGTCACAGAGACGTACTATTAGGATATTGTGGTTTAACGTGTCAAAGACAGAGGAGAGGTCACGAAGAATGAGGACAGAGGGAGTGTTAGTGTCAAGATTTGAGAGCAGGTCTTCACAGGTGTTCAGAAGAGCAGTTTCTGTGCCTCTGGAAGCTCTAAAGCCAGAATGATGGTTGTGGCGGAAACCACCAGATTCAGTGTGGAGGGTGAGCTGAGAGATAACCAGCTTCTCCAGGAGTTTGCCCAGGAAAGTGGTGATAGAGATGGTGCGGCAGTTTGCCAGAATGGAGGGATCGGCAGAGGGTTTCTTAAGCAGAGGATGCACAACGGTGTGCTTAAGAGAAGTTGGGAAAACTCCAGTGGCAAAAGAGAGATTGCAGAGGTCAGCCAAGACTAGAGCAAGAGGTCAATGTTGTCCTTAATGGTTTTGGAGGGGCATGGGTCCACCTGTTTGGATAAGGGTTTCATAGACTGGACTTGTCTGGCAGCCTCATCAGGTGTGATGGGAGTGAGAGAAGAGAGAAGAAGTGGTGGAGGGGCCAAGGGAGGCTCCAGATGTGTTGGTGTATGATGTGGTGTGGAGGTGAGAGAGGAAAGTATGTCTTGGGTTTTTGCAGTGAATTGTTCAGCCAGTGCCGAGCAAAGGTCCTGGGTGGGTTTGACAGAAGAGGAGGCTGCTACATTATTGGCCATTTTCGTACAGACTTTGATGAGTGTGGCCATGTTGTTTGATGCAGCAGAGATGTATGCTTCAATAAAGACTCATTTTTTGGTGTGTATGCAGAGTCAATATTGCCTTTGAAGGAAGCGAGCAGGCCAGTTTGTCAGAGGGTCCAGCTGATGCATTCCCTTTCCGCTAAGTTGCCCTACACTTGCATTTAAGGACAGCCAGATCATAGTCGTACCAAGATTTGCTCTTTTTGGAAGGCTTCAGGTAGACTCACATGATAGGGGGAAGGGTGTGATTCAGTGGCAGGAGTAGGAGGCAGAGAGTAGGTGGAAGCAAAGGCAGCCAGTGTCACTCTTTTCATGGCTCTGGTGACTTTGAAACCGAGCGTCCGCGCTGGGTCTTGCTGATGCAAGGGGAGAGGAGAGCTTCAAGTGTGCTGAGAAAAAAGAATGGTCAGTCCAAGAGAGAGAGGTAGTGAGAGGGATAGAGAGATTGATGTCGGTTGCATCAGAATGGTAAATTACCGTTCCCATGGAGTCCCCTGGGAATGGGATCACTGAAGCAGCGGCACCATTAGTAAAGTGTATACCAGTTCGCTTCCCCTACCGGCAGACTCTGAGTAAGCCGGTCCGGGAACAATGACAGAGCCAGTTGTACTGGCCATTTTACAAGCATTTATCCCAGACTAGCTTACCCTTAATGAACCCCAATTCAGTACTAATCACTGTAAATTGACTTCTCATCAAAATCCATTGCAAAATGTATTTAACTGAATTCACCTAAATACTGCATAGTCAACATCACACTCATTTGAGGATCACATGAAACTGAGAGAATAGAAAATATTTGCCTAGAACTGTGAAGCTTTAGTACAAATCAGACCCTGATTTGTTTCCTTAGTTGCTGTGCCCCATGCCTGTGAATATAGAAAATGTTTCACCTTTATTTCTTCTTCGGGCTCCAAGACGAGCAGAGCAGAGTGGGCAGTTGTGTGGGCTGTTCTGCAGATGGAGGCGTGACTGCAGCCGACATCGCCTTTATTTCTTCTCCAGCTCCCAGACAACCAGAGTTTGCAACAGCACAGAATGTTCCTGCTGCATACACACACCTGCTGGGAAGTTAGAGAGAGCAGTGACTGCAGCTGGCAGTGCCTTCCTTTCTTCTCCATCTCCCAGCCAGCAGCATTGTTGAATGTTTCCATTGTTTCCCACTGGTACTCACCTGGAGGCCCGAAATTAGAGCTTCCTGTCTTTCTCCTTTCTTCCCCATTATAGGGTTCTGCCTTCCTTGCTCTTTCCTTCTTCTCAGGCCTCCTAATGGAGGCAGGGCTAAAACTTCTGAACTTCATTTTCTCTGCTTGGTCCGGGGATGGACTGATCCCTTTGAGACCAGGAGATCTGGAGATCTCCTGCTGCGACGTTGGCTGAGGACATGAATATTAGGAGTGGCCAAGTTTGGAACTTTGCACTCCATGGATATTAACACAGAGAGGGAGGAGGCAGACTTGAGAAAACCCCCTTAATCCATTTGGGCATGCCCCTTTTAAAGTCAGAGGTCCACAGTCAGACAATCCACCCTCAGTAGACTATTGATGGAACAGGTCATGAACAATCTGTACCCCACTGCGGGGCAGATGCGTCCTGAGGGTGGGGGGTGAACTTGGGACAGTCCTCTGAAGCCAGTCACGCATTCCCCTCTCATAATCATTAGCCCATGTAGTAAAGCGGATCTACCCGTATCACTGTATTAGTGCTGTGAGAGGGAGATGGCCAGCTCGTATGTTTTTGCTCTATCACTTAAAACTTCCTGGCATCTCACCTCCACCCATGTTGTCTTTCCTCTTTGTAAATTAATTGTATTAACTGTACAATTTCAAATTGATCCAGAGCTGATGATACCTCAGCATTTCCTGAGGGGATGGGCAAACTTAAAGCAACAGACCAACATGGAGGGTGCAGAGTTATGGGGAAGAAAAAACAACACAAACTCTTTTTTTAATAAAAAGGATGTGGATACATTGGAAACACAAATATTTCAAGCTAAAAAATGTATTGCCAGAGGGGGCACATTGGAAGCAGGTTCTCTGGTGTCTGGAGGAGACTCTTGGCTAGGAGAATTACAGAGAGGAGCCAGCTTCTAATACAAGGATTGTTGGTCAGAATGTGATGGGAATGTTAGCAAGGTTCAGTGTGACCATGACCTATCTGTCTAGCACTTGATTCAGACCCATTTTTAAACTTAGGGACCAACATGGTTATAACATCCACTGATATTACCTCACTAGTAACTTCAGAAGGCATAAATTGGTGGATATAGACTATAGTACTATCGCCCCACCATTGTATGAAACACTAATATCAGAACTATGTGATCACTGCATGGCTGAAAATACTGCATTCACAAATTCAGTGTGAGTTCTGCAGTCAAAATGTTACTCTTTCCAAAATCAAAAACTGAAAAAGAGGACTATATTGTAAGAAAACTAATAAAATGGAAGACATTTATTCACTTCAATCTATCACAAAGAATTAAACATTTACACCATTATCACCAGCCAATTAGAAACACCAATACACATACAAAACCCTATCCAGAATCAGCAGTAGGTGTGGCTATTCAGTGCGGCTACACATCTTTCTTGTATCTGCGGCTACATGTACATTTTCTACAAACTGAAAACCAAACTAAGCCAACCTTCAAAACTTCAAATAAGACAAGGGGACACCTAAGAACACAAAAGTACACACAAATACATTTCTGACCTGTTTCTTCCACATAAAAATATGATTTTTCACAGAAAATGTAATGTCCAGTAGATGGGGCTATAACAGCAACCGCGTCTATCAAAACAATGAAAAGGTTAAAAAATAATTGACATACCAACTCACATGCTTGTTATAGCCCTGGTTGTAGAGAAGCCTCACCAGTTTGTCTGTTAATATCCACAACTAAGGGCCTCATTACGAGAAGGGCGGTAAGGGGTTAATGGCGGCGGCAAAGGTGCCGGAGCCATTAACCCCATACCGCCCTATTACGAGGTCCCCGCGAGGGGACAAACATACTAACAACGTGCCCGTCATTAGCGGGCCCATTGTTAGCATGCTCCCCATTCCCATTGAGCCCTATGTGGGCTCAAATGGGAATGGGGATGATCCGGGTCCGGGTTCCCTGAATGGGGAAATACCGGGCCAGCCAAAGTCAGAATGGCCCGGTATTTTCCCATTCAGGGACCACGGCCATGGACCCGAGTTTGGAGGCAGCCATGCCCTTATTAAGGACATGGCTACCTCCAAACTCGTAATGAGGCCCTAAGCCACGTCCACAAACACTCAACGTTCCATATGATGGTGTATAGCCGCAGCTGCACAGGGTACTACTTTTATCCGTGGGTAGCAATCCCATGCACCGGGTGGGGGCAGGATAGTCACGGTTAAACATGCCAGCCCGTTGCTGTAGTGAGGTGCAGTCCTCAAAAGACCAATCATTCCCTTTTTTGTATAGCCGTGGTTTTCATATTAAAACCCTCTCGTAGCCGGGGATATCACACATCCATGAACATTTGACATGCCATATGATGGTATAAAGCCACGGCTGCTCCGGGTGGCACTTTTAACTATGCAGAGCAACGCAGCGCAATGGGTGGCTGCTGTGTACACATGATAATAAAGAGCGTACGTCAAATGCACTAAAACACTACACTCAGTGGACTCCCAAACAATCTTTTTAAAGTCTAGTTATCACATTTGAATATGCAAATACATTTATCGACGTTTGTGTAGCTGTAGTTGCAATATTAAACTTTGGGGAGGTAAGTCACATAGATTTTCATACAAATATACATAAAAGATAATTCTTAGAAAGGTCTGTTTTGGGTACAAACACTGTACTTTCTTGTACATTGAAGCCTATAGCCACAGGTATAGTCCAATGAATCATTCGCTACATCCCTTCCGAGTCGTTGCTGAGGTTAACGGTGCCGTAGAAATTCAACACCCAATTGGACGATAGCGTAGCCATGGTTATATTATCTATGTTTAAAACAAACAATATTTGTCTTCCTTTTATCTGTAAAACAAGAAAACATAATTAGATAAAGAACACACACACTTTAAGAAACACAATTTAATACACAAGTTTCTATGACCCTCATATCCTGTATGCAGTGCATCACATGCACTATATAAGATGCAACATTTGAACATACTAATCATTGGGTCAGTGGGAAAAAAATCCAAGTTGAATAAAAAAATAAAACATAAACAAATATAAAAAGTATAAAAACATCCACTACAATAAACAAACAGGGATGTATTAACTGGGTGAGAATAATCAAAGGACGTTACACCGGGTGGCTGCAGGACAAAGGATGGGGAAGGTTAATTAAACTTGGAGAGCAAGAGAGAATAGGATGGGATAAGTAAACTTGGAGAACAAGGGATATAAAACAATCACACAGGTAGAAACACTAGTACTATATTTTATTAGCAGTCTTTTTCACCCCACCAGAAAACAATCTCCAAGAAGACCACTGCAGATAGAAAAACTTGAAGGAAAAAAACACTGTTTTAAAAAAAGGAGATTATCCTATGCACCTTTTGCAAAAAGAAACTAAGACATGAACCTTCAAATGTTCCGTTTCAAAGCTTAGAAAAATCCAGTTTCAGTGAAACACCACCAACAGTGAATGAACCCTCAAAGTCTGCAACAGTGTCTTTTCCCCCTGTTCCAATTGTACTGCTCCCAATGTTTCAGTTATGAAAATAATGTGTTGCCTATGCCACAATTCCCTTCCCCTGGGAGATACAACACTAGCCCATTGAGAAATCACTCGCTCTAAACAAAATTTATATTGCCATGACTAATTCACTAACACAATAGAGGTAAAATTAAGGTTTAAAAACTGTTACTATAATTAATGAACACACATATATAAACTAGGTGAGAAAAACATTATAATGAACACCATCTGTCAGTAGTGGTTAATATAATTAGCACACACAACACTGCAAATAAACCTTCAACTATGTAAATATGTGTTAACACTTACTTTAACATTAGCCACACTTTTGCCATGTGCATACTGTGAGTTCTGGAATCAAAAGGATAACATTGCAGAAAATGGTGGCTTTTATACTTAAAATATTGATACCACAAAAAGAGGACTATATACTTACAAAACTACTAAAATGGATGACACATTTTCACCACAACCTATCACAGACAGCTACACATATAACAACAACCAATCACAAATAAAACTCACTGAAACCCGTTTTACCCTTGGCCAGCATCTCTCACAGCTGTGGCTACCACACGTCCAGAAACACACAAGGTGCCATTTGCCAGAATATAGCCGTGGCTGCACAGGGCGCCGCATTTACCTGCGTGCAGCAACATTGTGGGTAAACACCCAAGTCATTTCACGATCCTCAATACACCAATCTGAGTATGGAATATGAATGGCAAAAGAGACAGTAGTGATAAAATGGCACGTAATAGGTGTCAATACAATATATTACTGCTCATGGAGTTTTATTAAGTCAATGATGATACAGTAGTTTCAGCATTCATGAAAAACCACAACCAATTATGGATTTCAAACAACAGCATACTGTTCTACATACCCAATTTCTATAGACATGATGTAGTATACCTACCCGATGAAGATGAAGAAAAAACAGTGTTCCTTCATAACATTAAAACAGTACTCCAAATGTTCGCAAATATAACACTCACTGAACCCTAAAACAGCCCTTTTAAGGACTACCTAACACATATAAAAACACAACTACAATAAAATAATACCCAAAACATTTTTTATCTAGAGTTCATAGAGTTTTTTTTATAGACATGGTTATTGTTTTGTCAGTTAAGGGGGGAGGCTCACATCAGGTTGTATACATATATACATATGTACATAATACACAAGATATAATAGCATGGCTAAGAATACACAGGCTAAAATACAGTGGACCGGGCATCTAGAACTAGAGTAGGGTGGCTCCTTTTTCTATTGATAATGTAAAACAAACAATGTTTTTATTTTTTTTCTCCATAATCCCACAAGTGAGAAAGTCTGAAAACACACAGCCAAAATAGATATGACTCCCAAATACCTACCTTTGGCCATGGCCAGTGATTTTTCACCCCAGCGTCACTATACCTATACAACTAACTTTTAAATATAAATAAACACGAAACCCCCAGAATCTGTAGCCACGGGCAAGGAACTACTGATACCCGTGGATATCTGTAGTCCTCTATAACCTCGAATATAGGCGTGAATATCGGAACAACAGCAAAAAGGCAAAAAAAGCTTTCCTGCTGCCCCAGGCCCTCATCAAGTGCCCCCTCATCTGTGCCAGCTGCCCCCACACCCCAATAGCCTCATCGCCTCCACTACCATCTCCCTTTCCCCAAAACACACACTGTTACTTTGATACAGTTTGTTGGAGATAACGGCTATTTGAGGCTATAGCTGTGGCTACAGAAAGATTTATGTTGCAAACTCAGTCCCTAAACACAACTATTTGTGTTGGTTGCATAGATATTTAAAAGAAGTTAGATGAACTATATCTGTTTGGTAACTGAAATGTGTTCAATGACATATTATTTTTAGTGCAATTTTACATAAATATAAAGAATGAACTATTTTCTTCTGGTTCCTTTTCTGAAGCATCTTCGTTTTTCATGTCTTCTTCTGTAGTATAATTCTCCCCGACCCCATTACATGTAGTTTTACATTGTGCTATGATCATAAACAATACTGCTTGTCAGCTCAGATATTAAAATAAAAAAAATAAAGGAGGATTACATGAGGAGAAAAGGTGGAATTTCCTTTATTTACTTTCTGATTGGTTGTTTATTCTTGCTGTTCACCCTATCACAGAATGTACTTTTTGTGAGTGACGTTTATATGTGCCAATAGAATTGTAGATTATATTGTATAATTAAATTAAGACTGTTTCTATTTAGCACATTTTTATTGCTTGAGAAGGAGGTTTTGGAGATTGTGCTATTCTTAGGGTACATTTATTGTTTCATTGTAGATTTGAAACATGGAGCCATTTTCAGAAGGAGAGACATTTAATTGTTCAGAAGACTGTGGAGAATTTGAGAATTTTGACAATAGGATTAATAGTGATGTTGAGGACATAGGTGATGTGTTGTCAACACAGAGGCTTAGAATCTTTTATAATATTATTTTAGACAGAGCTTTTGAAATGAAAGGTTTATGCTGCAATTGTGGAGAAATATTTTTGACAGGGAGTACAGGTTTCTTTCAGTTTGGGAAAAGAACATTGATTAATAATCTAAAGAAAAAGCACAGATACATTTTCCAAGATCTTTTGAATGTAATAGAGATGAAGAGTATTTCCCTGATTGAAAATGTATATATTTTGTTAATATTTTGGTAAAAGAACCCAACGTCTCATTTAAGAGCCACCCAGGGAACTTTATATTGGAAAAGGAAAATACCTTTGATGACTTTTCTTTTAAATAGCCATGGTTATGACAGAAATCAATGTAACGTTGTGCCCTGTCAGAGGGGTTATAGCCACAGGTACCACTAAGCCAATGGGACATTGGCAGATGCAGCCATGGCTATAACTTTTGCCTTAGCCGCAGGTTTAGGGATACCAATTCTTGTTCCTTGATCATGATATTTAATGGATTTTACAAAACATAATTTTACATGTGTTTCTGATTCTATGCCCTCCTGTGTACCTTTGTGTTGTTTGACTTTTTACACCTTGTTAATATGTCTTTTTGAATCTTGAAAAATGTTACAGGTAGCAGTGGTTACTGCTGTGTGACGATACCCATGACAATCAACGCTCCAATTGGACGTCATACTTTGTGGCTGGCTTTGGTAGCTTTGGTTATGAACTCGTTGGTCGTGCCTGCGTTATAACTGTTTGTATTTTGGTGCAGTGATCATATTATTTTATGGATGTTTTAGCACAGATTTTAACATGTCTTTCTGTTTGGATGTTCTCACCTCAAGGCATGTGTGGTTTAAATTTGAAACCTTTGCAATGTGTGTTTTTCAGTGCACTGGAAAAATGTACATGTACCCGCAGTTTTGGGATGTCTCCCAATATAACCGGGGTTATAGCCGTGGTTATGTAATGTGTCAAATAAAAAAAACATTGTTTTATTTAATTGTTTTTCTAAATGTTCTACAAAGTATTCTTTAGAAGCATTGTTTTGGGGTTTATTGACTGTTGTAGGTTGTAATAAAAATGTGCTAGCCATTTTACTTCTCTGCTTTATACAGTCCTCTTTTTTATGCTATTGATTTATGAAAGCTATGAAAGTGACCTTTGAGTGAACATTTGACATTCTGATTCCAGGACTTAGAGTGTGCAGCTGTTCTGTGTTTGGCTTTTGTGAAGATATATTCATTCTGTGGTGCAGCTGAAGGTCAGTGATTGTGTGTCTTAGTATATTTCATTTATACTATGAATTGTATAAGATAAATTAAGTATGTTTAGGTTTCTGATTTAGAAATGTTTATAAGTATTATATGGAAAGTAGTGTTTTCCATATTGTTCTTCCAAGGTTTCAGACGAGTGATCAAGCAATAGCACATGTAATGCTATGGTTATGTGTGAGAAACATATATTTCCAATTAAAGGTTGTGTCTCACTGTTTTGCTTAAGGTTTTTTTGGATAATTTACTGATAATGTGGCTTTGGGATTTCTTTTTTTAAATCTTTCTGTATTTGTTAAAAATAATGTCCTGCTGCTTTGTATCTAAGCAATATATAGTTACAACTGTTACAAGTTATTTGTTAGGGATGAACACTGATTTACCTTAGGTTTACAGTTTCCTCACTAAGAATATATGTGAAATTGAGTGTGCATTTTTGTCACAGATTTGAAAGTACATTTCATTACTCCATTGCATCGAGAGCACCCTTGGTACCATCATTTACAACACCATTGCATGCAGATGAGCTCAATGTGTGTACTTGTCAGAATGAAATGTTGGTAGTACTTTACAAACAATGAACAGCAACCATATTTGGTATTTTCGCAATGTGCTTGTAAAAGGTGGGCATGGACCCACTTTGGTACTATACTATGTGATGGAAT
This sequence comes from Ambystoma mexicanum, assembly GCA_002915635.3. Taxonomy (NCBI): domain Eukaryota; kingdom Metazoa; phylum Chordata; class Amphibia; order Caudata; family Ambystomatidae; genus Ambystoma; species Ambystoma mexicanum. The sequence continues at coordinate 142,505,287 of CM010938.2, forward strand.
ATACTGTTGCATAATGCACAGACATTGCACGATGTGAATCAATTGGGGGTGCTTAGCAAACCTTGCATCAACCAAGCAGCATAACTCTACACTTCATAAATATTGCAGCTGAGTATGCGCTTTATAATTGGATATCTAGCTGTTTTCTGTGAAGCTATAGTAGTGAATTTCTACTGTTTCAGAGTTATGGAAGTGTTTGAATGTTGCTTTACAATTCAGAAGTCTTATGCTATAGTGCACCTGATCAATGCCAACTTGCTTGCGATGTTTGACAATGTTCTTTTGCTTATTTGTGGGGATTTCAGGATTCTGCCAGCTTACTGGGAAAGTTAATCACTACTGGTAACTTTCCAGTGAACATTTCTACTCTTGCAAAGTGGTTTGGGAATTGTACACTGAGATAATGTCTACAGTATGCCATTTAGTACAAGAGTATTTTAGGGTTTCACGCGAAATGCACCATGGTTTCTGAGCACATGTGAAGAAGGTGAAAGCATAGTGGCTGATGCCTCATAGTTTGCATTTCATCTTTTCTGTAGTAATCCATCAGATGTCCTTGGGCCTCATTACGAGTCCGGCAGTAGCCATGCCAGAAAAACCAGAAGGCTGCCGAAGGACCAGAATTACCATTACCATTCCGCCCCCGTGATTGCCGAAATCACTGGGGCATTACAACCCCGGTGACCCGGTAATTCCAGAGGCGGAATTCCGTAAATCCCCATTCCCATGGAGTCCCTCCATAGGACTCCATGGGGATGGGGACAATGGAAACACTGGTTCCGTCTATGACGGAGCCGGTGTTTCCATTTCTGCCTGCTGGCGAGGGGCTTTACTCCCGACACCTCCAGCCTACAGAATTGCAATCAGCAAGTCCTGAAACAATGGTGGTGGCAGATTTACCGCCACCATTGATTCTGGACCGGCAGACTCTTAATGAGGCCCTTTGTCTGTTTTTGTATAGGTATGACGTTGGCAGTGCCATGGTTTGTGCATTTCTATCACCTTATATGTGCATGTATTATTGTGAATTTTTACACTGTGAAAGAAATGGTCTCTGTGGTCTATACAATGGTTAATATTTTATTTTTATTTAACATTCCTAAAATGTACTGTGCCAACCACAGATGCATCGCAACCTGACAAAGTTGTCATTCATTGAAATTCTAGTTTTCTTATATTATTTACGTTATATGAGCTGGTCAAAACCATCCCCACATACTCAAGCACTAAGAGCAGAGATGTACATGGGGCATTTTTATACTGCAGCAATTTCTCTCTATTCTAATTGTTGTATTTTGTAGCTTCTCTATGTACAGTTTCCTCACAGGCAATACATGTGAAATTGAGCCTAACAATTTGGTCAAACATTTAAAAAAATAAGATTGCATCAATACACTGTTTGAAGAACAGTCTGGGTACTAGTCTGGGTACTACTGTTCAGCATCATTGCATGTACATGAGTCCAATCTGTGTCATAGACAAAACAAAATGTAGGTAGTATTTATTAAATATAAAACAGCAAGCATATCATGGTGTGTTTTGGAAGGGCAGGCACCCACTTGGATTCTATGCTATGTATATGTTGTTACACAATGTACATGCATAGGAACATGTAAAATGAATTGGGGTGCACAGCGATTCCTATCATAAAAGAAGCAGCATACCTCTACCCTTGAAAACAATTGAAGATGTGTTTGTGCTTCAAAGTTGGATATGTTAGGGATTTTGTCAGAGGGCTATACCTAGTTTGGTGGTATTTTACTATTGTGGTAAAATGGTGGCACAGCGTGTTTATGATAATGCCCTATGTGATGTGACAAGATTCCCCTCCATTACCTGTATTCTATTTAGGATCAACTCTAAACACAGATCACTGGGCCTAACACCTTTGAAATCTTTGACCGTGCTACCTGTCACCAGAGCCACTTATTTACGAGGCTGGACTACTGTCTTTAACAGATTTATTCATAAAACATGTTCCATTGTGAATGACTCACCAATCACCCATGAATCAAACACTTTTAAACTTGCTTGCTAAGAGCACCACACTTTACCTCCTGTTTTACCACCAATGGTAAAATGTGTTACCTCTTTTGACACACTGGGGCTCTTCCCTGTAACTTCACACCCTCTTTGTCATTGAATACCCTTAGACACAGAAGACGCAAGCCCACTGATTCAGTTTTAAAAATGCTTTTTCTTTTATATGCACAATTATTTGAGAACATGTTGTTTGGTATGAACATTAATAAATAATAGAACCGCTACATTAGATTGCTTGATCAATCTGTATTCATGACTAAACATCCATGGTTTTTATCTTACCACAGACCTTTGGTTCCAACACAATTGGCAGAAGACATAGTCTAAGAGAAAAAAAAATATGATAGCAGGCCAACTTTCTTTTTCTCCCTTTGCATTTTTCAAATGTGTATCTCCTTCAAATGCTAAAAAGGCCTTATTCATAAAATGACCAGTTGATCCTGACTGACTGTAAAAATAAACCCAATTATCTGTACGTGCACCTCACTTTACAAATATACTCACTTTCAGTATTTGTGAGATTTCTGCGCTGTTATCACGGGAAATCCCTCTGAACTAGATTTTCAGCACACAGGAGTTTTGCAGATTCTGCAAAGCCCAGCCACCCACGAAGGACTCATCTGTCAGGGCCTCAGCTTCCTGGAAAATCTTGCACTACCTGATTCTGACCAGCCACTTGCTTGTCTGTCAGCTGTCTGCTGCTCTGTTATTCTGCCTTCTGAACTCCCACACCCCTTCTGTCTCTTGAATTTATATGCTATCCCTGTCAATCTCACTAAAAACCTGCCTCTTTCCTGACAAAGATATTTGTAACAATTACTTCCTGCAGCATACAGTAGAGCCTTCTCAACATTGTATCTTCCTCACAGCTTGTGTAACAAAATCACAGCTAATGCATTTTGCCTGCACGTTTTAATTCCACCGCAAAAAGCACTTTATTTTTGCCATGTCTTCTGAATCGTTTTGCACTGCTTTGTTAGAGGTAAATGATCAATTTATGCGAAAGTGTTAGTTGGTTAGTTTTTGTTAAAATGTACACAGTGCAAACTGTAGAAATGACCTGTTCACCCTGAAGTGGATCATTTTAAAATGTGCTTACCAAAAGAATGTTCATTTCCATCTGTAATGTGCACCTTCCCCACATGAATCCCCTTACCACTGTTCACTGCCTCATTTAAATGTCTCACTTACTGCCTCCATATACATTAATCCTAGAGATATGAAGCTCTTCTCCATGAACCCATGTTCGTAACTTCTTTTGTGTCAGATTTATGGAAGTGTTGAATGTGGGTTTAAATATGACATGTCTTATGATGGCATACAGCTGATCAATGCTAGCTTGGGTATGATGTTGGCAAATGTTATTTTCTTTATTTGTGGTAATTCATGTATTCTTCCATGTTACAGAAAAAGGTAATTTCAACTGGTAAGTTTGCAGTGAACCTTTCTTCTCTTGAGAAGTAATTTGGGAATTGTACTCTGATGTCATGGCTACAGTATGCCAGGTATTACTAACGACAAGTTCACTGGGATTCGAGAAAGGGCAATATTTATGCAGTTCGCTTGGTAGCTTTCTAGGGATGCCCAGGATACTTGGCCATTCAAACCCTAGTGAGCGTGGGCATGGACAGTGAAGGAAGGATGCAAATGGTGAAACCTTTTGTTGAGTAGCAGTAGTAGAAATTAGGCCTGAACAGGTACAAACAGGTGCGACCCTTGTCTTTGCACGTCTTTTGATGAAGACGGTTAAGGAGGACTGATTAAATAGGTGGTGGGAGGAGCAATTTAGTGGCAGGGCCCGATCGAGTTGCCAGCAGCCTGCTCAATGTTGTCTGCTGGAGCTGGCCTAAAGTCCTAAAATAGAGGCTTGTAAGGTGTGAAAACTGGTGCAGGGTGGAGCAACTCAGTGGCAGTGCACTACTTTCCAGCTCTCCTCCCTTATCACCTTCCTCATGAATTGAGGACACACCCCAGATTCATGAATGGCAGGTTGGTACTTAAAACCAAATATGTGTAACAGATTATCTTGCAACACCTTTATGTATGTGAATTAACAAGTTATGCTAATTTATAACATGTTTACTGTACTCAGGACTAAAATGCCCACTTTGCATCTTGAGTTTATAGGGATCAATCAAATTTCTGGTGAAAGAATGCCTTTTGCCAAATAGGCTGACATACATCTTGTATATTATATTCATATTATTGGAGAAAGTCTCGTTTTGTGATGCATTTGTGGTTGGAACAGTACATTTTAAAGATGCGAGGCCTGAATGAAATTTGAGCTAATTGCAGAGATAATAGTGACCATTTATTTCACAGCCTAAGAATTCATGATAAGGGATGCACATAGGAAGTGAAAGATATGCACCAACTATGGGATTTTCCAGGTCATACCTATAGAAAAAGAAGCAAGGACATTTGATATGTGAAAAAAATATTTCTCTCACACATAACCATAGCATAACATGTACTACTACTTGAACACACTGAAATAAAATATGGAAAACCATACTTCCTAAGAAATACCTATACATTTTACTAAATTACAAACCTAAATATACTGAATACATTTTATATAAACAATTCATGTAATATATTGGAAATATAAATAAACACAAACACTGACCTTCACCATCCACATGTTTTTGTTTACAGCTTTTTCTAAGACGCCATCAATCAAGCAACAACACACTAGAAGAAAGAATAAAGTTCAGGGAAAGTACTCTTTTACAATATATTTTAAAAGTAGTGTTCTGAAATCTGTAAATAAAAATACTGTAGATAATACATCAATACCTGTTATCGATGATACTTTTGAAAATCCGCAATTTCAAATATATGTGCCAACTTAAGAAATGAATGGAACCGAGAATGTTTTTAGTGAAAGGAATAAAAGAAAAGATGTATCAAATACGTTATTAGTTAGTAAAAAACAAAGATGTTTAAAAAAAAAACATAGCAAATGTGCTATCAATTTGAAACAGAGGAATGAAGATATGCATAGGAAAATGTACCTCTCTTGAGGTTTTAACAAATCTTTGGAGAAGTGTGAAACCGAAATCTTCACATGTTGTAAAGTGTTTTTTGAAAAATAAAAAAGTAGAAGTAATAAAGCATCTTTTCATATGAAAAGAATATTGTAAATTGTTGTATTAAATAAACTTAAGAAATTACTTAAGGTTACTACACCATTCCATAGAAATATATAAACAGTTCATGAACTTAAACATGTCAACTTTTCTGACGTGTTTGGTGCAGAATGTAAACACGCTTCTCATACAGAAGATTTTTTTTTTTTAATAATGAGAGTTTCATTCAAGGAAAAAATATGCCCTTGCTATAGATGGGAGTGGGGTAGCAATTAATTCTGAAACTGTGTGATTTCTAAAAAAGAAGAAATCCTAAGGTCTGATAATGCAGAAATTGAAAGTTTAGATCAGTCTAGAATAAAACCTAAAAAGCAAAGTATGATAATGATGTTGCATTTGTTGTGCAATATTGATCCGTTTTCTTGTACAGTCTTAAAGAGATTTTTTGCAAGTTTGCCACAAATATGATAATGTTCAAAGACAGATCAAGATACAAGATAGAATAGTTGACTGGGAAGTTTATGAAAAAACAGAACTTCTGGGTCATTTATTAACTTGTCTTAATTAAACTAGACGTAATAGTCAGTTTCAACTTATAAGAATGCTGGCTCCACATCATACTAAAACGGGATACCTTCTAGTTAAACTATACGAGTGCAACACACCAAGTATGTCTCTTGCACTTTAAATTAAACACCTTTGAGTAGAACTGTAGAAAGTTTAGTTTATACATTGGAACTGATCAACATAGTACATTTAAAAGATTTTGAGAACATAGATGAAAGACTTACAGGAAGTGGAAATGATGATCCTATGCTTTCAAAGGTTCTGATTTTTCATCACTATACAGAAGTATTGAAATGTTGAGTTGTCTGCTTCTGAAATACCTGACATTGTTTGCAGTTCCAACATCTATCTGTTGCAGAAGGGAATAATTTGTATGATCATTACAAGCATGTGAAGTCATGGGCGACAGTTTAGAATTTTATCAAATGAAATCAACAAAAGGTGCACCAATCAATGTCTGGGAAAAGATGCTAGAATCCTGTAGTTTCCCTATGCTTTTTCCTACTGGTACAGGAGGTAGATTGCATAATCAGAAGGTTCCAATTTTGTCTTCAGAATATCGTTGTACAAGAAGTAATTCTGAAGATTTCCGATTCTGCACCAATGTTAAGTATATTTTCCACTTATTGTATGAAAGCATATTTATTTTCTTTTTCTTGTAAATTTCTTTTTATTAGGCTTTAACAAGGTCATACATTAATTAAACTGTACAAAGTGAGGGTGCTTCCCTCTAACAGTACGATAAACAACATGTCATGATACACCCTTATTTCCCCACCCAACTCCACCCCTTCATTTTGGAATGAGCTCCCTTTATTGGCAGTTGGACGATTGAACCGTATTCTCGTGTGTAAGTTCTTGACCGAGTGGGCTGTAGCAATATTGTCCTTGCCTCCATGGAGTTTGTGGCGCACATCTCCTGTTTTTAATGTCGTTGGGCTAGGTTGGTTCCTCTTTTCGAACCACATGCCCACTTCCCCTTCACCGAAACATATTGTGAAACTGTAACCATTCAGTTTCAACCGAGGAGCTAGCTCTGTGGATTGCTGCAGAGATATTTTCCATGAGGTATATGTCTTTGGCTGTGCTAGACAACTCCTGCACTGTGGGGAGGGACCCCCTTTTCCAATGTCCAGCCCAGCACGCTTGTGCTGTCAATAAAAGAAAATGCACCAGGGGTGATGGCACGCCCACTTATCACACCTCTTTAACTGAACAGTACAAATAAAGGGTCCAAACGTTGTGCTCCCCCCTGCATCCCAGATCCACTACAAAACCTCAGCCCAAAACACCTCCCGCCTGGGGCATTCCCACCACATGTGCCAGTAATCGGCTCTGGCTCCACACCCATGCCAGAAGTGGGGGTCCACCACTGGGAACATTCTACACAGGTGCAGTGGGTCATATTAACATCGGTGAAGCAGTTTTATTGCATGTAACTTGTACTGGCATGAAATGGAGGTCATGAAAGCTCAACTACACATTTGCTGCCACAGGCTTTCTCCCACTTCCATGCCCAGATCTCTCTCCCATCATGTTCGGAGTCCTCTAGCGACCCCATCCCTGGGTTCTAACAGTGCCCCATAGAGGTGTGAAATGAGGCCTTTCATGTGTGCATATCCATCCAAAATCTTGTGCTCCTTCAATTTTACGGACATGAATATCCCTTTTAGCCTGAGGTATAACCACACTGACAACCTACCAAAACCCAGTGCCTCTTCAAACTTCTGAATGCTCATAAATTCCCCATTTTGTACTAGTTGGGCTACCCTAGTGAGTCCCGCCTCAAACCAGGACTGGTAGTGCTTGACCTCCAGTATTTAATCTTTAACTGGTGGTGCCCAAATGTGACTCATTGGGAGAGCTAAGTGGTGATTCCCTCTCCCTTTCCCCCATAGCCAGGACTGCCCAAAGGACCCCTAAGATCAAATACATCTCGGAAGGCTGTTCCTTGGGACCCAGAGCCATTCGCCCACTGTTGCCAGGAGCAGCTGTTGGTTTTCCAGGAATACCCATTGTTTATCACGGTCCTCCCTCAAGTACGGGACCATTGCCCTAAGTTGTGCCACCTATAGTACGTAATCAGTCTGGCAAGGCCTACTCCCTCCCCTTTCCTTCAGCAGAATGAGTGTCCCATATCCTACCCTGGGCTTCTGACCCTGCCATAGAAACCTTGTGATACATCGGTGCTCAATATAATACCCTCGGGAGGAGATTCATTTATATCGCATTGAGCCTCCCCAACCACAACTGCCCCTTCCCCATGCCTCCATTTCTGAAAATAACCTGCCAAACAGGGGAGGGTAGTTGGCCCAGCCCAGGTCCTGTCCAGGTTGAACAATATTGATCCTGAGGTATTTTACCCCCTCCAACTGGATCTGCAACCCCAAGGGTTCTTATTCTTCTATATTTCTGGTGGAATCAAGAGCAAAAGGGAAGACTAACGATTTTCCAATGTTCACCTTGAACCCTGAGAACCTCCCAAACTCTGCAATTACCTTCATGGCCGCAGGGATGGACTGGGCGGGATGTTTCAGGTGCAGCATGATGTTTCTGCGTAAAGCCCGAGGTTAAACTCTTTATCACCAACCCCAATGCCCTCTACTTGTGGGGATCTCCTCAGATACTCTGCAAATGTTGCCATTGTTAGGGTGAACAGCAGGGGTGACAATGGACATCCCCATTGCAGTGGGAAAGTCTGTGAAATCGCCCATTGACTGTAACCCTGGACAACAGACTTTTGTATAAAACCTGGATGCCAGTTGGATCACCTTGCCGAAGCCAAATTTCCGGAGTATCCCGTTAAAAAATCCCCAGTGCACCTGGTCGGAAACCTTCTCTGCATCTATGGCCACCAGTACCAGGTTCCCCTCCTCTCCCACGGCTGTTCCCATGAGGTGTAATGTCTTACACAGGGTGCCTGCCCCCTGTCTGGCTTGGATGAAACCCACTTGGTCTGAATGGATAAGTCTCGGTATAATACCCTTCATTCTCGTGGCCAGTACTCCAGTGAACATTTTTGCATCCACATTGAGTACGGAGATGGGTTGATCGGATTTGCAGTCCTCTGCATCTTTGCCTGCCTTTGGTATGACTGTAATCAGTGCCTTCCCAAAGGACAGGGGTGGGGCCTGCGGGGCCCTCCCAGTGGCCATGATGTTAGAAAATAAAACAGCTAAATGTTGTGCTAAGGGTCTTGCAAAGGTCTTATAAAACCCTGCTGTATAGCCGTCCTCCCCCTGTGCTTTCCCCAGCTTCAGTTCCGCTATCGCTTTCAACACGTCCTCCTGTGTAATGGCCTTGTCTAGTTCGAGACTCTCCCCAGTACGGAGACTTGTGAGTGGTACTCCTGCAAGGTATGTCCAAAGTACATCATCGTCAGAGACCCCCTTCTTTCCCATGCAGGTTTTTGCAACTTCTCCTGTGTCATAGAGTCAGAAAATTCCTCAATAGCCTCTCTCATTTCTTCCACAAAAACAGTGTCCGTGAGGAGGAGGTCATTACATCCCCAGAGCGATTCCATGGATTTCAAACCTGACTAGACTATGACATCTGAAGAAAAGGTGCCCAAGTCAAATTAATGGGGACATACTGGTGTGCCATGAAAGTTGGGGGGACAAACAACCCTGTCCCCCCTAAAATTACACCCATGCTACCTCCATCTCTACCAAGTCATGGTCCGAACAACTGATTGGGAAATGCTAGCAGGTACCCACCCTATTAAAAAGTTGTTCCATGAACAGGTAATCTATTCTTGTTCTGGAACTGTGGACTGATGAGTAGAAGGTGTAGCCCCACACCGTTGGGTGGGCGCCCCTCCACATGTTGATTAGCCCCTGGTCCCACATGTAGTCCACAAATCCTCTATTTGCAGATCCCCACTGATCCCTGAGGGGATCTGCCCACCACTGTGATCCATGTCCCTGTCCGCCCACATGTTAAAGTCTCCCCCTATAATGAGGAGGCCCTCCGTTCTGACCAGGACATCTCCCATGGCCTCTTTCATGAACTGCATTTGCACAACATTTGGGCAGTAAACAGACCCTATGGTTACCCTAGTATTTTCTATGGTCCCTGAAACCACCATTACCCTCACTTCTGTTCGACTCCAGACCACCAGTTCTGTGAGTCTGAGCCTTCTATTCAGTATAATCCCCACTCCTGCCTTTTTAAGGGACCCGTGAGCCCAGAAAACTTGCCCAATATGTGCCTCCAGGATGCGCATCTCTTCCCCAAGTACCATGCATATTCCTTGCACCAGGAGTATGTTTAGATTGCAATTTCTCATTTCCTTTCCCAGTAAGGAACGTTTTGTGGGGGAATTAAGGCCCTTCACATTCAGAGAGCCTAGCGCGAGGACCGCCACCCGGCCTTCACTCTCAGCGTGCACCATCAAGAGCCATGATTGCCCTACTGACCACTCGGTGCAAAGGAGTACAGTGTCCCCCCTATGTACCTTAGATCTGCCTATCCATGTGTAGATCCTTAAGTTCACCCCAACCACCTCCCTTGCTTCCCTCCCCCTGAACATTACCCTTTCTGAGACGCCCACCCTAAGGTGTGCCACTAGGGAAGAAAAAACAACTCCTCCATTGACCCAATTATCACCTCCCCCTGGTGGGGATTCTGCACTTCTAGTCAGCCCCTGTCCGATAAACCATGACTTCCTGTTCTTCACCTCTTATCCCCATTCTCCTTATGAGGTGAGGTATTCAACTTCTTGAATTTTCTGCCACCTTGCATCTTCTTCTTTATAGCCTGTGTTCCAAAGGTGCCACCACAACCACCTCCTGATCCCCTGTCACCTCTTCGCTCTCGATGACCTGGAACACCTGGAGAGCCTCTTGTTCACTGGCTAATCAGTAGTCCACTTCCCCACGTTCAAATGTTAGGGCAAAGGGGAAGGAAAAGTGGTACCTGATGCCCTTGTCAGAGATCCATTGCGTGAGTAGACAGCAGTCTCTTTGATGGGCCAACGTCAGGGCTGAGAGGTCCTGAAACACCTTAATCATGTCACCCTCATAAAGGAAGCTCCCCAGGTTCTTTCCTTTTTCAAGAACTTCCATATTCTCCCTGTATCCGAGGAAGTGGACCACTATGGACCTGGGGCCCTTACCTTCTCCACCTCCACCTCTGTGGGCCTTTTCGAGCTGCAACTCTTGGCCCACTTCGAGAGTGAACAATTGGTTTATCAGGCCTTATACCTTCCGTCCAACTTCAATTGCCGACTCCCCTTTCTGTTCTTTCACTCCTAGAATTCATAGGTTATTGCATCTCTTTGTTCTCTAAGTCGTCCAGCTTCAATAATGTTTCTTTTTCCCTCATTTCAAGGTCAGCTAGACTTGCTTCATGTTTCATGTTGAGGACGTCCATTTGCAAGTGGTTGTTCTCCTTTCCCTCCCTTTTGTCTTTCATTTGATCCACCCTGCCCTTGAGATCACAGATTGATGCTTGTATGTCCGTTCGAATTGCTTTGATCTCGTGAAATATGCCCTTTAGGTCTTTCCTGGTCAAAGCAGGGGCAGTAGTGACCTCTCCAGTCGCAATCTATGTGGTTCCTGAAAGTCTCCAAAAGCATTGCAGAGACAGAACCCCTGTGGGGGCCCTCCTTGTGGTTGCGGCCCATCCCTGTGTCTCCTCCAGGGCCACTTCCTGATTCTCCGTCGGGGTGTAGCCCCCTTCATTTTTGTGGCTGAGAGCAATTAAGTGTGGAGTGAACAGTTAATCGCTCTCCGTGTTCCGGCAAGGTCTGGGCATCTTCTCCTGGCCCTGTGTGTCTCCCAAGTGTTCCAGGGTCCGAGGATGATGTGGGGTCCCCTATTGTAGCTTGCTCTTGAACTTGGGCATCTGCCATCTGTTTCACTTCAACTGTGTAGAAGGTACTTGGGTTTCACACCCAAGTTGGGTCCTATCTTTGCTTGGACTTGGCTACCACTGCAAGCTAGTCCTCTCGGGGAATGCTTCTCCCCGGTGTCTAGTCAAATGGTCGACAGACAAATGGTCGACAGACAAATGGTCGACACAATTTGGTCGACAGGTCAAATGGTCGAATTTTTTTTAATTTATATATATATTTTTTAGGTTTTCGTTTAGGGAAAAAAAGGGGTTTTTAGCAAAAAAAAGGGTGTTGGGCGGGACCCCCCAACAACAAAAAAAAATGTCAAAAAAAAAAAAAGATTCGACCATTTGACCTGTCGACCTTTTAGGTGTCGACTATTTGTCCTGTCGACCATTTATTTTCGACCAAATGACCTAGAACCCTCCTCCCCCACTCTCGTGTACAGCACTAATGTTGAGTTTTTCACCAACTGTGTGGGTGTGGGACCCTTAATTCCAATTTTGCAACGTCCTGTTACACAACCAGGAGAGCCCTGCATCCATTTCTGCCTCTGGGCTGCTCCCGGGTCTTGTACCTGAGCACAGATTCAGGGTTGCGGCGAACCCTAGCACACGATGTATGCCAAGCCGCTCACTGTACTTAGCAGTGCTCTGCCTCACCCACTGGGGCCACTCACCTCACCCGTGTAGGGTGGACTTGTCCTGGAGCTTCACACGCAGGCGGCCTCTGGAAAGTTCCTAGGTTCACCTCCTTGTAGGGGCTCTGTGCCACTGTTCTGGCTCTGCTTGCCCTTCATTGCCACGCAGCACCCTCCGGTCTTCCCCCTGGATGGCCCTGCTTTCTTGACACCTCTCCCCACTCCACCATGGGGTGTGTGCTCACACATTTCTTTGTTTTTCTTTTGCCATCTTGTGTCTTTTCCACTCCTCCGCCAGCGTGAGTGTCCAACTGCAAGCCCCAGTGCAATCCCCTGAATCCATTGTGAGGTCAACCTCCGTGGTGGATGTCACCTGCCTTGCCTGTGTTCAATGGGAGTTTGGGCCTATAAGTGTTTGCATAGCTCTCTGGCCAGGGCGTGGCTCAGGATGGGTCTTGGTGGATTCTCGCCACCCGGTGTTGGGTTAAAAGTAAATGCTTTCCTGCGGAGCTCTGTTTTCACCCCCTGGGCTCATGTCCCACTTTCAGTGGGAAGAATTCACGATCAAAGACTCAAGCATCAAGGTGGTCCCCCATGTGAAAACACTCGGGATGATGCTGGAGGCGTTCCTGGGATCTGAATCCCAAACCAATTATCTCCATAAAAATAACGCCTACTATATTAGGCTACTAAAAGCCATACGTCCACTACTTACAGAAGAAAATGCAGCCACAATCGCCAGGGCCATTATACTGGCACGCCTTGATTATGGCAACTCATTACTACTGGGAGCTTCTAAAAAGTGCTTAAACAAATGCCAGATAATGGAGAATAATGTAGTTCGGATCATAAAAAAGATCGATAAAAGAAGCCACGAGACAGAGGCCAGAAGATCTCTCCATTGGCTCAGAGTAGAAGACAGAATCCTTTTTAAGTCCATGACTCTGGTTCACAGGTATATGGAGTGGCCCCATCCTATCTCAGAGCCAAATTCATCAGATATATCCCTAGCCCGGCTCTGAGATCTCAAACACAAAGCAAGCTGCAGATACCTCAGGCATCTCGAGCGACTGGCGTGGGGAAATCTTTCCCGATTCGTGCTGCTCAGCAGTGGAACAACCTCCCAGCTTCCATGAGGGCAGAGCCAAAATCTGCTAATCTTCAGAAAAAATATGAAGACTTATCTTTTTAAATAATGTGCCATCTCCCCGCTGATCTTATACCTGACGGCCTAACTTGAATCTGTCTCTCTGCGCCCTGATGCCTGCAGGCTATCTACGCATTACAACTAAAAAATCAAATCAAATCAAATCAGTGATGTTCCTCGTTTTCTCTCGGCCTCCTGCTGGGCCCTGCCCCCGATGGTGTGGGCTCCCATGTCCCTCTATCCCGGAGGCACCTCCGCGTACACTGCCTCTCCCTGTAGCTGCTTGCATGACAAAAACTGCAGCCCTGCTGCAGGTGCTGGATCCGCAGCACGGGACACGTCTTTACTGTGGGTCGGGGGGACAGCACCGGTCACCTGCCCCTGATGTGCGCCTTCAGCAGCAAGCTCATCTTCCCGGAGCCTAGTCTCCGTGTGGGGTTTCCGCATCTCTCACAGCCCCCGAGGCACAGCACCTCGGTCCCCCTGCTTGCCGATGTTCGATGGCCGCTGGGGACCCAAGGTGGTCTCAGGTTGTCTCTGTCGGGCCACACCGCCTCCACTGCTATTCTCCACTGGGTGGGACATCTGAGCCCTCTCTGCCCCAAATCCCGGGGACCGTGAGTCTCTCACTGCTCTGGTCTTTCGGCTCTGCACAGCCCTCCGGGTCCCTGTCACCAACCCGGGCTGCGGGGCACTGCTCACAACACCCCAGAGGCCACGGGAGCCCACAGGCGGCTCCGGGCAACCCACTCACCACCGGGGAAGAACAAAATTCAGTAGGCCCAACCGTTCAAAATAGAGCAACGTCTTCACACGTCCATCCTGGTACGCGCCCCGTAGCGGTCACCGAAAGTATATTTTCAACATTAATTTATGCTCATACACTTCAGACCAGAACTAGATTTCAAAATCTTTCTGCATGTGAAATGATGCAACAGGTAAAAGGAAAAAGCAAAGTTTTCGGAGGTAAACTCGTGCTACAATGAGAGGAACCAAGGATATTGATATAGGAAATACTCTGAGGTTAGATGCATGATCAGAAACCTGGCACTCCAACTTTGTTTGTGACTTTAGGTTGCAATGAGTATAGTTAGGATTATATTGCAGAGTGAACTTGTGAAACAAATCCACTGAAAGAAGACATAGAACACATGACAACAGGAGAATTGTGTTCCATGGACCCTATAAGTGTATCACGGTTCTTTCATCACAGATATTTAGCCATGGTAGTAGGTACTGTGGAACATTTCTTTTTGAAGGAAAGAGTACCAGGCACGTAGGGCTCCACACGTAGGGCTGTTGTAGATTAAAGATGCTCCTCAGTTTGGTATAGAAAATGATGGCTATGTGATGGTGTTGATAGAAAAATATGTTACTTGTTCCATTCCTGCTCAGCAAGTGAATGCTGATCTATGGAACACAGTGGAAAGATTTCAGTCAGTCATGTGAGTACTCTCAGAGAAAATACAAAAGTAAAGACAAGTACCACACTCAGTGAATACTTGGCTTTCCAAGGTCTTTGACACCAGTTGGTCGAGTGAATAGTTTGATGTCATCTGTTCAACAATGTGTTACTGATAAGTCACCAAGTCACAAATACATACCTATCATTTAAAATGAGATAAGGAATCTCACAATCCTGTCATTGCTCAGCTTTTTAATGCAAATACTGATGTACAGTATATTGCTCATGATACAACAGCTGTTGTTCCATATCTTACAGCATAAATGACAAAATCTGAAATGAGCAATGCAGCTGAGGTATGGGCAGACTTATCAGCAGATACAAATCTTAGTCAGAAACTTTTAAGCTTTAGTGTGAAGATGCTCTCACATTGAGAGTGTGGTAGCAATGAAGGTCCACATTGGATAACTATTTTGCCTCTTATGAACGTACCATTAATGTACTTTGGTTAAGTCTTTGCCCAGCTAGTACTGGAAATCGGGTACTGAAGTCTTTGAGTGAAATTCAGCAATTAGCTGAAAAAATTACCTGACAGTACAGAGATTCTGAAAATGACCTTCATCGATACATATTAACCAAATCGATCTGCAGAGTTGAAGCATCTTTGTTTATATGAAGTAGCATATCGAAATATTGAAGCAAACAGTGACAGAGGAGGGTTTAAAGTACATGGATGTACTGGTAGTCTAGTGAGACATGAGGAGGCAAATCTCATCAATCACATGACACTGTCTTGCCCAACTGCAGAGAAAAAGATATTATTTCATTTTTGTCTTTTGCAGTTGTCTCCTATGGCGTACACAGAGTGATTTGCTTGGATGTTTTTAAATTTTTGAAGAATACTTTTTTTTTCTAAAAAAACTTAATTACATATCTGAGCAGTACTTGGAGTTACTGGTGAAAGAACTACATCAAGAAAAACTTTTGGCAACTGAATTGGCAAAAGAGACTTTCGTTGGAAGTCAAGATTCTGCATGAGGAGGTCAAAATGTTCTTGGTGAGCCAATATTTCAAACTGATGTTGAGCTTGCCACATAAGAAGTAGAAAGTGCAATGCAACAAAATAAAGCTGCAGATACACATTATGATGAAATAGTTAGTAAACTTAATATACAGAAAAAAGATCTTTATTATAAAATCAAAGATAGGTTCTTGCATGGTTTACAGCATGACAAGCATGAATGCTCTTGTATTCAATACAAACCTGTATGGTTGTATGTTAGTGATTACGCGATACATCCAACTGGAATATGTTCCTGTACACGTGGGTACGCTCAAGCGCAATGACATGTTTGTGCCTAAATTACTGACCAATCGCATGAGTCTGCGAGCAGACACACCTGAACATGGCCGTAACTGTGTCGAGAAAAGGCCCACTCACTTTGAAAGATGTTTTTTTACAGTCAATCAGATCGCGGGTTATGGTCACCCACCTATCAGAATCCATGAACAACCCTATCACACATTGCAGTGTATTGACATGGCTACGCCCATGCCATGTGAAAGAAATCTGCACGTGTGAAAAGACCCAATAGAATGTCAAGCTTCTTCGACATCAATATGTATCTTTGCACCTGATACACCAGCCATTCACTTCACAGTCTGCGATCTGCATGCCTACACATGACTTCAAGCCACGTCAACAAACGGCCCTATCAGACATTACAACATATTGAAAGAGCTACCCCCACAACATATAACAAAATCTGCGTGTGTGAAAGTGACCAATCAAGGCATGCGGCAGTGCATCGCCATGAATTATACTGATCATTGCTACTAGTGCTTTCAAGTTTACCAAGTAACGGCAAGAAGTTTTGGCACTTTAACTCTTTAATTGTTCCTCCTTTTTACCCACTTTTAACTTAATCCTCTTTTCCATTGTCTTGTCATTTGTTCGGTTTGTCTTATTTTTGGACTTAGTTTTGTTTTTCTTTTATTAAAGCTTTTTCGTTTTTAGTGGCATCTTTTTAGTGTTGTAATTTTTGTTGTTTTACATTTTCCTCTGCAGCTTGACATTTCAACATGTCTAAACAAAACAACAGTAGCAGCAGCGATGACAATGTCATCTGGGTCCCCAATCCATCACCATCCAGGAAGAAAGCCACAGGGACAAAAACCCCTATGGACAGTTGGAGATATTTCAAGTTAAATGAACACTGCTCCAAAAAGGAGATAGAGGATGTATAGTGCACATTGTGCATGAAGACTCTAAGACATGGAGCTTCAAAGGTTCAGTCGCAAAGCCTTAGAACATCTGTGATGATCAATCAACTGGCACAAGTGCATTGGGGATGATGTGGATGACACATATTGGAAATCACACAAACACCAAAAAATTAAAATGCATGGTGCACGTATATCGGCACCACATCCAGCAACTGATTCAGGCAGTGCAACACCACTGACATTGAATAAACCCTCAACTTCTGCAGCAGTGCCAACTGCACATGTTTAAATTTTACTGGCTACCAATGCCTCATTTATGAGAGTCATCTGTGCCACCAATGGGTAGCCATAGGACGTGCCACAACTAAGGATTGGGACAAGTTAATATCTCAACACCAGATTCATGGTCATGCATAGATTTTTTTTTTAAAGTGGCAATTTTGTTCCCCCCTTATATATGTATTTATTTATTGAACATTTTCATGGCACCTACACACACGTGTTTCCAGGCACCACAAGCCAAGAGGGGCATGGAAATCAAAAATGTAGAGCAACAAAAACTGTTACGTTGTCCTTGTGATAATCCTACTTTGCAAGTGCTCTACAAGGTGGTAAGTACAAGGGGAGTAGAGGGAGAAGTGCAGGAGTGGGGTGCTGTGTGGCCCAAGGTGGCAAGTGCCAGGGGAAAAGGAGGGAAAGGGAGGATAAGTGCAGTGGACAGGGAGGACAAAGTTGGGAAAGGGAGGCAGAGGGCATGTCCTTGCAAAAGATGCTGGGGCGACTGATAGGAGGTGGTCTGGCCCCTTTATGACTCTGAAGGGACCACACCCAGTCTCAGCGGCAGAGAGCGAGTTAACACGGGAAGAGCAGAGGGAAGTAAGAGGAGAAAAGGAAAGCCTTTAGAAGTTTCTGGAACTTAAGAAAATCTGGCTCAAGTCTGAGCGGGAGGGAGGTTGTTCCAGAACGAGGTACCACCTAAGGAAAGGGATCTACCTACCACTCTCTGCTTGTAGAAACGTTTTACATGCAGAGAGTTGGAGCCAGAAGACTGAAGGACTCTGGCCAGGAGGTATTTAGGGAAGGAAAGCTGGATGTAAAGAGGTCCCAGACAGCCTTGTGGATAATGGACAGGGTCTTGAATTTCAGCCTCGGCGTCTCCGGGAGCCAGTGGAAATATTTTAGGGCTGTAGATATGTGGTTCCTGGGCTTGAGGGCAAGGATAAGACTTGTAGTCCTATCCTGTATTAGTTGAAGTGGACAAAGGGATGAAAGTGGTAGATTGAGGAAAAGGCTTTTGCAATAGATCAGCCTAGAGAGAACCAGGGCTCTGGAGAGGTTGAGCTTCTGGGGGAAGGTGAGTAAGGGTAGAATGCCCGTGAGAAGGTGGAGCTGAAATGTGGATTTCTTGGCAAGGCCTGTGATGTGTGTGAAGAAAGAGAGAGAGGAGTCACATATGATCGCAAGGAGTGTGGCCAGAGAATGGAGGGAAACAAGGAGGAGGTAACCCAATGAGAACAATCTCTGCCTTACTGGCATTAAGCAGAAATCTTTGGCAGAGCACCATGAATATATAGCAGCCAGGTATGAGGGAGAAGGAGGAGGAGGTACAGGATGGCATCTTGAAAGAGAGCTGTGTGTTGTCTGCATAACACTGGAAATGACGGGAGAAAGTGGAGGTTAGGTGGGCCAGAGGGGCCAGGTATATGTTGATGAGCCATGGCGATAGGATAGAGCCCTGAGGGATGTCAAAGTCAGAGAGTCCAATCGAGGAGAGAAAAGGACCCATTTGCTCCTTCGAAAGTCTGTTAACAAGGAAGGAGGTAAGCCATGTTATTGCCCTGCACATGATCGATTGGGTATCATGGAGATGGTCTATGAGGATTAAGTGGTTGAGTGTGTTGAAGGCAGAAGAAAGATCAAGGGGCATACGAACAGAGGTATTGTTAGAGTCCAGGTTAGAGAGTAGGTCTTCACAGGTGTTCAGGAGAGCAGCTTCCATGCCTCTGGCCGCCCTGAAACCAAAGTGGTGGTCATGGAGGCAACCCACCACTTCAGTGTGGAGGGTCAGTTGGGGGATAACCAGCTTCTCCATGATTTTGCCCAAAAAAAGCGGTACTAGAGATAGGGCGGTAGTTAGCTGGGCAAAAACGGGATAGCAGATTGCTTTTTTAGGAGAGGGTGCACACAAGAGTGCTTATGGGGTTGAGGGAAGGAACCAGTGGTGAATGAGTGGTTGCAGATGTCAGTCAACACTTTGGCAAGAGAGGTGGTGTTCTCCTTGATGGTTCTGGAGGAGCAGGGGAGCACAGGTTTAGAGGAGACTTTCATAGAGCAGACAACTCTAGAGATCTCATCTGGTGTAATGGGAGAGAAAGAGGAGAGTATGGTGGGGGGGCAAGGGAGTCTAAGAGATTGGGGGTCAGGGGAGCAGATGACAGAGAGGTCAGGATGCCCCGAGTTTTGGAGCAAAGGTGGATGGCCAGTACATAGAATAGGGCCTGGAAGGGAGGAGAGATGGGGACACTGTGGTAGAGTTGACATGTTCCTTGAAGATTGTACATAGTTCAGCTGTATTATTGGTCGCTCCAGAGATTCAGGCTTGAACATGAGCACTCTTCTTGGAGCAGATGGAGAGACGATATTGGATAGAACTTCATAATAGAATGCTATTTATATCAACGCATTCCTTAATGCACTAATTAGCTCATGATATTTATTCCAATGATCCTTGACATATTCTGTCAACATTACAATAAGAATCCCTTCTACAGAGTTTTCATGAAAAGTAAATGCACATTTGATGTCAT
Organism: Ambystoma mexicanum; assembly: GCA_002915635.3. Taxonomy (NCBI): domain Eukaryota; kingdom Metazoa; phylum Chordata; class Amphibia; order Caudata; family Ambystomatidae; genus Ambystoma; species Ambystoma mexicanum. The sequence goes on from CM010938.2 coordinate 142,525,050, forward strand.
CAGTGATGTCATCAATGACATTTGTGATGTCATCTTTGATGTCCTGGGTGTTAGTCTTAGCAGTGCACGGTGGTGGCGCGAGTTATGGTTGGTTATCTTACCATAACTACGAATTTCAGGGGTTTTTTGGTTTTACTTGGAACCATAACGTCCCTTTAACAACGTTTTTCTTACTTAATTTCATAGGTTTTTAGCAGCGCAACTTAACCATAATGTCCCTTTCACAATGTTTTTTATTGAATTTCATAGGTTTTTAGTAGCGCAACGTGACCATAATATCCCTGACTTTATATACATGTAACATAGAACATATTGAAACCCCAGCAATTGATTTTGATGTCCGCAGACGAACGCAGACAACACCAACACTACCCAAAAACTCAGGGGGTATTTTGAATTGTTATATTGTGCCATATGAACAGTGTGAACAGTGCACAAGTTCAAAAACCAGCACACAAACACATTATATGTAGTAATAAATAAGAAATAGAACCTATATATCTAACAGATCAACCATCCATGTACTAAATGGAATATACCAAAATAAAAAAAAGATAGCCTTCAACATAATTACCTCACAGAAACTGCACAACTAGGAGCAACAGCAGATCTACAGACCAGTAAGAACACAACTTACCAGAAGCTAGTAAAATGTTTGTATTAGATACAATAAAAGTAATATATATTTTTTTCACAGACATGTCCAGTACTTTGGAGTGGCTTGAGGAGAATTTCCCACGTGAGGAAACGTCTGAAGATAGTGACACTAATGATAGACACTTCTCTATATAACCAAATGAATAAGCATTACTTTATGTACACTTATCATACATATATATTTTTTAACAGACCATACAAACAATGAAAATAGTACACCAAAAGACACATTGGATAAGACTCTCCAGCACATGGAAGAAAAAATGGACATGCTCATGGCAAATTTCAACCATTTGAAGAACTTTATAGACGACCACATAAAAGGAAAAATTAAATATCATTGTCCCACATATACCTGTCCCCCTCTCCATATCCCAGTCAATTACCTCCAAACCCTCTCCACGAACAAAAACGTTTTGATGAGACTTCCATCCCTTCATCTCCTCCTATCCATCATCTTGAAACCCCCAATTCCCCTGTGTTTGTATCAGTTTCTGCTTCCCCTTCTCTTTCATAAATTGTAACATCTATATATAATAAAATAAAAATATATATGTGTTCTAATTCATTTCTTTTCTTTTTAAAAAAAAGCAGTTCAGGTGTCCGCGGACAGGCGCGGGTGTCCGAATGTCCGTAAAGAAACAAAATGGGGGCGTCCTAAGGACACTATACCTGTCCGTACTGTTTGCATGCAAGTTGAAACTGTTCTAAGAACACAGCTGGTGTTCGGAATGTCCGCAATCAAACTACACATGCAGTGTCCTGAAATGTTCGTCAATAAACAAAATGGAGGTGTCCTAAGGACACTATTTCTGTCTGTAGTGTCTGCAGGCAAGTTGAAACTGTTGCAAGAACAGGCGCGGTGTCTAGGAGGTCCGATATTAAATAAAATGGGGGTGTCTTAAGGACACTATTCCTGTCCGTAGTGTCCACAGGCAAGTTGAAACTGTTCTGAGAACAGGTGCGGTGTCCGGGATGTCCGCAATTAAACAAAATGGGGGTGTCCTAAGGACACTATTCTTGTCCGTACTGTCTGCAGGCAAGTTGAAACTGTTCTAAGAACACGCGCGGTGTCCGGGATGTCCGTAAGCAATCAAAATGGAGGTGTCCTAAGGACACTATATCTGTCTGTGCTGTAAGCAAGCAAAGTAAAACTGTTCTTAGAACACAGTAGGTGTCCGCGGACATAAAAAATGCCCATACTGCATGGTTAAAACGTTTGATTCTATGGGTGTGATATGCTGCAGTGGTTGTGGCCATGGCCTAGAGTCTTGGGTGAATATGTATGAAATATTTGCAAATCTACATTTTATGTACTGTTTGATTTGTATAGTTTACATGTGAAGTTTTGTGTACATCATGTCATTAAGATTGTAGAGTTTGGTAACAAGCACTGCAGTATAACTTATCCATTGAAGTAAACATTTTGCATTGTGGTGTACGGTTACATGTTTGCTTCAATGGTTGTGTTATGGATCAGTATTTATGAGTTCTACTTATAATATACTTACTGTTTGGTTTGGTAACTGAAGCACATATATTCTTTGTGAATTTCTGTGATAAAAGAAAAGATCATGTTAGTGTCGGTAGTTTATAAGGACTTATAACATTGAATAATAGACATTTTTGATTCATTTCGACCTTCATATTTTGTAGATTACAAACCAGTGTACTGTACAATTTGCTCAGGTTCTGTGTTTGTTGTTAAATCATTGGGTCTGTGGGAAAAAAAAACCCATGTTGGATTTTGTTTTGGTACAGTACATGTATTTTTGTGTTTTCTGTATTTACTTGTTGTTTCTGGCTAATGTTGGCTTGTTGCAGACTGTTAGATACTTGTTGTTGAATTGTAACTGATTATACTTTTTATTTATATTCCCAAATTGTTAATCTATCTGTTGGGTTGTTGCAGATTCTTGGGGCAGTTAGATATATGTTGACGCATTTTAATTGTTTATTTTTGTTATTTTTCAGTGGTATTCATTTATCTGTTTCAGTTGTTGCAAAATCTTGGGGCAGTTAGATACCTGTTGGTGCATTCTAACTGTTTATTTCTTCTTATAATTTAGCGGTATTGATTTATCTGTTTGGTTGTTGCTGAATCTTGGGACAGTTAGATACCTGTTGGCGTATTCTAACTGTTTATTTCTTCTTATAATTTAGTGGTATTGATTTATATGTTTGGTTGTTGCAGAATCTTGGGGAAGTAAGATACCTGTTGGCGTATTCTAACTGTTTATAGTTTTCTAATTGAAGTTTTATTAATGTTTATGCACAAATTAGTTATTAAATTTTGGTTTTAAGAATATTACATAAGCGTTTATAAGATATGCTGGTAATCTTTGCTTTAAAGTAATGGTGCTATCATTGCATTCGAACCATCCACAAATATTTTTTATATATGCAGTGTAGTGACCTGCATTGGTTGTGGTTCCTGCATGGTAGCTTATACCTATGGTTGTGAAGGTTTTCTTACCAAGTGATATTTGATCATGTGTTAATCCAGTCAGCTTGCAGTTGTTTTTGGTGCCATCTGCATTGTAACGTAAAAGTATTAGTATTACGTATTTACTATGTGTTTGTATTAGTAAGGTGGAGCGATTATCTGAATTGCAGGTAGTACATAATCTGCCATGGTTTGCATTTTGTACACGTTGCTGATATGGAACGGATTCACAGTTAGGTATGGATAAATACACAAAACGTTCATTAGGGATTTGTTCATGTTGCATATTGTTGCACAAAGTGCATGTATGTTTCCACATGTATGGAATCTGGAGGATTTAATTTATAGGTATGTTTTTTTTTCCAGTACTTGTAGCAAGTACATTAGAAATTCTTGTGGATCTTCTTGTGAGTTTATAGTGAATTTCACCATTCCAGCACAGTAGTCCAATTCTTGTCTTATTCCATGGACACTATATGTGTTGTCAGGATTGTTGGTTGCATTTCTATGAAGGACTAACATTTGCAAACACAATTGGTCTTTACTGTGTAAGTAAATGTTGTCAACAATTGGTGGCAATTGAAATAGAATATTGATTGCTACATTTGCATAGCAATTTACACCAGTTATATTTGAAAAATTGACTGGACCAGATAGTTCTGTGTCCAAGTCATTTTTTTGGAGTGTGTGTTGCTTCTTTGAAGAAGTACCTGAGTTACTTTGAGTAATAGATTCTTCTTTGGTGTAGTAATTGATGAAATATTAGCTTCTTTTACTCTCTTTAGAGGATTTGCAATGACATCCTGTTGCATTTCTGTTTGAACTAGTTTTCTTTTACAATGTTTGCTTTTTGTGGAACAGGATATGTTTTTAGATGGGGGTGTATAGTAAACGTAGTCTATTGTATTCTAAAATGCAAGGACTATCAGCATTTACTTTCCTTGCATCAAAGTTGATTAGAAATAGACAGTCAAGTGTATGTGTTCCCAATATCTATCAATGCGTTACCTAAGGTAATGTGAATGTTGACTGCGTATGCTAGAGTTAGAGAAAATTGTTCTCTGTGTAGATACATGTCTTTGAAAAGAAGGAATCGAGCTGTTGAGCGCCCTATCCTTCTTACCTCTGAAAGTTTGTCAAAGAGAATATTGACAAACTGAATATTTTTGTCACGTGGGTTTGTTTGAAAGCCAACAACTGTACCCAGTGCTCCATTAACTAGTTCTTGCTTCACGTCAAGGTTACGTCTAAGCATTACTCTACAGTTTAAAGATAATTTTAATATTTTCTCCAAACCATCTGTGTTGGAGATCGAATTTTCTAAGGTATTTAGTCTTGTTGTGGCTTGTTGACACCTGGGTAGTGTCATACCATGTACGTCTAGTTTGTCTGTTGCGGAAATTTCAATTATTGGTTGCATTTCTTTTTTCAACATTGTTTCATTGAATTTTGAATGGCTTGCAAGAGTTGGCATCAAAGACATACAATTGACATTTTTGTGTGCTAATTGTTCCATGACATCAGTAGCACATGATTTATGGCCATAGAGTGCATGGATGTGCCTGGTTTTTAATATTGATTGTGCTTCTTGAGATAGTACACCAACTCTAATAATTTTTAAAATGTTGGCGTACGTGAGGTCTGCAGACTGGTGCATGTTTTCTGTTAATTCTCTGTTTTGGAAATGTTGCCAAAGGTTGACATTTCCTATGCTGCCAAGAGTTTTATGGCACAGTTTGTGCCCTAAGGTTTTAAAAATAGGTTCATCTTTCACTGGTGTCAATTGAAGATCTCCGAAAACAATAATGTGTTTTCCTCCAAAGAGCTCTTCGTAGTCTGTTTTGAGGACCTCTTGTAATCTAAGGTGAATCAAAGCCAACATTAGATTGGAGACCATGCTCACCTCACCTATTAGCAGCATTTTCATGTGTTTGAAAACTCTGTGTAGTTCCATTGCAGCTTCTGTGGAAAGTTTGTAATAGTCTAATTTGTTTTGGTGTCTACTGGACGGAGTAGTAATCGGTGTAAAGTGACACCGCCTATTTTGTAGGCAACTAAACCTGTGGGGGCAGTTACAACAGCTGACATTTTGTTGTTTGTCAATTGTTGAAGGAACTTGCTGATGATTTTGATTAAGAATGTTTTGCCTGAACCAGCTTCACCACTGACGTATAGTAGTATAGGTTTGTAATTTTGACAGGTACATTCTTTATTTTCATGTTGTATACCATGTGCAATTTCTTTTGTTACTTCTTGAAAAATGGTACGCTGCTCTTTGTTCAATTTTGATTGTAGTACAGTTAAGTCTTTTGTATCTTCTTCATAGTGACACATGGTGTTTTCTACTTCTGGCATAGCTAATTCTGCCTCATTTGCTATTAGTGTCTGTCCCAGTGGTTCTTGGCTTCCTGTTACAGAAGGTTGACTACTGTCGGGAGTGTCCTTATCTAGTTGGGCCTGGAGTTCTTCTTCGTGTTGCTGTTCATTGTGCAACATTGTTTTGTACTGTGTAAAGTTTACATCGGTGATAGTGCTTTCTTTTGCTTTGAAAGTGTCTTCATAGGAGTCATAGTTATCTAGTATCTCTTCATATTATTTTTGTATGTGAAGTTTTGGGTTATGTGGTATAACCACATGGTTTCCAAAGTGGTACTTATGTTTGGGTAGTATGTGTCTAATAAATTGTTTTTCAAAATGTCTTGGCTATTGGGATCATTTTTGGCTATTGTTTCTATGTCATTGTATGATTTGTGAACTCTTTTTCTAGATTTAGCAGGACCAAGACTTATCCATACTATATTTCAAATTTCCCATACAAAGCAGTACCGGTTAAACAATCTGCATCTTCATAGCAGCCACATTCTCTATGGGAGAGCATTTTTATGCCTAAGCTGTACAATTTCTGAGACAGTGTTTTGTCTGATGATAGGTCATTCCAGAGGTCTTGAAGCTCTGTTTTTTCTGCTTTGGTTAAGTAGGCTGAAACCTGTCGTGCAACTGCAGTGGAATTCTCTTCAATGCACTGCACATCTATGTTTGCATTCCATAAGAGGGTAATTATTGCATTGTAATCATTGATATATTTTGCTTCTTCTGTTCTTTTTATGTAATATGTGTTCTCAGGTGATATACCTTTAACCCTATGTCTAAATGAAGACATAAAATTGTTCACTTCACCTGTTTCTGTAACAAGTCTAGGGAAACCAAAGCGGCATTTGGTGTAGTATTTGCCTTTGTTTTTGTATTTGCGACAACCATATTTGCCACATTTGTGTCTTTGAAATTGTAAAATTTGTGCATGAAGATCACTATTTTTTGCTTCTGATGCAATTTCACAAGTGACATATTTTTCGATAAATGGTAAAACAGTGGCATCACGGTCTTGACCAAATTTAGGAGCATCTTTAATCCATAAAAGCATGTGGATATGTGGTGCTCCTTTGGCTTGGTATTCTTTTCTCCAAAAGAAGTGTTGCACTTCTCCGAGGGGACAAACAGTTTTATTACAAATAAAATGTAGCATAGCAATGAAACGATGATGGAAATATCTTTAAACATTAACAGGATCTAGAGAGCAAAGTTCTCCAGGTGTTAGTATATCTATGTTTGTTTTGTTTTTGTTTGATATGCGTAGGAAATCATGTACATCTTCCCATGCATATTCTGCACAACTTAATGTAACAAACCAAGTGGGTGGGCCAAGGTTTCTTATCATACAACGTACATCTCCGTGACGTCAGAACCAGTACTCTTTAGTACCACGCATGTTTACTAACAGATTTGTAATGCTTGATTGTAAAACCTCATCTTTTTCTTGCACTTTTTGTAGTAATTGCGTAGCTGACATATTTTGAAAGTGGGTTCCTGATTTCAATTTGTGTGTAACTCCGTAAGATAGAGTTGCTAGTTCACTTTCAATAAGTAGGTGGAATATGTATTTCACAGTTTGTCTAAATCTGGGATCTTTAGAATACATTCGTAACGAGCGGTATTCTGATGCTGTTATCTGAGTGGATCTATCATCGTACCTTCCTCCTTTGCCAGTAGGAAAGATTAGAGGAAAAGCACGTGCTTCTATACTTTTTTCCCATATGCTGATTGGTGATCCTTTGGTTTGTTGCATTTGGTATGTTTCTAGTGCATCATCTATGGTGTCATTAGAGTGTAATGGATGAATTGTATAATGGTGTAAAATATTGGATTCTGTAGCAGGATCTAGAAGTTCAAATTGACCAGTTTCTGGTGACTCCTGAATTATTTCAGTTGTTTCCCTTAAGTTGTCTTCAATATTTATGTTTTTGTAGTATTCATTATTGTCTTTTAGATATTGCAAGGCTTGTCTAACTTTATGTAAGTCTACGAGTTGTTGCCAAATTGTGTTGTCTTTTGTAGGTACACCATTTACAAAGACAATTAAAGATTGCTCTATTGGACGTTGCACTCCCAGAGTGTGCACATTTTCTTTTAGATCTAATGGTAAATAAACTACTTTGCCACAAATGTCTTTCACCAATTCAGAGGGAGGTAATTGTGCTGTTTTTGGTTGAAGGCATATTATTGCTTGAAATGGGTGCACTGTTTGAATTATGATGCTCTCATATAAATTGAGTTGTTGCAGGGGTTTTGGTAGTGGGAATAATTCCAGATTATTTGTGATAGCACGTGAAGGAGTTTGATTGTTGTCAAGTTTTGTAGTGCAGTAACTGCAAAGTATGAAGGGGTCAGTTATTTTGTATGTGTTTTCTGCTATAACACAGAGAGCTAATTCAAACCATTTGGAATCTTCATTGTTTTCTATTTTGTATGTTACGTCTATAGTTTTTGAGTTACTTTTATAAACATTTCTGCGGCAACACACACACACATGGTTTGGTACTTCAGCGGATGTACTTTTAAATGTTAGTATTTCTTTTTTGTATATAAGTAGTAGAAGGTTGCCACCTGTAGAATTCTTCCTAGTCTGTTCTAAAGCTACTGCATTTTGTAAGTGGCTTTCACTTCCAAAATATTTTTTCTGGATATGCTCTATTTCTTCCAGTAGGTCTTTGGCTGTACCATGTACAAGATTGTTATTTAAATTGGCTAGTGCTAAAGCAGGACATTTAGCATAGTACAGTTTGTAGACTAGATTTCTTATAGTTGAATGATGTGTTGATATCATTTTGATATGATGGAAGGTGCTTTTGCAAATAGGTCCTGAAATGCAGGCCAATGAATGTCCTTGTAGTCCTGTGTATTTGCGTACTGGACAGGTATCCATATTTTGCAGCAACTTCTTTTTGATTTTGTCTTTGCCTTTCAGATACTGATTGAGGAAATGGCGTAAAGATTTGAAAGATTTTTTGGCAATGTTACACATTGACGTGCATGGCCATTTGTATAATGGACATTCTGGTTCAGTCGAATGGAGTTTTCTGGGGATATTTTTTTAAGCAATATTTCTTGTTGCATTATGGCATTATTAAGTTTTTCATAACCTCGTCCACTGCTATGTATGGCAATTGTGTTTGTTTTATTTGTTTGTATGCTTCTTCATTAAAATATGGTTCTGTGCTTGTGGTGTGACTCCATTCACCTCCATAGATATTTAAGAAGTTATTTTTGTTGACATTCCGTTTATTGAGAAGTCTTTTTTGCAATTTAGTAGTTAGTTTTGTTAGTGGTTTCATTCTGTTTAACACTAAAATAAACAACTTTCTTTTGAGAAGGATTGCACTGTCTATCAAAGCTTCTAAGATTAATTTTCTACAGTAGGTTTTAAGGGTTGTGCATGATGTGTCTCCTGTTTTTATAAGATTCTGAAGGACTATGTGGCAGAACATTTTTGCTAAAATACTTTTTTTGGTATGGTTACTTGCTAC
>CM010938.2:142534033-142558027 GCA_002915635.3 Ambystoma mexicanum
CCTGCACTGCGGGGGGTGGGGGTGGTGGGAGACATGAGTGGGGGCCTGGTGGAGGCTGCCCCTGCACTGCTGGGGGTGGGGGTGGTGGGAGACATGAGTGGGGGCCTGGTGGAGGGTGCCCTGATGCTGGGGGGTGGGGGTGCAGGGGGACATGAGTGGGGCCTGGTGGAGGGTGACCCTGCACTGCCGGGGGTGGGGGTGGTGGGAGACATGAGTGGGGGCCTGGTGGAGGGTGACCCTGCACTGCCGGGGTGGGGGTGGTGGGAGACATGAGTGGGGCCTGGTGGAGGTGACCCTGCACTGCTGGGGGGTGGGGGGGTGGGAGACATGAGTGGGGGCCTGGTGGAGGCTGCCCCTGGTGGCTGGGGGGTGGGGGTGGTGGGAGACATGAGTGGGGGCCTGGTGGAGGGTGACCCTGGATGCTGGGGGGTGGGGGTGCAGGGGACATGAGTGGGGCCTGGTGGAGGGTGACCCTGCACTGCGGGGGGTGGGGGTGGTGGGAGACATGAGTGGGGGCCTGGTGGAGGGTGACCCCTGCACTGCCGGGGGTGGGGGTGGTGGGAGACATGAGTGGGGGGCCTGCTGGAGGCTGCCCCTGCACTGCGGGGGTGGGGTGGTGGGAGACATGAGTGGGGCCTGGTGGAGGCTGCCCCTGCACTGCTGGGGGGTGGGGGTGGTGGGAGACATGAGTGGGGGCCTGGTGGAGGGTGACCCTGGATGCTGGGGGGTGGGGGTGGTGGGAGACATGAGTGGGGGCCTGGTGGAGGGTGCCCTGCACTGCTGGGGGTGGGGGTGGTGGGAGACATGAGTGGGGGCCTGGTGGAGGGTGACCCTGCACTGCTGGGGGTGGGGGTGGTGGGAGACATGAGTGGGGCCTGGTGGAGGTGACCCTGCACTGCCGGGGGGTGGGGTTGTGGGAGACATGAGGGGGGCCTGGTGGAGGGTGACCCTGGATGCTGGGGGGTGGGGTGCAGGGAGACATGAGTGGGGGCCTGGTGGAGGCTGCCCCTGCACTGCTGGGGGTGGGGGTGGTGGGAGACATGAGTGGGGGCCTGGTGGAGGGTGACCCTGGATGCTGGGGGTGGGGGTGCAGGGGGACATGAGTGGGGGCCTGTGGAGGCTGCCCCTGGTGGCTGGGGGTGGGTGGTGGAGACATGAGTGGGGCCTGGTGGAGGTGCCCCTGCTGGCTGGGGGGGTGGGGTGGGAGACATGAGTGGGGGCCTGGTGGAGGGTGCCCTGCACTGCTGGGGGGTGGGGTGGTGGGAGACATGAGTGGGACTGGGTGGGGGCCTGTGCAGGTGCCCCGCAGTGCTGGGGGTGGGGGTGGTGGGAGACATGAGTGGGGGCCTGGTGGAGGTGCCCCGTGCCTGGGGGTGGGGTGGGGAGACATGAGTGGGGCCTGTGGAGGGTGCCCTGCACTGCGGGGGTGGGGGTGGTGGGAGACATGAGTGGGGCCTGGTGGAGGGTGCCCCTGCACTGCTGGGGGTGGGGGTGGGGAGACATGAGTGGGGGCCTGGTGGAGGGTGCCCCTGCACTGCTGGGGGTGGGGTGGTGGGAGACATGAGTGGGGGCCTGGTGGAGGTGCCCCTGGTGCTGGGGGTGGGTGGTGGGAGACATGAGTGGGGCCTGGTGGAGGGTGCCCTGCACTGCTGGGGGTGGGGGTGGTGGAGACATGAGTGGGGGCCTGGTGGAGGGTGCCCTGCACTGCTGGGGGTGGGGGTGGTGGGAGACATGAGTGGGGGCCTGGTGGAGGGTGCCCCTGCACTGCTGGGGGGTGGGGGTGGTGGGAGACATGAGTGGGGGCCTGGTGGAGGCTGCCCCTGCACTGCTGGGGGGTGGGGTGGTGGAGACATGAGTGGGGCCTGGTGGAGGCTGCCCCTGCAGTGGCTGGGGGGTGGGGGTGGTGGGAGACATGAGTGGGGGCCTGGTGGAGGCTGCCCCTGCACTGCTGGGGGGTGGGGTGGTGGGACATGAGTGGGGCCTGGTGGAGGCTGCCCCTGCACTGCTGGGGTGGGGTGGTGGAGACATGAGTGGGGCCTGGTGGAGGCTGCCCCTGCACTGCTGGGGGTGGGGGTGGTGGAGACATGAGTGGGGGCCTGGTGGAGGCTGCCCCTGTGGCTGGGTGGGGGTGGTGGGAGACATGAGGTGGGGCCTGGTGGAGGCTGGCCATGGTGCGAGGGGGTGGGGTGGTGGGAGACATGCATTGTTGATCAGTAGTGCAAGGTGACATGTGGGTTGGCTGGGGCATGCCCATGGTGTGATGGCTGCCTGCGGGACATGAGCAGGGGTGCAGGGTAGTCCCCCGTTGGTGTGGGCTGCCTGCAGGGGCCGTGGAGGTTGTGGAGCGTACACCTGGGAGGACCCACAAGGCCAATTCACGTGTAGTACTCCCAGAACACCTGAAATACACGTACCCTGATGGAATAGCGTGTGCAAACTTCCCGCACACACATGTAATACACGTACCTGCTCGCACTGGCCCATCACGTGTGGAACTTTCCGCGCACAGCCCTTAAATGCACGTACCTGCAGAATTCGCGTTGTGGAACTTCCACGCCACCCTGAAAGACACGTACCCTGCTTCATGGATCGCGTGTGGAACTTCCCGCGCACCCCTGAAATACACGTACCCTGCTATCGCGTGTGGAACTTCCCGCGCACCCTGAAATACACGTACCCAGGCTATTCGCGTGTGGAACTTCCCGCGCACCCTGAAATACACGTACCCGGCCATATCGCGTGTGGAACTTCCCGCGCACCCCTGAAATCCACGTACCCTGACTGAATCGCGTGTGGAACTTCCCGCGCACCCTGAAATACACGTACCCTGCCGCATAATCGCGTGTGGAACTTCCCGCGCACCCCTGAAATACACGTACCCTGCTGAAATCGCGTGTGGAACTTCCCGCGCACCCTGAAATCCACGTACCCTGCGCATATCGCGTGTGGAACTTCCCGCGCACCCTGGAATACACGTACCCTGATGAATCGCGTGTGGAACTTCCGCGCACCCCTGAATACACGTACCCTGCTCGCACTGGCAATCGCGTGTGGAAATTCCCGCGCACCCTGAAATACACGTACCCTGCTGAATCGCGTGTGGAACTTCCCGCGCACCCCTGAAATACACGTACCCTGCTCGCATGGCAATCGCGTGTGGAACTTCCCGCGCACCCCTGAAATACACGTACCTGATGAATCGCGTGTGGAACTTCCCGCGCCCTGAAATACACGTACCCTGCTGCACTGCGATCGCGTGTGGAACTTCCCGCGCACCCTGAAATACACGTACCCTGATGGAATCGCGTGTGGAACTTCCCGCGCACCCCTGAAATACACGTACCCTGCTGCAATCTGCGTGTGAACTTCCCGCGCACCCCTGAAATACACGTACCCTGCATGATCGCGTGTGTGAACTTCCCGCGCACCCCTGAAATACACGTACCCTGCGCAATGCTGCGTGTGAACTTCCCGCGCACCCCTGAAATACACGTACCCTGCTGAATCGCGTGTGGAACTTCCCGCGCACCCCTGAAATACACGTACCTGCTGACTGGCAATCGCGTGTGGAACTTCCCGCGCACCCCTGAAATCACGTACCCTGCATATCGCGTGTGGAACTTCCCGCGCACCCTGAAATCCACGTACCCGCCAATCGCGTGTGAGGACTTCCCGCGCACCCCGGTATACACGCACACGTATTTTTTGTCAGCGGGTGTCCGTGTTTGTGGGTACCCCTTTGCACGTCATTTGTCCTGGAGGGCACAGTATAGGACATTCATCATGGCAGTATATAGGTGCTATTTGTTGGCGCACCTTTTGGCGCACATTTCTTACAGCCGCAGAGACGCTACCGCCTGCTTTCTTGTGGCGGTCGTGTTTGTGCCTGTGCGCTGGTTTGAGCGTGCGCTTTTTTGCCCTATTCTATTCCATGAATACGTGTTGTAGGCGAGCGTGTGGGCGTTCCGCGCACTTGTGCCCTGTACTTCCCCCGTGACGCCCACGTTTTGGCAAGTTGTTCCCCATTCCGAGTGTTACGCCCGTGTTCGCCTACTTTTGTTGCGTGCGCCGCGCTATGTGCGATTTTCGCTGTGGCCTGTGCGATTTTCGCTGTGACCTGGCGCACGCTGTTAGATGGCCTGTGCGCCAACGTGCGCCGCGCACTTTTTTATCGCACATCCGCTGGTTTTCTCGCGCACGGACTTCCATGAATCGATGTGCGCTGCTTTTCGTGCGATTTTCGCACTTGCACTGCGATTTTCGCTATTCCACTGCGATTCGCACGTTTTTGCCACTTGCGCCGCGCTAACATGATCGGCCTTTTATTACATTGTATAATACATTCAGTTTTTTTACCCTCATTTAGTTTTAAAACCAGTGTACTGTGTATTTGGTGAGTTTTTGTGTTGTTTTTCAATCATTGTGTCTGTGGGAAAAAAAATCCATGTCGGATTAAAAAAAAACTTTTTTTGTTATGCTACAGTCTATTTGTTTGCTTTCAGTGTTCACTTGTTGTTTCTGGCTAATGTTCTATCTGTTGGCTTGTTGCAGATTTTTGGAGCAGTTAGATACCTGTTGGCGTATTCTAACTGCCCATTCTTTGTTATAATTTAGTGGTATTGATTTATCTGTTTGGTTGTTGCAAAATCTTGGGGCAGTTAGATAACTGCTGTCGTATTTTAACTGTTTATTTCTTGTTATAATTCAGTGGTATTCATTTATCTGTTTGGTTGTTATAGAATCTTGGGTCAGTTAGATACCTGTTGCGTATTCTAACAGTTTATAGTTGTATAATTGAAATTTTGTTAATGTTTAAGTACAGATTAGTTAATGATTGCATTGTAATCATTGATATATTTTTCTTCTTCTGTTCTTTTTATGTAGTATGTGTTCCTAGGTGATTTACCTTTAACACTATATCTAACTGAAGACATGAAGTTGTTCACTTCACCTGTTTCTGTAACTGGTCTAGGGAGACCAAAGCAGCATTTGGTGTAGTATTTCCCTTTGTTTTTGTATTTGCGACGACAATATTTGCCACATTTGTGTCTTTGAGATTGTATAATTTGTGCATGAAGATCACTATTTGTTGCTTTCAATGGAATTTCACAAGTGACATATTTTTCGATAAACTGTAAAACAGTGGAATCACTGTCTTGACCAAATTTAGGAGCATCTTTAATCCATAAAAGCAAGTGGATATGTGGTGCTCCTCTGGCTTGGTATTCTTTTCTCCAAAAGAAGTGTTGCACTTCTCTGAGGAGAGGAACAGTTTTATTACAAATAAAGTATAGCATAGCAATGAAACGATGATGGAAATATCTTGAAACATTAACAGGATCTAGAGAGCAAAGTTTTCCAGGTGTTAGTATATCTATGTTTGTTTTGTTTTTGTTTGATATGTGTAGGAAATCATCTAAATGTTCCCATGCATATTCTGCACAACTTAATGTAACAAACCAAGTGGATTGGCCAGGGTTTCTTATCATACAACATACATCTCTGTGACGTCTGAACCAGTACTCTTTCGTACCAAGCATGTTTGCTAACTGATTTGTAATTCTTGATTGTAAAACCTCATCATTTTCTTGCACTTTTTGTATTCATTGCATAGCTGACATATTTTGAAAGTGGGTTCCTGATTTCAATATGTGTGCAACGCCGTAACATAGAGTTGCTAGTTCACTTTCAAAGAGTAGGTGGAATATGTATTCCACATTTTGTCTAAATCTGGATCTTCAGAATACATTCGTAATGAGCGAGTATTCTGATGCTGTTTTCTGAATGGTCTATCATCGTATCTTCCTCCTTTGCAGTAGGAAAGAGTAGAGGAAAAGCATGTGCTTCTATACTTTTTTCCCATATGCTGATTGGTGATCTTTGTTTGATCGCATTTGGTACGTTTCTAGTGCATCTTCTATGGTGTCATTAGAGTGCAATGGATGAATTGTATAATGGTCTAAAGTATTGGATATTGTAGCAGGATCTAGAAGTTCAAATTGACCAGTTTCTGGTGACCTTGAATTATTTCAGTTGTTTCCTTAGATTTTCTTCAATATTTATTTCTTTGTAGTATTCATTATTGTCTTTTAGATATTGGAAGGCTTGTCTAACTTTATATAAATCTACCAGCTGTTGCCATATTTTTTTGTCTTTTGTAGGTACTCCATTTACTAATATAATTAAAGATTGCTGCATTGGACGTTGCACTCCAGAGTGTGCACATTTTCTTTTATATTAATGGTAAATAACTACTTTCCACAAATGCCTTTACCAATTCAGAGGGAGGTAATTTTGCTGTTTTTGGTTGAAGGCGTATTATTGCTTGAAATGGGTGCACTGTTTGAATTATGATGCTCTCATATAAATTGAGTTGTTGCAAGGTTTTGGTAGTGGGAATAATTCCAATTATTTGTGATAGCACGTGAAGGAGTTTGGTTGTTGTCAAGTTTTGTAGTGCAGTAACTGCAAAGTATTGAGGGGTCAGTAATTTCGTATTTGTTTTCTGCTACAAGGTAGAAATCTAACTCAAACCATTTGGAATCTTCATTGTCTTCTATTTTGTATGTTACGGCTATAGTGTTTGTGTTACTTTTATAAAAAGTTCTGCGCCAACACACACACACATGGTTTGGTACTTCAGCGGATGTGCTTTTGAATTTTAGTATTTCTTTTTTGTATGTGTGGAGCAGAAGGTTCCCATGTGCAGCATTGTTGCTAGTCTGTTGTAAAGCTATTGCTAACAATCGGGAGAACCTGAGAGGGAGATTTCACCACAGCAATCGGGAACATTTATTTTTCCCATAGGATTGCATTCGGATTCGCATTAATTTAGGTGGGCGACAGTAAAAAATAATGTGATTTTTCAATGAAAAATCGGGAGTCTTGCGCTTTAATCGGGAGGGTTGGCATGTATGTATAGGCTATGCAGGTTTAGTGGCATTACTCTGTTTATATGGATTCATAAGAGTTGTACATGTACTGTGAATAAAATATGCATACCTGTAGTTTGTATTCATGCATATGGATATGAATACAGCTGTAAGTAGAAATCTTGGAGACTTGTAGAGTAGTTTTGTAGTAGGTGCTTTCCAATGGTATGAGACTTGTACTCAGAGTGATCAACAGTACATTTGAAGTGCGGAACTCTGATGATGGACTTAGATGTAGAGGTCTTGGATGTGATTGGTGGATGGTTGTGTGACTGCTTAGCTCTATCCAATAAGGGAATGGCACCGAGAGTGATGTGGAAAGGGTAGAAGGGCTGGATAAGAGTTACGTGCTGCACGGACACCCTGGCTGTCTCTGGGTAGGGTGTGCCACACCCAGAGTTTTCCAGCAAATCCAGTATGGAAAGGGGACTGTAGGGATCAGCCAATCAGATGTTGACGTTGTGGATCTGCGTAGTAAGAGAGTGTGTGTAGTGAAGATGGCAGAGGTGGAGAAAGTCAGGGTGTTGGTGCTCGGAGATATGTTTGTCTATGGTTTACCGCAGCATTCTCAAAGCAGCCATGTGGCAAACAATTTCAATGTTAAAGGAGTAGAAGTGGTGGGGAGCGCTGTGCCTGATTGCAATGTAGAGGGAATTCTGCAAGTTTGTGAAGATATGTGCAGGATGAACAGTCCCCATCTGGTAGTTTTGCACTATGGTGTTTTCCATTTGGTCTACATCAGTGCCCCTACTTTGTTGGCAGATTTGGAACAGTTGATTCAAGCAGTAATGAACAGCCTTCCAAATGCGAAAGTATATTTTCTGGATTACTTCCTACGGCAATATGGGACAATCGTTTTGTTTTTTGTCCTCAGCAAAAGATTGCTAGGTGTGCAATCAATCGAGGCATGTTTGCTTTCATGCTTAGAGCTGGTATGTTTTTCTGTGATGAGAATATTGATTTGAGTAATGCTGTTTATTTTGAAGAAGATGGCATTTTTCTATCTTTTTTGGAAAAAGCCATGCTGTTTTAGAATCCAAAGTTTGATTTGGAGAATGTTATGTGAAGATTTTAGTTGTAAAGTAAGAAGAAAAAAAAAACAAAAAATACAAAATAACAGGTGTCTGTCAGGCATCTGCCAAAAAAACAAATAAAATGGCCCTTTTCAGAGCCCACCTCAAAGGGGAAATGGGGCACACTATTTAAATGTACATTCACCACGCTCAGATTTTGGATATGTCCGTGGATCTGGCGGTAGTCTGCGGACAGTGTGTATTACATATGGGATTCTAGGGTGGAGAGGCATGAGAATGAGCGGAGGTACGGATTGGTCAGTAAAGTTTACAGGGTGTGTTGTATAAGGAGAGATTTTGTCAGAACGTCTTTTTCCTGAGTGAAGAACAGATAGCTATGGCTGTGACTTTCCGAAAACAGATTATCTGGATTTTAGGAGACTCATGGATACATTGGTTGGAGGCGCATGCACAACGCTGTGGAGTAGCTGCAGATCTTGGATTTCCTCATGTGGAAGTACACTGGCATGGAGTGCGTGGCATGAAGTGGCTGGACTTGGTAACTCTCTGTGCTACTTTAGAGACAGAGCATCATCCATACATAATTATAATTCATTGTGGAGGGAACAGTTTAGGACATGTATCTGGAATTTCTTTGCAATTTGCAATGAAAGAAGGGTTAGAGAAGGTTATGGACATGTTTCCAAATTCCCAAGTAATTTCTTCTCGTATTGCACAAAGACAAATGTGGCTGCGTTCTTCTTTATTTGGTCCACAAATGGAGATAGCGAGGCGCAATGTCAATAAGGCTGTTTGTGACTTTCTAAGAGATGTTGTAGTTCATCTTACTTATGCTGGCAATCAGATTTTTCTGAGAAATGTGCAAAATGCATTGCAACCTTTTTTGGAATTATAGTCATCTATTTTGCAGTAGATGTTGACAATTTCAAGTTTTTCAAACACACAAAAACACCACGAAAAGGCCACCACTTTCTACCAGAGAAAAGTGCATTCGTTTTGCTAGGGCAGCACCATAAAATTTTATATGTCCTAGGACTGTCCACAGACTTCCAAAAATTGCACAGGGCCCTGCACTGTTTATTTGCCACTTCTATTTTTAAACTGTGAAAAGTGGCTCTGAAACAAGGCTTTTTTTTTTATTCTTGTTGTTTTATATTTCTTTTGGTTTTTTACACACGACACACTAGGAGAGGAGGGAAAAGGAGGGTAAGGAAGGGACACCAACCACGGGGATAAGAAAGGGCAGGGGGAGAGATGAAGATGTAGGGTGGGCCTTACTTAGGTAGGTAGCAGGTCTTCGGTGCTCTGTGACCGTAGTCTCGAAAGCAATTTGAAGACTCTCCCCCTTGCAGAGTACTGCGTCGCAGTACATACACAATATTGTGACCCTCCAAAGGTAAGAGTCAACAGCATTGTGAATGGCCTGTGAAGCAGCTTGAGGCATGCGCTCTCCCACAGGAGTGTCTCTTGTGGTGGGAGGAGCGGAAACAGCGGATGCTGTAGAGGAACTCAACCTACTATATTTATCACAAGGTACAACCTTTCGAATGTTCGCACTGTGGAACGACGTTAGGTGTTGCTTCATGGATGTCGTACCAAAGCTGTGCGAACCACGTCTCCCACGACGCAGCACCATTTTGCACTGTTTGCAGGTGACCTTGTTCGCACATGTTTTGGTACGTTACCATGAACTATAAACAACCACCACACCCAAGACTCCCGGCGAGTGCTGGTAGTAGGGAGTTCCTCGACTTCATTCTCTTCATCCTCTTCATCCTCATACTCTACATCCTCACACGTGTTCCCCTCTGCAGGCCCTTGGGGAGGTGGTGGTGGTGGAGGGTGTGGGGGTGGTGCTGAGGCAGATGTAGCAACAGCAGCCATGGATGCCATCAGGGTTGATGAGATAATCTCAGTAAGAGCAGCAAAGGCATCAAAAGTCAATCTTCAATAGCCATAAGTACAATGAAGATCAGCTCTGGGGAGTGGCCTTTTTATAGGGGTGGAGGGGTGCGCTTCACAAACAGATCAAACACCCAAAAAGGTTCTAAAAGTTACAAAAAGTATGTAGAAAGCCAGGGTCATAGGGCCTCATTACGACCCTTGTGGTGACAGAATGAAGGGGGCCGGTACGGGACCGGCCCCCTTCATTCCGTCAGGGCCGATTACGAGGTTCCCATTGCGGGACCTGGATCAGACATCTGGTAAAACCGGACGTCTTTTCCGGGTCCCGCGAGGGGAAGAGGGAGGTAACAATGGGACACTTGTAATGTGCCCATTGTTACCTCCATCCCCATTCCCATTGAGCCCTATGGGGGCTCAAATGGGAATGGGGAATGGTTCCTGCAAGGAGTAATTACAGGGTCCTCCTATGTTGGAATGACCCAGTTATTCCTCATTGCAGGAACCCAGTAATGGAGCCTGGTTTGGAGGCAGCCATGGAGCTAATGGACACACGCTCAGCGTGGGTGCAGTCACATTATGACGTTGGGAACACGTCAGCGAAGGGAACGGGTGTCTGCAGGACACCAAATGCACAGGAATGTTTGTGAGCATGCATGCGGGTGTTCTACGGACAGTGTTTGGGTCCTCAAACAAATTAAAAGTGCAACACAAGTGAGACAGACAGTTACAGACAGGCGCGATGTTCGCAGGACTGACAGGTGTGGTGCGCATGTGCGTAGATGTTCTGCAGACTGTACGGACAGGTATAGTGTCCTTAGGATTCCTCCATTTTGTTCACTTACAGACATCTCAGACACCAGGTGTGTTCTAAGAACAGTTCGATCTTGGTTGTGAACTGTACGGACAGGTACAGTGTCCTTAGGACACCCCCATTTTGTTAATTTACGGACATCCCGGACACCGGGTGTGTTCTAAGAACAGTTCCATCTTGGCTGCGAATGGTACGGACAGGTGTAGTGTCCTTAGGACATCCCCATTTTGTTAATTAC
The DNA here is from genome assembly GCA_002915635.3 of Ambystoma mexicanum. Taxonomy (NCBI): domain Eukaryota; kingdom Metazoa; phylum Chordata; class Amphibia; order Caudata; family Ambystomatidae; genus Ambystoma; species Ambystoma mexicanum. Next base: position 142,544,954 of record CM010938.2, read on the forward strand.
GGACAGCCCGGACAGGCGCGCTGTCCGCAGACATTGTAGCTGCTTTTTAAGAAAAAATAAGACACAAAGAATTTCATTAAAAGAAACATAATATTTTTTTATTATATACATACATACAATTTATCAAAGAGAGGAGAAAGCAGAAACTGATACAAATTCAGGGGAATTCGGGGTTTGGAGAGGATGGATGGGAGGGGATGAAGAGATGGAAGTCTCATCAAAACGTTTTTATTGGTGTTGAGGGTTTGGGATAGTAGACTGGGACATGGAGAGGGGGAACAGGTACACGTGGGACAATGGTATTTAGTTTTTTCTTTTATGTGGTCCTCCACTAACTGTTTCAAAACATTGACATTTTCCTTGAGCATGTCCATTTTCTGTTCCATCCGTTGCAGAGTCTTTTCCAATGTGTCTTTTGGTGTTGTATTATTTTCAATGTTTGTATGGTCTGTTAAAACTAAATATATATATATATGTTAAGTACACATAAAGTAATGATTATTAATTTGCTTATATAGAGAAGTGTCTACCATTATTATCACTGTCTTTAGACATTTCCTCACGTGGAAAATTCTCCTCAAGCCATTCCAAAGTATTGCACATTTCTGTGTGAAAAACAAAAATATATTAATGATAGTGTACCTAATACAAAAAGTTTAGAAATATATAAGAAAAATGAAGTTTACTTACTAGTTTCTGGTAAGTTGTATTCGTACTGTTGTGTAAGTCTACTGTTGTTTCTAGCTCTGCAGTTTCTGTGAGGTAATTATGTTGGAGGCATATCTTTTTTGTTTTGGTATATTCAATTTTACTACATATGGTATTTAAATCGATGGTTGATGTGTTAGATATATAGGTTTCTCTTTTTATTTATTATTACATATAATATGTTTATGTGCTGCTTTTTGAACTTGTGCAGTGTTTATATGGTATGATAGAACAATTTAAGATACCCCCTGAGTGTTTGGGTAATGTTGCTGTTGTCTGCGTCCATCTGTGGACTTACGCATAGTCCGCAGACATCAGAATCCCTAGCAGGGGGGTTCAGTATTTTCTATGTTACATGTATATGAAGTAAGGGAATCCTAGTAAACATCTATCAAATTCACAGTATGAAAATGTATATTCAGTAAAAAAAGGTTTGTTAAAAGGACGTTGTGCTACTAAAAACCTATGAAATTCTGTAAAAAAACTTTGTTAAAGGGACGTTATGGTTAAGTTGCCCTACTAAAAACCTATGAAATTCAGTAAAAAAACGTTGTTAAAGGGATGTTATGGTTCCAAGTAAAACCGAAAAACCCCTGAAATTCGCCAGTTATGGTAAGCTAAGCAACCATAACTCGCGCCACCACCATGCACTGCTAAGACTAACACCCAGGACATCAAAGATGACATCACAAATGCCATTGAAAATGTAGAGCCATAGGGTATGTCGGATCGATGTTTTTGATCACTTTTATGTGTTGTAAAATTCTCAGTTTTAGCTTTCCGATCGTGCTCCCGACATACCACTGATTGCACGGGCAGGTAAGGACATACACAACATACTCTGTGTCGCATGTGATCCTTGATTTAATGATCACATTATTTTTTAGTACTGGATGTTGGTAATTTTTTATATTTTTTGCAAATTTGCAAGCCTTACACTTTGTGCATTTGTGGAAACCTTCTGGATTGGCACCTAGCCAGCTCAGGACCATTAATGTAGTTCTGGGACTCATGTAACTGACACTAGGCTATCTTTCAAGGAGGTGGAACGTCTATAAGTGATATTGATGTTTGTCCCCAAGGTTCGCCCCAAGGTTCGCCCCAAATGCTCATCTTGCTTAAGTACATGCCAATGTTTATGTATTATGTGGCGAATGTACTTTGAGGCTTTGCTGAATGTCAAGATGAGTCGTGTGTCTGTTTCTTCTATTTCATTTTCAATTTGCACCTTACGCATCAACAGAATATATATATATATTAAAAAAAAAGTAAAAAAAATGTTAATGGGGTTGTAGCTTGATGAAACATTGGCGTGGGAGGCAAAGGTGTATGAAAGGTGAAGGCTTATGGGAGGCAAAGGCAAGACGCATGGGAGGTGAATGGACCTGAGAGGCAAAGGTAAAGGCAGGTAGCATTCCAGAAGTTTTCAAATTGTTGCTATATAAAGAGGTGGGACATGCATTTCTGTTACTCTCTGTCGAATAGAGCTTACATGGTATTTCACAAGTGGCTGTGTGAACAAACCATTCTTGCTGCTAAAAATTAATATCTCATTGAAATTGATAATCAGATTCAGCATATTACAGCATATCGGGCACAGTTACTGAGTACAACGCATTTGGTACAGTGGTGGATGCCGACAAAGCTGTAAACTATCCTACAGCATTCCGCAACTCACTCGACCCCCTGGGAAAGCCACCACATCACATTCGACTGAATGCTGGGTCACCCAACATGCTGCTTCGTAATCTCGACCCACCTAGGTTGTGTAATGGCACAGGACTGTGCATTAAACAATTTCTACCCAATGTAATTGAAGTGACAGTGTTGGCATGGAAGGACTAGGGAGAAGATATATTCACCCCTGCGTTGAACTCATTCTGACAGACATGCCTCCAGTCTCAAGCATCTACAGTTCCCGGCCAGGCTGGCATTCATAATCACGATCAACAAGGCACGGGACCAGTCAATCAAGTGCACTGGTACCAACTTGGTATCTCCATGTTTCCCCCACAGGCAGTTAGATGCTGCGTGTTCTAGAGTAGGTTCACCAAATCAGTTGTATATCTTTGCTCAAACTGGAAAAACTAAAAACTGTGTTTATAAACAAGATGTTCAACGAACAAGTACTTTGTCAATATTAAACTGAAAGTCCATAGTTGTTAAGCACTATCAGCATCATTTCACCCATCATGCTGTTTCAGAATTCGTTTTTAAGAAGAAAACAAAGGGTGTTGTGTAGTCTTTATAAGAAAACATTTTTCAAATATCAATGTATCAAAACATTTTGTCAATTGTTCTTTTCATGTTTCTTATGGAGCCTTTTCTGAAAACTGTAAAAATACCTTGAGGGATTTCTAACAAATGGTGCCTATGAGTAAATTAAATCCTGGGTAACTCTGGGTATATAAGCTAGTCTACTATAACTGTGGTTATCTTCAGAATAACCCCAGTTATGCAAAGATGTTTGAGATCTGAAGTTGGTCCCCAGCTCCCCATCCACCAAATTTCTCATGGTGTACTCTTTCCCCCTCCCAACCTCTAGCCTGATGCCATTTCAAACGTTTTCCTCCTTCAAATGGCATATTTTCCACTTTTTGTTTTCGTCTAACCCTGGTTATACCCGTTATAACCCAGTTATCTCCTGCATCGAAAAATAAAATGGTGGTTTTTCAAAGCACCATGGGAAAAATGTAGCTATAATTTTATCAAATATTGTAACAACTACTGGACAGAATAACCCCAGACCTCTCCAAGAAATCGAGTAAATGTTTCTTGCCCAAGTTTTTTTATGCCTGGTTCAATTCCATTCCGTCTTTTTTGCTGTGCACTGCGCAGAAATGTGGACTTTTAGTCTATGGGAAAATGAAAGGAGTGGGCCAAAAAACGTTTCTTTTTGCTTTCTTAATACATTTTCATTTTGTAACACATCTTCCCCAAAATATGCGGGGCTGAGGAAGGGTGGAGGCGGCCTGTGACACACTTTTTGTTTGGAAAATATTGCCTAAACCGTCATGCAAAAGAAAGATTTTAGCAATTTAATTGTTGGGTTTCCTATAGGACTTGATACTCAACTTAACATAATAGCTTTGGAATTGCTTGCTGCTTTCCAGTGTCTGAAGGGAATTTAACATTGAAACATATTGAAGTATGTTGTTTATAAGCATGAAATGTACTGTCAGGTATTAGAAACAATTGGAATATCTTACTTTTCATATGGTGAACAAATGGGTCGATATAATAGGGTAAACTCCGAAATGGTGCCATTAACCAATGAGATTGTAAAGCATACATACAGGCCGATTCATGGAATTAATGTGCGCTGAAAATTCCCGCGCAGAGGTGCCAAAACGTGCGATTCGCAGTAAGAGTGCGAAAATCGCAGTGCAACTGCGAAAATCGCAGGGAAACCAGCGCACATCGATTCATGGAAGTCCGTGCACGAGAAAAATATTGGATGTGCGCTGATTATCCAACGACGTGCGCCACGGCCGCTGCGAAATCGCACATAGTGTGGCGCACATCACAAAAGTAGGCGGAACACGAGGCGTAACGCTCGGAATGGGGAACAACGTGTGAAAATATTGGTGTCATGAGGGAAGTATAGGAGGCAAGTGCGCGGAACGCCCACACGCTCGCCTACAAATCGTATTCATGGAATCGAATAGGGCAAACCAGCGCATGGGCAAAGACGCGCACAGGGCCAAACAAGTACGCCACAAGAATCAGGCGGTAGCGTCCCTGCGCCTGAAATAAATGTGCACCAAAATGTGCGCTAACAAAAAGCACCATGTACAGCTATGATGAATGATCCATACAGTGGCCCTCTAGGACAAATGAGGTGCAAAGGGGTACTGACAAACACGGACACCCGCTGTGTGAAAAGTAGCGTGTGCGTGTATTACGGGGTTCGCGGGAAGTTCCACATGCGATTGGCCTGGGCACGTGTATTCCGGGGTGCGTGGGAAGTTTCACACGCGAATTTGCAGGGTACGTGTATTTAGGTGTGCGCGTGAAGTTCCACATGCAATTTCTGCAGGGTACGTGTACTCCGGGTGCGCGGCAAATTCCACACGCGAATCCAGCAGCCTACGTGTATTTCGGGGGTGCCGGGGAGTCCCACACGTGAATTGGCCGTGTGGGTACTCCCAGCTGTTCCCTCTACACCCTCCACGGCCCCTGCAGGCGGCCCACACAACAGGGGGCTACCCTGCACCTTTACACATGTCCCGCAGGCAGCCCATCCGCCATGGCCATGCCCCCCAGCCAACCCAACTGTCACCTTGCACTACTGCCCACCAACGCATGTCCCCCTCCGCACCCCCCACCCCTGCATCCAGGGGCACCCTCCACCAGGCCCCCACTCCTGTCCCCTGCACCCCACCCCCTTCATCCAGGGGCACCCTCCACCAGGCCCCCACTCCTGTCCCCTGCACACCCACCCCCCTGCATCCAGGGGCACCCTCCACCAGGCCCCCATTCCTGTTCTCTGCACCCCCACCCCCAGCCGTGCGATTTGCCTGTGTACGTGTATTCAAGGGGTGCGCGGGTAGTCTCACACGCAATTCCATCAGGGTACATGTATTATGGGTCTGCGTGAACTTCCACACGCGATACCAGCAGGGTACGTGTATTCCAGGGGTGCGCGGGTAGTCTCACACGCGATTCCATCAGGGTATGTGTATTGTGGGTCCGCATGAACTTCCACATGTGATACCAGCAGGGTACGTGTATTTCGGGGTGCGCGTGAAGTTCCACACGCAATTTCAGCAGGGTACATGTACTCCGGGTGCGCGGAAAATTCCACACGCCAATCCAGCAGCCTACGTGTATTTCGAGGGTGCCGGGGAGTCCCACACGTGAATTGGCTGTGTGGGTCCTCCCAGCTGTTCCCTCTACACCCTCCACAGCCCCTGCAGGTGGCCCACACCACAGGGGACTACCCTGCACCCCTGCACATGTCCCGCAGGCAGCCCATCCACCATGGCCATGCCCCCCAGCCAACCCACATGTCACCTTGCACTACTGCCCACCAACGCATGTCTCCCAGCACCCCCCCCCCAGCACTGTAGGGCACCCTCCACCAGGCCACCACTCCTGTCCCCCTGCACCCCTGTTAGGCGGAAACCTGTGCAGTTCCCTCTGGGACCACTGCAAAAGATTTAGGACTACAGGTGTTTGGCAGTAAACCCACTTGGTAGCAGTCTGTACCACACAGATTCACTTGGTAGCTGTGGCTGAGCAGTCAGACTTCCCTCAAGAAGAGTTAGGCAGTATGTGGAGTATACAAGATAGGGCAATTTACACAGTAGAACAAGCAAACACAGAACAAGGCTTCGGTGTAAAGATATATAGTTATTTATTTATAAAAACACATCTATGAAAACACACTGGCACTAATACGGTAAACACTTCAAGCACAATTACTATAAGAAAAATCAATCCCCCTAACAATAGTTCGACAAGTCTAGGTTCAACGGCACCACTTATTTGCCGACAGAGGTGAATGCTTTAACCTAGATGGCACTCTAGTATTCGTTAGGACTGGAGAGAAAAGGCAGGATATGAAATCAACTCGGTACCAACACTTTTACGAACAAGTGCAAGGCAAGTAAGGCAGGGTCTACTGTAGATCGCAAAGTTCAGAGGCCAGGCCCACTCGGAGAGAGGCAAGGCAATATGTCCCAAAAAGTATCACAGTGGAAATGCACTTCCAGTCTTTGTTGCAAATTGTTATCGAAAAGGTTGGACTAGTTCAGAACAGAAAGATGAGAACGCTTGGAGGCGACCCAATGGAGAGGCGAGGATTCAGACACCTCACACTAACCGACACCAGGGACCAGCCGCAGAGTGCTCCTTCACAAGGCACCACCTTTTGGTCGCGGTACAGGGGTAGTGGCTATCCGGTTGCCGGGGTGCTCTGCACGGCAATTCGACCACTATGTCCTGGAACGAAGAAAAAGCAAAGGGGACTGGTTGTTCCCACCAGTCAGGGGAAGAGACTCTCCGGCGGGGAGATCTCCTCTGTCGTCGGGAAGTGGTGAGTCGGTTCAGCAGGGCTCCACCGGAGATGTCGTCGTTGCAGGTCAGCTCAGCTTTACCCTCGTCAGATTCTTAGGTCCTGTGGCGACTTCTGAGGATCCAGTCCCAAAAGCCCTGCTTTTATGCAGAAAACCCCCATTCATTCAGCCTAGCTGTCACTCAAAACATGCTAAGTGGTGAGCGGGGTGGCTCACCACTTGGGCCAATCACACCAGAGTGCGACTTGAGTTGGCAAGGCAACTCAGTTCAGGGAGCCTAAACCCCCTCCCACACCCCCTGTGGTACCCAGACAGAATGGCACCACTTTGGAGGGCCTCTGTGTAGAGGCCCGCCAAAAGTGGAACAAAGGGCTCAACCTTTGGTTTAGGAGTCACAGAGACGGACACAGACGCCATTTTAAAAACCGAGTTCTGGCAGAAAATACCAACCGATAGATTTATTTAAGATAAATAAACCGGTGGTATGTTAGAGATTAACGAGAAAAAGTATTAACCTCCAACAATGGGAAGAATCCCATAGGGTTATATTCGGGGTCGAATATAACAAGTATTTTCCACTGCCACCAGCCAAAACTCGACGAGGGGGGACGGGACAGTGCCCCCTCGAATAACAGACCCAGGAGTAATCGAATTACCCCTACTAGTACGTCCACAATAGGATGGTGTACTAGTTCTGTTAGTAAATTTAGGTCTAGTAAAGCCAATGGTGACTTTACATGCCCGGGGAGACAGTAGTCAGTACCCGGGTATGGAGTCTATGATGGAGGTCCGCTAGGATGCCCCAGTGCTACGGCACGGAGGGTGCAGTATAACACACATAGAAAAACATATGAGACCCTATGGGGTAAAAGACCCCATAGCCCAAAGAACACATTGACATTCAAAGTAATTACACACATTTATGTCCAAGAGTGGGAAAAAAGAGTCTCACTCTTGGCAGGATGGAAAAAAACAAACTCCAGAAATCCAGCAAAGCTGCTGGGGGACTCACTAGGTTAGGAAATTCAGCCTAAACAGAGAATTCTCCCTAACAACCCCCACCCCCCTGCATCCAGGGGCACCTACACCAGCACCCCACTCATGTCCCCCAGCCACCCCCCCAGCACCAGGGGCAACCCTCCACCAGGCCCCACTCATGTCCCCCGCACCCCACCCCCAGCATCCAGGGGCACCCTCCACCAGGCCCCCACTCATGTCCCCTCACCCCACCCCCAGCAGTGCAGGGGCACCCTCCACCAGGCCCCCACTCATGTCTCCCTGCACCCCCACCCCCCCAGCATCCAGGGGCACCCTCCACCAGGCCCCACTCATGTCTCCCATCACCCCACCCCCCAGCATGCAGGGGCAGCCTCCACCAGGCCCCCACTCATGTCTCCCACCACCCCCACCCCCAGCATCCAGGGCACCCTCCACCAGGCCCCACTCATGTCCAACTCATGTCCCCCTGCACCCCCACCCCCCAGCATCCAGGGGCACCCTCCACCAGGCCCCCACTCATGTCCAACTCATGTCTCCCCACCCCCACCCCAGCATGCAGGGCACCCTCCACCAGGCCCCCACTCATGTCCCCCTGCACCCCCCCCCCAGCAGTGCAGGGCACCCTCCACCAGGCCCCCACTCATGTCTCCCTGCACCCCCACCCCCCAGCAGCAGGGGCACCCTCCACCAGGCCCCCACTCATGTCCCCTGCACCCCCACCCCAGCCAGCACAGGGGCACCCTCCACCAGGCCCCCACTCATGTCCCCGCCACCCCCACCCCCCAGTCCAGGGCACCCTCCACCAGGCCCCCACTCATGTCTCCCACCACCCCCACCCCCAGCATGTGGGGCACCTCCACCAGGCCCCCACCATGTCCAACTCATGTCTCCCCAGCACCCCCACCCCCAGCAGTCAGGGCACCCTCCACCAGGCCCCCACTCATGTCCAACTCATGTCCCTGCACCACCCCCACCCCCAGCCAGCAGGGGCACCCTCCACCAGGCCCCCACTCATGTCTCCCACCACCCCCACCCCCCAGCAGTGCAGGGGCACCCTCCACCAGGCCCCCACTCATGTCCCCCTGCACCCCACCCCCCAGCATCCAGGGCACCCTCCACCAGGCCCCCACTCATGTCCCTCACCACCCCCACCCCCAGCATGTGGGGCACCTGCCAGCAGGCCCCCACCCATGTCCAACTCATGTCTCCCACCACCCCCACCCCCCAGCACTGTGGGGCACCTGCCAGCAGGCCCCCACCCATGTCCAACTCATGTCCCCACCACCCCACCCCCCAGCACTGTGGGCACCCTACCCAGAGGCCCCCACCATGTCCAACTCATGTCCCCCTGCACCCCCACCCCCCAGCACTGAGGCGCACCCTCCACCAGGCCCACTCATGTCCAACTCATGTCCCCCACCCCACCCCCAGCAGTGCAGGGGCACCTCCACAGGCCCACCATGCCCACTCATGTCTCCCACCACCCCCACCCCCCAGCAGTGCAGGGGCAGCCTCCACCAGCCCCCACCATGTCCCATCACCCACGCCCCCACCAGGGCCCCCACTCATGTCCCCGCACCACCACCCCCCCAGCACTGCAGGGGCACCCTCCACCAGGCCCCCACTCCATGTCTCCCTGCACCCCCACCCCCAGCAGTCAGGGGCACCCTCCACCAGGCCCCCCATCCACTCATGTCCCCACCACCCCCACCCCCCAGCAGTGCAGGGGCACCTCCACAGGCCCCCACTCATGTCCCACTCATGTCCCCCACCCCCACCCCCAGCAGCTGCACCCCCCACCCAGCAGTGCAGGGCAGCCTCCACCAGGCCCCCACTCATGTCTCCCACCACCCCCACCCCCAGCAGTGCAGGGCACCTCCACCAGGCCCCCACTCATGTCCACTCAGTCCCCCACCCCCCCACACAGTGGGGCACCCTCCACCAGGCCCCCACTCATGTCTCCCTGCACCCCCACCCCCCAGCAGTGCAGGGGCACCCTCCACCAGGCCCCCACTCATGTCTCCCACCACCCCACCCCCCAGCATCCAGGGGCACCCTCCACCAGGCCCCCACTCATGTCTCCCATCACCCCAGCCCCCACCCAGTGCAGGCCACAGGCCTCCACCCCAACCCCCACACAGGGGCACCCTCCACCAGGCCCCACGTCACTCATGTCCCCCTGCACCCCACCCCCCAGCAGTCAGGGGCACCCTCCACCAGGCCCCACTCATGTCCACCATGTCTCCCGCACCCACCCCCCAGCACCAGTGGGCACCTCCACCAGGCCCCCACTCATGTCCAACTCATGTCCCCTGCACCCCACCCCCCAGCATCTGAGGGGCACCCTCCACCAGGCCCCACTCATGTCCAACTCATGTCCCCTGCACCCCCACCCCCCAGCACCTGAGGGCACCCTCCACCAGGCCCCCACTCATGTCTCCCCACACCCCCACCCCCCAGCACTGTGGGGCACCTCCACCAGGCCCCCACTCATGTCCAACTCATGTCCCCACACCCCACCCCCCAGCAGTGCAGGGCACCCTCCACCAGGCCCCCACTCATGTCCAACTCATGTCCCCCAGCACCCCACCCCAGCCCAGGCACTCCAGCACAGGCCCTCCACCAGGCCCCCACTCATGTCTCCCAGCACCCCCACCCCCCCAGCACGGGGCACCCTCCACCAGGCCCCCACTCATGTCCAACTCATGTCTCCCTGCACCCCCACCCCCCAGCAGTTCAGGGGCACCCTCCACCAGGCCCCCACTCATGTCCAACTCATGTCCCCCTGCACCCCACCCCCCAGCAGTGCAGGGCACCCTCCACCAGGCCCCCACTCATGTCCAACTCATGTCTCCCACCACCCCACCCCCCATCAGGGGCACCCTCCACCAGGCCCCCACTCATGTCTCCCTGCACCCCCCCCCCCAGCATCCAGGGGCACCCTCCACCAGGCCCCCACTCATGTCCAACTCATGTCTCCCCACCCCCCACCCCCAGCATCAGGGGCACCCTCCACCAGGCCCCACTCATGTCTCCCAGCACCCCACCCCCAGCATCCAGGGGCACCCTCCACCAGGCCCCACTCATGTCTCCCTGCACCCCCACCCCCCAGCATCCAGGGGCACCCTCCACCAGGCCCCCACTCATGTCTCCCTGCACCCCCACCCCAGCAGCCAGGGGCACCCTCCACCAGGCCCCCACTCATGTCCTCCCTGCACCCCCACCCCCCAGCATCCAGGGGCACCCTCCACCAGGCCCCCACTCATGTCTCCACCACCCCCACCCCCCAGCAGTCCAGGGGCAGCCTCCACCAGGCCCCCACTCATGTCTCCACCACCCCACACCCCCAGCAGTAGGGGCACCCTCCACCAGGCCCCCACTCATGTCCCCCTGCACCCCCACCCCCCAGCATCCAGGGCACCCTCCACCAGGCCCCCACTCATGTCTCCCTGCACCCCCACCCCCAGCCCGTCCGGGGCACCCTCCACCAGGCCCCCACTCATGTCCCCCTGCACCCCACCCCCCAGCACTGCAGGGCACCCTCCACCAGCCCCCACTCATGTCACCATGTCCCCCTGCACCCCCACCCCCCAGCAGTCAGGGGCACCCTCCACCAGGCCCCCACTCATGTCCAACTCATGTCTCCCAGCACCCCCACCCCCCAGCAGTGCAGGGCACCCTCCACCAGGCCCCCACTCATGTCTCCCTGCACCCCCACCCCCCAGCACCAGGGGCACCCTCCACCAGGCCCCCACTCATGTCTCCAGCACCCCCACCCCCAGCAGTGCAGGGGCAGCCTCCACCAGGCCCCCACTCATGTCTCCCACCACCCCCACCCCCAGCAGTGCAGGGGCACCCTCCACCAGGCCCCCACTCATGTCCAACTCATGTCCCCTGCACCCCCACCCCCGCAGTACCAGGGGCAGCCTCCACCAGGCCCCCACTCATGTCTCCCACCACCCCACCCCCCAGCACAGCAGGGGCAGCCTCCACCAGGCCCCCACTCATGTCCCCTGCACCCCACCCCCAGCATCCAGGGGCACCCTCCACCAGGCCCCCACTCATGTCCAACTCATGTCCCCCTGCACCCCCACCCCCAGCACTGCAGGGGCACCCTCCACCAGGCCCCCACTCATGCCACTCATGTCTCCCCCACCCCACCCCCCAGCAGTCCAGGGGCACCCTCCACCAGGCCCCCACTCATGTCTCCCCACCCCCACCCCCCAGCATCCAGGGGCACCCTCCACCAGGCCCCCACTCATGTCTCCCTGCACCCCACCCCCAGCAGTCCAGGGCACCCTCCACCAGGCCCCCACTCATGTCTCCCAGCACCCCACCCCCAGCAGTGCAGGGGCACCTCCACCAGGCCCCACTCATGTCACTCATCCCCTGCACCCCACCCCCCAGCAGTGCAGGGCACCCTCCACCAGGCCCCCACTCATGTCCCTCATGTCCCCCCACCCCCCCCAGCATCAGGGGCACCCTCCACCAGGCCCCCACTCATGTCCAACTCATGTCCCCAGCACCCCACCCCCAGCAGTGCAGGGGCACCCTCCACCAGGCCCCCACTCATGTCCAACTCATGCCTCCTGCCACCCCACCCCCAGCATGCAGGGGCACCTCCACCAGGCCCCCACTCATGTCCAACTCAGTCCCCCTCACCCCCACCCCCAGCACTGGGGCACCCTCACCAGGCCCCCACTCATGTCTCCCAGCACCCCCCACCCCCAGCATCCAGGGGCACCCTCCACCAGGCCCCCACTCATGTCTCCACATGTCCCCTGCACCCCCACCCCCAGCAGTGCAGGGGCACCCTCCACCAGGCCCCACTCATGTCACTCCATGTCTCCCCACACCCCCAGCACTCAGGGGCACCCTCCACCAGGCCCCACCATGTCCACTCATGTCTCCCTGCACCCCCACCCCCAGCACTGTAGGGCACCCTCCACCAGGCCCACTCATGTCTCCCAGCACCCCCACCCCCAGCACTGAGGGGCACCCTCCACCAGGCCCCCATCATGTCCACTCATGTCTCCCTGCACCCCCACCCCCCAGCATCAGGGGCACCCTCCACCAGGCCCCCACTCATGTCCCACTGCACCCCCACCCCCCAGCACTGCAGGGGCACCTCCACCAGGCCCCCACTCATGTCTCCCACCACCCCACCCCCAGCACCAGGGGCAGCCTCCACCAGGCCCCCACTCATGTCTCCCACCACCCCCACCCCCAGCAGTGCAGGGGCACCTCCACCAGGCCCACTCATGTCCAACTCATGTCCCCCTGCACCCCCACCCCCAGCAGCTCAGGGCACCCTCCACCAGGCCCCCACTCATGTCTCCCATCACCC
>CM010938.2:142558047-142590067 GCA_002915635.3 Ambystoma mexicanum
ATGTAGCTCTCCCTATTACTAGGATCATGTGATTGCAACATTGGTGCAGAGTGTGATGACCTTTGTTGATTAACCCTTTGTTCAGATGCTGAATTATTTTTGCCTGGACTTTGAGCAGACTCAAGGGACATTTTGGCTGACCTGATTTCCATCACTGTGGCTGAGGGTTCTTTAGATTTAGGTCTAATATCTTTCATTTTATCACTTTCTCTACCCTGACAATAGAGTACCTCATATAGTTTTGTGCTTCAATGTACAATCCATTCAAGGGACTTATCACGGTCAAATTCACGGACCAATTGTGATATGATGTCTTTCTGTAGCCTATAGAAGTAGGCAGTTTTAAACTCATTGGAATTGGGGTCAAAAGATACATCAAAGCGAGAAAATGCCCTTTTTAAGTCCTGTAAAAATTGACGAGGGGATGTGTTAGGCCCAGCAGTGATTGTGTAAGCGACTTTCTTTGCCTCCTGCAATGACTGAAAAGGAGAAAAATGACGCCTAATTTCTTTTTCAAACTCCACCCATGTCATATTCTGCTTTAAAAATGTCATGAACCGCTTTTAAGTGATCCTCAATGCAGCATTCCCCTCCTTTTTTAAATGGTTTGATCAGAGCTTTAATGGATTTCATTATCGTTATGGGGCTACTTGTTGCAATACATGGAATTGCACCACTTTGTGATTCAATCCTGGTTTCAGGTGTATGGGATTGGTGGCTGCCCCCAATGGGAGTATCAAATCCCCCAAGGGCGCTGCAACCAAGTTCAGTCACCGGCCCAGTCACTGGAGCACTAGCTCTTTGGGTAGAACTAGAATTCACCTCCACTCCATTGAATGTAGTACCCTGCCGCCTCTCCTGGGACCTGGGAATGCACATTTGTTTTTCTAAATCTTTGCACTTTTTAAGTAGCTTGCGTGCTTCATTTTGCAGATAGTTGTTTTCATCACTCATTTTAATTATTACCTCCTGCATGTCGGACACTTGCATTTGGCGTTCATTGAATTCTTTGTTTCTCTTGTCTTTTTCTTGAATCATTTTAACCATTTCTTGCTCTGCACCATGGAGATCACTTTCTTTATCAAAAATGTCTTTTTGTAAAATCTGCATTTCTGAAACAATCTCATCTTTATCTTGTCTAATGTGGTCCACTAGGGCTTTTAAGTGTACCAATTCTTGCTCACTGTCCTCAAATTGTTTCTTGCTTTTGGACAACTGAGCATCAAAATCTCTGCATTTTAATTGCATGTCTTTTTGGCGTACATCCAATTCTGCTCTTAACATCTCCTCTTTTTTGCTTGCCCCATCTAAATCAGTCTTTAACCTGTTAATTAGTTGGTTATCATTTTCTTGCATTTGCAGGGACCTATTCAAAATAAACCAGATCTTGGCGCATAGCCGTATTAAACAGTCTTTCTCTGCAGTTTTATCGGCTGCATTCAAAACTTTTTAAGGCAGACCTGAATTATGCTGCCTTCTGCAAAAATATTGTCTAGTTTTTCTTTCTGCACCTCACACTGAATGCGGTCATGCCATTTTAAGGTACTGTTCGATGACCACGTCCCATGTGCAAACAACTTTGCCTCTAAATATTGCACTAGGTCTGAGAATGTGGTTTCCCTTTGTGACATTCTGAAATTCGTTTTTAGTAACACACTGTTATTATAAAATGGGTTCCCTTAATGTACAGATGGCAGTGTGAGACACACTTGCCACCCCCAGTAGGTACTCTGTGATCACTTTCCCGGCCTGCAACGCACCATAAATATGTTGGGTATTTTGTATAGATCTGGGGCCTAGTGGTATTTTCTTACCGCCAAAATTAAAATAATTCAGTAATACTCACTGTTTGCATTCAGATTAGATTTGGTATATAGTACTATAGTATACATGCATTATTTCAGCACACTGATACATTTAGTGGTATACATTATGTTGGTATGCGTTATTGGTGGCATTTATGGGTGAGCATAAATCCTTTGTTTTATGTATGTGACCACAATATCCAGAACCCCTTATTTTTGTTTAGTTTGTTCGTGTGATCACTAGAGAGACCTTAGGCTTGCATTTCAGAAACACCACATTTCCAATTGGAGTGCCACCATGGGCTGTTCTCACTGACTTATCTACGACAGCAAGCTATATGTGGTATTTATCACCAACTTATTTACGTTTGGTGAGCTATGTCCAGGGCCTCTCTTTCTGCTGACTCATAGACCTTTCGGCAGCAGGCTATTTCATTTTGTTATTATTATGTTCCATTCAGAAAACACACACACTCATACACTGAATGGATTCATGCACACAGCTACCGTCATGTCTTATCTTTTAGCAACTTTTAAAAATGACAATTGCACTGTGCAAAGATCTTCCCATATTACCAGTGTTATAATGATAGATGCACAAAGGACAAGATAAAAATGAAACACACTTCCCGCCTGCTTTCAGATACATTTTTTTATATTATAAAACTTGCATTTCAACACAAGCTTACTCTTTTTTTTTTACAGAAATAAATGGAAAACTCACAGTAACAACATTATCAGTAACAAAATGAAAAGAGAGTGGCGAGGAACAAGAATTAAATTTGCAACATTAAACATGTGGTTAAAACACAGGAATCTCCTCTCCTACTCTGACTGAATATTTTCGCACACATACACACAGCCCCCACACTTCAGCGAGATAATTAGCAGGCTTGTTCAGCATGTAACTTCTTTGGCTGGTCGCCTTCTGGAGGGGTTCACCCAGCAAGGACAAGCATTTGCTGTCGTTCAAACTAGGACTTGTTGACTGGAAATCCCAGTCTCTGTAGCAGTATTGAATCTGCTTTAGGAATCAGGCATCCCCAGCTATCAACCCAGTCCTTCTCCGAGCTGTGTCAAGATGTCATCTCCTTTCTCCCTCCCCGAGATTCTACAGGAAACCTCTCATTTCAGCCGCCAGGGTGACGTGCACCCAATAGAAATCCATCATGTCCTATCCTCCTTCTTTACACAAAGGCTCACTTTTACAGTCGCAACTGTAACAAAACTGATTTCCTGCTATTCGAATCCTTGCTTCCTGCAAATACTGTGGACAGAGCACAGAGAAGCAAGAAGAAAAAAAAATCTGCACACAGTCTGAAATGAGTTTCAGCCTGCCTCATTTTGCAGTGGAGAACACATTATATTATTAAGAAGTTAGAATCATGTTAGTACGGTAATTATATTAGTTCATTAATCTTCAAATGTGTCTCTTGCAACATAGGCATTTCAGATGAAAAGAAAAAAAAATGGTGTGCATTTTGAATATGAAAAATAAAATGCGCTTTTAAATGAGAAAATGGTTTGTTTTTAACATTGTGTAGCCTGTCTTCATTTACATATCCATATGTTGCACTGGCAACACATAGCTTGAAACAATTGCATCAAACCCATGCAGTGGCGCTGCATAAAAAAAATGCTCAATAACACATGTCTTGCTGTACCACATTATAGCAATGCACCAAACCCATGCAGTGGTGCTGCATGAAAAAAATGCTATACATTGATCCTGTGTAGTGGCGCTGTACTCCAAAAACACACCAAACAATCCTACAGTAGGTTATGTGGTGATTTCAGGCAGGCTGTATTATGCTGTGGTGATTGTGATGAACTACAAGACTCTGTAAGTACTGTAATAGTATGTGTAGAAAAGTCAACAAGGTGTGTGGCCTTGGCTTGTTTGAATGTCCTGAGATTCTTGGGTGTATAATAGGCTATGTTGTGGGAGCTAATTGTGGCCAGTTACTCAGGTGGCTGGCTTACTGCACCCTATAGTGTGGTGACTGGTTGCATGTACTGGAATACTATGTGTACAGAAGTGGACAGGGTATGAGGCGGCTGATTTATGTGTGTGGGTTGTGGTCAGTGCACAGATTTTTGGGTGCATGGCTGTATTATGCTGTGGTGTTTGTGAACAGCTATTAGACTCTTGGGTGCATGGCCATAGGCCATGCACCCAAGAGTCTGCCCACTGGCTTCAAGTAGTGTAATAGTATGTGTACAAAAGTGGGCAGGGTGTGTGGCAGGAGGCTGGTTGGACTGTCCTGAGATTCTTGGTTGTATGATACTCCATGCAGTGGGAGGTAATTGTGGCCAGCTAGCACCATGCACCCAAGAGTCTAAGAGCCTGTCCACTGGTAGAAGTACTGCAATAGTATGCTTAGAAAAGTTCACAGGGCCTCAGGTGGCTGGTTTATTGGATCCAAGAGTGTGCTGACTGGTTGCACATACTGGAATACTATGTGTATAGAAGTGGACAGGGTCTCAGATGGCTGGCTTATGTGTGTGGGTTGTGGCCAGTGTACAGATTGTTGGGTTCATGGCTGTATTATGCTGTGGTACTTGTGACTAGCTACTAGAGTCTTGGGTGCATGGCAGAAGATGTATTTAATGGAATAGTATGTGTACAGAAGTGGATACAGCCTCAGGTGGCTGGCTTAAGTGTGTAGGTTGTGGCCAGTGTACAGATTGTTGGGTGCATGGGTATGGTGATTGTGACCAGCTACTAGACTCTTGAGTGTATGGCTGGAGGCCATGCACCCAAGAGTCTGCCCACTTACTGTAAGTAGTGTTATAGTATGTGTACAAAAGTGGGCATGGTGTGTGTCAGGAGGTTTGTTGGACTGTCGACATTCTTGGTTGTATGATAGTCTATGCAGTCAGAGAAAATTGTGGCCAGCTACTACCATGCACCCAAGATTCTACGAGTCTGTCCCCTGGTTGAAGTACTGTAATAGTATGTCTAGAAAAGTGCACAGGGCCTCAGGTGGCTGGCTTGTTGGACCCACGAGTGTGCTGACTGGTGGTATGTAATAGAATAGTATGTGTACAGAAGTGGATAGGGCCTCAGGCAGATGGCTTATGTGTGTGGGTTGTGGCAGTATATAGATTGCTGGGTGCATGGCTGTATTATGCTGTGGTGATTGTGATCATCTACTAGACTCTTGGGTGTATTGCTGGAGGCCATGCACCCAAGAGTCTGCCCACTGGCTGTAAGTACTGTAATCGTATGTGTACAAAAGTGGACAGGTTGAGTATCAAGAGGATTGTGGATTGTCTCAAGATTCTTGGGTGTTTGATACTGTATGCAGTGGGAGGTAATTGTGGCCAGCAACTATAGTCTTGGGTGCATGGTTGGAGGCGATGCACTCAAGAGTCCAAGAGTATGCCCACTGGTTAAAGTACTGTAATGGTATGTGTAGAAAAGTGGACAGGGCCTCAGGTGGCTGGCTTAATGGAGTCAAGAGTGTGCTGACTGGTTGCACGTACTGGAATACTATGTGGACAGGGTCTCAGGTGGATGCCTTATGTGTTTGGGTTGTGCCCACTGGGCAGATTCTTGAGTTTTTTATTGCATTATATTGTATCAGTTGCAGGCAGTTAGAGTCTTGGTTGAAGGGGCCATGCATCCAAGAGTCTGTCCATTGGCTGGGGGTAGTATGTCAAGTGAGGTGGATAGGGCCTCAGGTAGCTGTGTTATGTGTGTGGGTTGTGGTAAGTGGGCAGTTGTTTGCATGCATGGCTGTATTATGCTGCAGTGGTTGTGGCCAGGGCCTAGAGTATTGGCTGCATGAGCGTAGGCCGTAGGCCATGCAACCAAGAGTCTAGGCCCTGGTAACAACCACCACAGCATAATACATAAATGCACTCAACTTTTTGACAGTGGCATATGGATTCCATAAATATGTGTATAGAATCTAATTTGCAGATTACAAAGAAATATGACACCAAT
Organism: Ambystoma mexicanum; assembly: GCA_002915635.3. Lineage (NCBI taxonomy): Eukaryota > Metazoa > Chordata > Amphibia > Caudata > Ambystomatidae > Ambystoma > Ambystoma mexicanum. Next base: position 142,563,805 of record CM010938.2, read on the forward strand.
AATTGTATATTCACTGTATGTATTAAGGAGGCCCTGTGCACCATTTTTTCATGCACTGCAGAATACTGCTCTATCGGCAATAGCAGGTTTCACTAATGTGGTATATGGAAATGCAGGAGAAATCGTTGTTTTATTGTCTGTGATAAAAGAAAACATAACATGCGAAAGTAGGTACTTTGTAATGTATTGCATTGCATTGCAGACATCTGTGTACTTTGTGGGCCCTCATAATGAGTACTTCACAAGTGCTATGCTTTAAACAAGTGTACTCTGCAATGTGCTTAGTTCCTGTGTTTGTGTGCATAATCATTGGGTCTGTGGGGGAAAGAAACCCATGCAGGATTTAGAAACAAAAGTTTGCGTTCATTTGTTGTTATGTGAACCACTCTCTTTCAGTGATGTGTGCATTGCTTACAGTAATGATTAAGGTCCAAATCTATGTGGTATTCTGGTTGTAGGTACTGTTGCAGTGGGAGAAATTGAAATGGTGTATCATTTTTCTATTTGGAAGTGAAGTACTGTGGTATTGCAGAGTAATATTGCAGGATTGTCGGGGCAATTCGATACCTGTTGGCGTATTCTAACTGTTGGTAGTTTGAAAGTATTTGACGGTATGTTTGTAGAACTCTGATTGCTGAAGGTTTATTGTGGCAGTTTGACCGCTAGAAGTAATACTGTAGTACTTCGGGTGCAGTAAGATACCAGTTGTATGCTGGTTCTTTATACTTAATATGTGTTGAACGGTTTCCTCAGAAGTACTTTAATTTTTTTGGTGGTGGATTAATGGGAAGTAATATTGTAGTATTATGGTTGTAGTTAGATACCAGTTGATGTATTCTAACTGTTTACAGTTTCTCATTTGTGATGGTGGGTATTGTGTTTGAAAGTAGATCAGTGATTACATTTTTATTTCAAGAATATTAAGCAGGCATTTACAAGATTTGCTGGTAATATCTGCTTCAGAGTAATGGAAGTATCATTGCATTCCAACCATCCACATTTCTTTTTAATGTATGCAGTATAGTGAACTGCACTGGTTGTGGCACCCGTGTGGTAGATTATGCCTACTGTTGTGAAGGTTTTCCTGCGAAGGGATACTTGTCCGTGTGTGAAGCTAGTAAGCTTGCAGTTGTTTTTGTTACCATCTGCATTACTATTACGTATTAGCTATGTGATTGTATCTGTAAGGTGGAACGATTATAAGATTTGCAAGTAGTATATAATATGCCATGATTTGCATTTTTATACAAGCTGCTGAAATGGAATCAATTCACAGTGAGGTATAGATACATACACAGAGCGCTCATTAGGAACTTGTTCCTTGACCACATGGCTGCAGAGAGTGCAACTATGTTTCCACATGGGTGAAATCTGGAAGATTTCATTTATAGATGTTTTTGCTTTCCAGTACTTGCAGTAAGTACATTAGAAATTCTTGTGGATATTCTTGTGTCTTTATAGTGAATCTCACCATTCCCGCACAGTATTTCTATTCCTGCCTTATTCCTGAGACAATGTAAGTGTTCTCAGAATTGTTTGTTGCATTTCTGTGAAGGAGTAGCATTTGCAAACACAACTGGTCTGCACCGTTTAACCCCTTCATTGCCAAGGATGAGCTATCTCATCCTGAGCATTACGTGTGTGTTGCCAAGGACGAGATAGCTTGTCCTTTTTTGCACTTCACTTTGTGCGATCCCTGCACAGCAGGGATCGTACAAAAGTGAAATCCAACCCTCAGGCTATGTGAGGAGGAGGTTCCTCCCATGGCACAGGGGTTGGAATTCGGTCAGTTTCACATCAGCATGCGTAATGCGTGCTGACGTGAAACTGCGAGTAAATTTCACCACGGCTGTCACTTTCAGCTACTGCAGTGAAATGCAAAGGTGAGTCTCCATGTTAGGCAGAATTATATGCAGTACCCTTTGGGAACACCAAACACAATTAAGTCTACAAGTGACAGTACAAATTCACCTTTGGTACAAGTCTGTACTACACAGAAAAAGTGGTAGTGATGGCCGAGCAGCCAGACTAATCTCAAGAGCAAGTGAGCAGTAACAATAGCTACACAAAGGACAGCAATTGCTATGATTCAAACAAACACTGACTCAAGGTTTCTGAGTAAAAGAATAACATTCACTAAAGTAAAACAGTTTAAAAAATCACACTCGTAATACATCACAACACTCCCAATAGGTTGCAGACAAGTTAAGCTCACAAAATGAAGTGGGAGAAAAATGGCACTCCAGAAATTTAAAAGGGAAGGAAAGACAAAGTATGGGAGAAATTGACCAGCACCAGCAGGTAAGTAATCAGGGCAATTTAGAAATAGGAACTACAGTGATGGAATCAAATTAAAAAAGGGCTAAAGTCATTAGGACAAAAGTCTTTTGCTCAAGATCACAGAGTTCAGGGTAGTTTGTGGTTAAGTCTTTGCCAAGAGTTCCGGACGAAGTTGGTTGGCAGAAAAGTTAGTTTAAAGAGTAGAGAAGGACAAGCCCTCAGATTGGAGAAAGATTTCACATGCTTTCACCGCGGCTGAACGAAACGAACAACCGGATTTGCACAGTACCTTTGAATGGAGAAGAAGCTGTAGCTGAGGCGGACGTTCCTGGCAGTTCCTGTAGGCTCACAGTTCCTGAAGCGACTGTCGGACTGACATGAAGTAGGAAGACTGGAGGGTCCTGCACTGCCCAGGGAAGAAACTAGCAGCGCAGCAAAGCAACAAATAAAAGGTGTGCTCCTTAAAACCCAAGCAGGGTCCGACCTTCCTGGCTTATCCGGCCCACTGTAGCTCTGCACAGCGAATTCGACCAGAGGAGGGAGTCCTGGCTTGCGGTTTGGGCGGACTGGTTGGTCCCACCAGCTCAGGGGAAGAATATTCCGGGAGGATCTTCTCTGTCGTTTGAGTTTGAGGATTCGGACCTGCCGCAGGGCTTCACCGGGCAGTTCAGTCGTGGTAGGGGTTCTTCTGTCAGCTCCTCGCCGGTTCTTTCGTTCCAGTGGCGACTCTGCCTTTCCAGACCCAAAGACCTGCTTTTTATGCAGTTTTCCCCCATTCACACAGCCTGGCTATCAATCACACAGAAGGGTGGCTGTCCCGTCAGGACAGTCACTAAAGCCAATCAGTTCAGAGTGTGACATGGGTCTCTAAGGAGACCCTGTGCAGGGAGTCCTAAACCCCTCCCTCACATCCTGTCCCCCCTCACACATACAGGCGCTTAAGGAGGGCTTCGGCGTAGAAGCCCGCAAAAAGACGGTGATCAAAGGAACCAAAACTGGTTTGGCGCGCAGAGTAAAACACAAGAAATACTTTTACAAAAAGAAATTGCGAATAAACCCAGGCAGAACTGTAATAAAACATATATGATCTAGCAGGTTTAAATTCGAGGCTACCAAGATAGCCTAAAATAATACCAAGGTTATTTAAGATAACCACGGTAGGAAAAATAGGGCAGTTACCACAGCCACCAGCCAAGTCTTGATGAAAAGGGAGCGAAACAATGCTCCAAAAGAAACAGACAAAAAGGGCTAAGTATTAACCCTTTCCAGTACTCCATGTAAGATGGTTTGTACTGGGTCTGTAGTTTTACAGAGGCTAATAAAGTTAATGGCAACTTTATGTGTTCTGGGAGACAGTAGTCAGTCCCAGAAAAATGGAGTCTGAGTTGGGAAGTCTAAAAGACAACCCTGTGTCACTGCACTGAAGGTGCTGTGTAACACACAGTAAAAAGATGATGCCTGTGTAGTAGGTGAGGCTCCACAGTCTATGAACACAAAACATGTTATAAACACACACAGCAAAACACATGTAAGAGTGGAAAAAAAACTAACACTCTTACCAGGGGAAAACCCACTGGATGACACATAACAGTGCATTACATGTGTGCCATGAGACACAATTTTGTTAAACATCGACTCCATTTGATATTAGGCCTCGCTCAAACAGCAGAAGCCAGCCTGCGTCTCTCCCTTCAGTGTTCGTGCACAGTCAGCAAGCCAACCCTCCACCTCCACCCCTCTACCATCTCTGTGGCAATCCCCTTGCTCAACCTGCCAATGCCTCTGTGGCCCTTGGCCATAGAGGTAGTGGCCACTGGCCCATTCACCCATGTCTCAGAAAGAGATTTATTTCAGTGAAGCATATTGTTCTTCATGGAACACCTGTTGGCCTGAAGTAAATCACTTTGGTTTGATACTGTATGCAATCCTGCTTTATAATATGATGACGTCTGCTGCCACCAAAAACACATATGATATTGGAGTGCTAGCACTTCTGTTGGTGTGACAGAATGGCATCTGTGAGAGTGTGCAATCCTGTGCTTTTTTATCGCTGCTATTTAAAATTCTGCTGCTTAGTCTCAGAAAGTGGGCTCTACAAAACAGGTCTCACTTTGTGATGTTTCATGCTATAAATATATAGTGCACACATGTGTACTGACACACCAGTGGTTGTAATGTGATTCGGCAACATGATAGCTTCATATAGGTCTATTCCAGAAATAACCTGCTGTAATTAAAAACATTCTCACATCCATGGACGACCTTAATCAGTGGGCACCCATGATTCAAACTATATTTAATGTCATATACCTGTGGGCTGGTGGCAGAACTGTGGTTAAATATGCATATAAAAAATATCTAATTGGATATAGTGGACTATGTAAAAATTCATAGTAAACTGAACCAACCCTCTGCCCGACCCACTCATAGCACACTCCATTCAAATATCCAGCGCAATTAACTCTTTCTTAAGCAACAAGATCAACATGATCCGCCTACACATAGACACTAAAGGCAGAACTGACAGCACGTTACTCATCCCATATCATAAAACCACAACTAACTGGACAACTTTCAAGATACTAACTATGGAATATCTCACTGTCACCTTAGCATCCCTTACTCTAGACCCTTCTGATGCAAGCACTCCTCCATTACCTGACAACCATCAACATCTCCCTAACTCAAGGCCCCTCCTCTCTGCCCTCAAGACTGAACAGATCCTTCCACTTCTTCTTGAAGCCAATAACCTCCTTCAGTCCTACCAATATGGCTTTGGACTCAGATGCAGCACAGAAATGGCCAGCATCAAGGTGATTGACAATGTCCTTAACATTTCTGACAAAAGCCATTCCTGCCTCTTAGTTCTCCTTCTCTCCTTGACCTCTCAGCAGCATTTGACACAGTAGACCACCAGGCACTCACCAGCAATGAACATTGCTACATTGGGATGAGCGAGATCGTCCACAACTTTTTCAAATGCTACCTTGGCATCCTCTAAAAGTTCATACAAATGGATTCTTCCCGGTCACCAACTCTACCCATCACCTGTTGTCATGCCTGCGCCATGGGCGCATCCATTTACGCTCAATTTGGACTATATGTTTATCATTTAGTTACAACAGACTCTTGGATCCATCTATATTTACTTTGGGAACTTTATTTCCCATTTGCGAGACTTTGGTGCTTTATTATTATTTCCAACAAACTACGCATACCATAATGCACCTGGCTACAAGCATCGATTCCTGGCGGTTCCTATTGGTTATCAAAGGAACTACACCCCCCAGAAGCCCTAGGGACTTGCCCTGCTTCCACCAGCCCAGGAACAGAAAGGGAGGTGGCCGATTGCCTGCAGGTGTGCTTCGCCAGGTGCAACCAATTAGCCTGCCCCTGTGCTGGGCTAGGCAGTATAAAGGCTGCTGCCTGCAGTGGCTCAGCCTCTTGCATCTGAGAGTCCTTCCTCCACCTTTTGCATCTTCCTACGGATCTTGTATGCTGCTTACCTTCACTCCTGCTTGGACCCTGCCTTGTTGCTCGCACCACCCTGCTGCCTCAAGCCATAGCCTTCCAGGCTCCCTGCCTCACAGCCCTGCTCCTCTGGGCTCTCCACACTGCAGCTGATCACGCTCTGCTGCCTTCCAGTCTCCGCCCTTGCCCTGCCGGGCTCTCCACTTTGCATCCGATCACGCTCTGCTGCCTTCCAGCCTCCGCCCTTGCCCTGCCGGGCTCTCCACATTGCAGCCGATCACGCTCTGCTGCCTTCCAGCCTCCGCCCTTGCCCTGCCAGGCTCTCCACATTGCAGCCGATCACGCTCTGCTGCCTTCCAGCCTCCGCCCTTGCCCTGCGGACCCTCTACATTGCAGCTGATCATGCTCTGCTGCTTTCCAGCCTCAGCCCTTGTCCTCTGGGCTCCCTGCCCTGCAGCCTGCCTCACTCCGGCTGCCTTCAGCCCTTATCTTCTGGGCTCCCTGCTCTGCAGCCTGCCTCACTCCGGCAGCCTTCAGCCCTTGTCTTCTGGGCTCCCTGCTCTGCAGCCTACCTCACTCTGGCTACCTACAGCCCTTGTCCTCTGGGCCTTCCTACTTGCAGCTTATCACGCTCCGCTGCCTACTACCTACCTTTTCCGCTGGGTTCTCGGCCTAGCAGCCTCTACAGTCCTCCGCTACCTTCTACGTTCAGCGGCCCTGTCCCTCAGGGTTCACTCCTTACTGCCCGGCCCTTACGGGATCCTTGCCGTGCAGTCTGCTTTACTCTGCTGCCCTAAGCCCTTTTCCTCTGGGCGTTCTACCTTACAGTCCTACCCCTGTGGGCTTACTCATTGCTTTCCTGCTCCTCTGAGCTCTCAACCTTGTTCCTTACTGTCCTCTGCTATCCTATCCTGTTACACGACTTTACTTTCATTTCCTTCTGCTAGTTTGCTATCACCTCCTTTCCTGGATTTGTCTGTAGTATCTTCTCTTGTACTGTTTGTAGACCCTTTTGTACAGAGCTTGTCTGTTGGTTCCCATCAGTCAACCTCTGCCCCTTCCCTTGTCCTGTTTCTACATTACAGACACCCAGAGCTGCTGTTCCAAGTCATGAGCAAACAGCGTGGGCCTCTGTTATAGCAAACTGTGCAGAAGGCTAGAGTATTTCCAAGGTTCGTGGAATACTCTTTTCCTATATCTGCATACACCCCAAGAGGGTATTCATTCTGTATCTTTTCCCTTGCTACTCTTGCTTACTCTTCGTTCTCTTTCCTTTCCGCTGTGTGTGTTCTTATCTGTCCACTTTATTTGGCACAACCACCCAAACCCTTTCTGGGTGTCCTGTGCCACTCTTAATAGAGTGCCACTCCTGACAGAATGCAAGAGCCAAAAATTTCTTGTTCCATAGGCCGGAAAGGCACACACAGAACAAAGATGCTTTCCTTTCGGGTTAAGAAACCTTTGCATAAACCTAGGGTTTCCCTAAAGACAGCAAACAAGAACCTTAGTCTAAAGGACAGTCTCGCCTCAGTAAACAAAGATTTACAAGCACGGTACTATACTCACTGGCTAGCTGACCCTTCTTCCATGTACAATTATTATGACATTTGCGACTATGACCCGCAGTCCTTATCTGTTGCAGAGCTACAGCAAGATAATGAATTCTTACAGATCTTGTTAAACCAAACAGTGAAAACACTCCTGCGTCTTCTGACAAGCCTTCTAACACACGCAACAGCCAAGGATATAGCACTCATTGTGGGAGACTCTAAACCAGAATACGCTGTTGCCAGAGTGATATGCGCAAGATCGGCTTGGCAAGCTCCCCAGAATGCTGGAAACCCTTATTTGACAGGACAAGGCAGTCATTATCCTGAGGTTTGTGCATCTGGTCCTGGGTACAAAGACCTATACTAACCATCGGTTGTCTTAATGCTTCCACTGTATCTACTAACCACAATAACCCTAAGGTCAGTCTTCCCATTGCTACAACCGAATTCTCTGCCACACCAGCTTCTGAAGCTTTAGATCAAACTAATGATACTTACCTGCTACACGAACAACTCCTACGCCTTAAAAGAAAGACCGAAGACCTCTATGATGACTTTGTTTATTTGTATTATAAGAATCTTATGAAGGGTCACAAGTCACCAGACCATCTGAGACTATGTCCAACACCTGACATCTTATCTTTAGAGATCGACATGATAAGGCCTGGAATTGCCATACAGAAAAGTATACAGACTTATACCAAGCAGATGGAAGACCTAAATATAGCATATGTATCCCTTCTAAAGACTGACACAGCTCTTTCACCTTCCAGCCACAGAAACTCAGGTTGTTGTACTGACAGAAAAGAATTAACTCCTCCGGTGGGTCAAATCACGCACATAGCCATTACACCACAAAACAAGGGTGGTCTTCTTATTGGAAATCCCTCTGAGTCAAAGGATGGTTCCGCCCTCACCCTTGCCTATTGTCCAGTACTCACACATACAACCTCTTCTGAAATGACAACGGCAGCTGAAGAGACTGGCGCAATTCACACCGAGCATGCTGAAGTGGCAAGCGGGCCTTGCCAAGGTGTGGCTGTGCTATCAGACAACACTCTTGAGCAATCAACATCTTCAGTTTCTTCGATACCCCCTGAATCGCCAGTGGTTGTGGTACCCGATCTACCAGTAGTTGCAACACCTGAACTGTCTGTAGCTGCTACAGCACCCGAACTTCCAACTGCAATTCATGATCTTCCTGCTGCTGTGGTTTCTAAACTCCCTGCCACATTTGAGACTCCTCAAGTCTCTGCTGCAAATCTTGAGGTTGCTATAGCTACTGTGATTCCTGAAGCTACTGCTAATTCTGATGCTCCTGATGCCCAGATTTCTACTTCCTTCGCAGCTGTGCTAGCTGCAGCAGAATCTTCTGCTAGCATAACCTTTAAGCTCAATGTTTATTACCAATGTGAAATGTACTCTGTAACTCGGTTTACATCTGTAAACACATTCCTATGCTTGTGTTCATGACTAAGTCTGCTGTAACAGCGCCACGATGCCCCAGGGCAGTTCTGTGCGCTTTATAAATGCAAATAAATAAAATAAACCTGATCCCTCAGCACCTTCTCTTCCTGATCCTACATCCGCCATGCTAACTGTTGCAAAGTCAGCGAAGGGTTTTTCAGTTAAGTCTACTGCTCCAGTTGTTCCTGCTGGTGTATCTATAGCACTGAGACTGCCAGACTCTACTCTACCAGTCTCGTGTGCGTTCCAGCCCGCTGGCTCTCTCATGACACCCACACACCCAGTTGCTACAGCCTTGATACTCTCTACAGCCATTCAAGATCTCACTGCTGCTGTTACCTGTGAACTGTCTACTAATCATGGGAAAACCGCCGCTGTGACTCCTGAACTCTCTGCGGCTAACCCTAACGTTGTCATTGCTGCTCCGGATGTCTTGGAAAGCCTTCCTAAAGCTACCAACTCTGCTGTACCTATGGCTCCACTTTCCAGCACCATATTGTTGCCCGTCAAAGCAAAATCTATCATGGAGCCTGCAGCAGTTTTTTCGCAGTTCCTCTCTTCATGCACACAGAGTTGGGGTCTGTGTTCCAAAGACTTCGTCTATTCTGATTTCTACATCAAAAGTTCAGAACTTTGGTACTATCTCCGTCATTCAAGACTCTCACCTTGCAACCCGTTTCTGGTGCTTCATGATGTGCCTTTTTGGAGTAAGACTCTTGTACGGTATGACAGACATTCTTCCTACAGGTCGGTCTTCAGGGAGCCTGGAGAGGGGCCTGGAGAGGGGCATACTGTCATGCCTGCGCCATGGGCGCATCCATTTACGCTCAATTTGGACTATATGTTTATCATTTAGTTACAACAGACTCTTGGATCCATCTATATTTACTTTGGGAACTTTATTTCCCATTTGCGAGACTTTGGTGCTTTATTATTATTTCCAACAAACGACGCATACCATAATGCACCTGGCTACAAGCATCGATTCCTGGCGGTTCCTATTGGTTATCAAAGGAACTACACCCCCCAGAAGCCCTAGGGACTTGCCCTGCTTCCACCAGCCCAGGAACAGAAAGGGAGGTGGCGATTGCCTGCAGGTGTGCTTCGCCAGGTGCAACCAATTAGCCTGCCCCTGTGCTGGGCTAGGCAGTATAAAGGCTGCTGCCTGCAGTGGCTCAGCCTCTTGCATCTGAGAGTCCTTCCTCCACCTTTTGCATCTTCCTACGGATCTTGTATGCTGCTTACCTTCACTCCTGCTTGGACCCTGCCTTGTTGCTCGCTCCACCCTGCTGCCTCCAGCCATAGCCTTCCAGGCTCCCTGCCTCACAGCCCTGCTCCTCTGGGCTCTCCACACTGCAGCTGATCACGCTCTGCTGCCTTCCAGTCTCCGCCCTTGCCCTGCCGGGCTCTCCACTTTGCAGCCGATCACGCTCTGCTGCCTTCCAGCCTCCGCCCTTGCCCTGCCGGGCTCTCCACATTGCAGCCGATCACGCTCTGCTGCCTTCCAGCCTCCGCCCTTGCCCTGCCGGGCTCTCCACATTGCAGCCGATCACGCTCTGCTGCCTTCCAGCCTCCGCCCTTGCCCTGCCGGGCTCTCCACATTGCAGCCGATCACGCTCTGCTGCCTTCCAGCCTCCGCCCTTGCCCTGCCGGGCTCTCCACATTGCAGCCGATCACGCTCTGCTGCCTTCCAGCCTCCGCCCTTGCCCTGCGGACCCTCTACATTGCAGCTGATCACGCTCTGCTGCTTTCCAGCCTCAGCCCTTGTCCTCTGGGCTCCCTGCCCTGCAGCCTGCCTCACTCCGGCTGCCTTCAGCCCTTGTCTTCTGGGCTCCCTGCTCTGCAGCCTGCCTCACTCCGGCAGCCTTCAGCCCTTGTCTTCTGGGCTCCCTGCTCTGCAGCCTACCTCACTCTGGCTACCTACAGCCCTTGTCCTCTGGGCCTTCCTACTTTGCAGCTTATCACGCTCCGCTGCCTACTACCTACCTTTTCCGCTGGGTTCTCGGCCTAGCAGCCCTCTACAGTCCTCCGCTACCTTCTACGTTCAGCGGCCCTGTCCCTCAGGGTTCACTCCTTACTGTCCGGCCCTTACGGGATCCTTGCCGTGCAGTCTGCTTTACTCTGCTGCCCTAAGCCCTTTTCCTCTGGGCGTTCTACCTTACAGTCCTACCCCTGTGGGCTTACTCATTGCTTTCCTGCTCCTCTGAGCCCTCAACCTTGTTCCTTACTGTCCTCTGCTATCCTATCCTGTTACACGACTTTCCTTTCATTTCCTTCTGCTAGTTTGCTATCACCTCCTTTCCTGGATTTGTCTGTAGTATCTTCTCTCGTACTGTTTGTAGACCCTTTTGTACAGAGCTTGTCTGTTGGTTCCCATCAGTCAACCTCTGCCCCTTCCCTTGTCCTGTTTCTACATTACAGACACCCAGAGCTGCTGTTCCAAGACATGAGCAAACAGCGTGGGCCTCTGTTATAGCAAACTGTGCAGAAGGCTAGAGTATTTCCAAGGTTCGTGGAATACTCTTTTCCTATATCTGCATACACCCCAAGAGGGTATTCATTCTGTATCTTTTCCCTTGCTACTCTTGCTTACTCTTCGTTCTCTTTCCTTTCCGCTGTGTGTGTTCTTATCTGTCCACTTTATTTGGCACAACCACCCAAACCCTTTCTGGGTGTCCTGTGCCACTCTTAATAGAGTGCCACTCCTGACACCTGTCCTCTGTGATCTTCAATCTTTACATTGAATCACTAGTAACCCTCCTCTCTCCACACAAAAACCACATTCATCAATATGCAGATCTACATTGAGGTATCCCCCATTGAAGACATCAACAGGCTCAAGGCCTGCCTCACATTGATCCAGTCCTGGGTGTGCAGTGCTTACCTGAAGCTCAACCCCTCCAAGATTGAATTCCTACTGCTAACCAACAATACTGAACACCCTGACATCCATACCTGGCTCTCTGCTATAAACCCTCAAGGATTTACACCCCAGCTGGACCCCTGTGCCAAGTCCTTGGGTACAACATCGACAGACACCTCACATTCAAACAGCACCTACCAGGGATGACAAAAATGGCCCAGTACCAACTTTCTCTCCTACATTAAATGAAGCCCTTCAGCCCAGAAACACCCTAGTCCTCTCCCATCTGGATTCTGGCAATGTTCTTTTGGAAGGCCTTCTGGCAACTACCCTGGCCCCCCTGAAATGATTCTTGCATGCTGCAACAAGACTCATTAATGGACCACATCACCCGACCATGATCGAACTGCTCTGGTTCCCAATGCAAGCCTGTATCATCTCCAAATCCTGTTGCATCATCTAGAAGGCTGTCATCCTGAAGTCCCCAAGCGACCTCACTGAGGAACTCAGCATCTGCAGAGACCTGCAATCCACCATAAGTAAAGAAATGTGCAGACTTGAATTACAGCAGTGCAAGAAGGAAAGAACAAGAAGACAGCCCTCCTCTATCTACGATCCAAGACTCTCAAACCTCTTCCCCCTCAACATCTGACTTGCACCATTACTTCTACAGTTCAGGAAGGAGATGATGACCTTCCCCTTCAAAGAATGGCTACTCCTTAATACCTAGTTCCACACACCCTGCACTCCCCACCCTACCTGAGTCTCAGTGAACTCTGGTCGACACGGTCTTCCACCATGCTGCCAATTGCCCACCCCATGTAAGCTCCCCATTCCTTTTTTCTCTGGTGCTCTCACTTTGTTCTTCCCCCTATAATTGTAAAGTGCTCTGTTTCTTCCTGACCCTATTTCTGTGCTTAATAAATACCCTAATAATAATAACAATAATAATAATAATAATAATAATAATAATAATAATAATAATAATAATAATAATAATAACAATAACAATAGTAATAATAATAACTGCTGATTTGACATCATTTTGTTTTATCACCTGTTTTACACTGACCTACAGCTACGGGACCATTTGTGTATTTGAGCATGGACATTTCCCCCATGCCAGTTGGTGGACCTGGCCAACAACGCTTTTTGTTCTAAGCTCGGAAGGCTGACACCTTCCTGGGAAAGCTAGTCATAACACTTCCAGGGTTGGGGAGAGGGCTGGGAGCTTCAAAGTGATTTCTGCATTACAATTTGAGTCACATCAAGGAAATACTTTCTGGAGCCCTTTTGATCACCGCCCAACAGGAGATGTATAGTGTAGATGGGAGATACACTGTGTACATGAAATGTGTCCACGAATCTTGAAAATGTCCATACCACACTTCCATCCTATGACCTCCACCTTTAAATTCCTGCAGACAGGGCACTTTAGGAGCTGGCATCATGATGAATAACTTGATACAAGAGCAAGGTTTGACCCCTTTACAAAAGGCATTGGATGATCAAATCTGATGTTGGAAATTGACTGTAAAAAGGAGTGAGACCCTCCTCTTAATTCAATTAACCTGGTGACATCTGTAAGGAGCAATCTTTAATCATTTTTTAGAATATTTCAGCCATCAGAACCTTTTTTGGGTTAAGGACTGCCCAAGGTCCCCCGCCACTGAGGTGAGCAAAAGGACTTTGGCGAAAAGAGCAGATTCTTCCTTCAAACACTTTAGGGGAACATTTGAAGGGACCTGTTGGAGAAAATGTGCAGACTGCTGCGGTTGCCCAGGACTCTGCCTACTAAATTAGCAAGCCCTTCAGGTGTCCCTGGAAAGCATCATGGTTGGTTAGTGCAGAAGACAAACTTACCTTTCCTCAAAGACCCAGTGGATGCCTCACAGCACCAGAGAGACTAGAAGGAGCTGGTGGTGTCTCTCTATGCCTACGCCATTTCTAGCCAATATAAACTGTTGTGAGTGCTAAAAATGCCTTTGAAATGCGGCAATGAACCCAGACAGCATCCTTTGTGCTCAATACTTTGAACCGCTTCAAGCACCCTTCAAGCCAGTGACATGAACATCACCCCCATGTCCCAAGATTCTTCAACCTTAATCCATTGGCCTTTGTCAAACTGCATCATGTCATTGGAGCCATTTGAGCCAGCTGACCATTGACATTGAGTGAATACTTTCCTGCATCAAGACTGGCCGAGCCTTCAACAGCACATTACATTGCATTACTGAATCCTCTTCGACTAGCTCGACACAGCAAACCCGATTCGACACATCGGAAAATGCCCAAAAACCCATCTCATCAATGTCGAGGCCCTGACAGAATATATAAGGGTTACATCGGGGTTCTTTTCCCTTTGCCTTGTTGTATGGGCATTCTTGATATGTAGGACCCCAATGTATACCTTAAAGACATGCATGAACTTGTCTGACTTTTCTGCAAAACTGTTTACTTGTAGACCCCTGTTCTTCAATACCCAAAGTGCTGTGCCTCTTAATCCCAAAGTCTTCATTCACATCTGTATTTCCTTGCAGGGGTTTGTTGTTTAGTGTTTTTAATAGTTTGTCTGTTCCATTAGTTGAATCAAATTCCTCATTGTTAAAGAACCTTTATTACACCTTTATTTTATTCTGGTACGAACTGTAGTATTCTTGTTTGGATGCTTCCTTTCTGGCTCACACAAATTTGAAAAGGATAGCCTGTCCTCGTCCCATGCTACTTTAAAGAGCTGAAGGAAGGAAACAAATAATGTACCTGCTTTACGTCTGTAAATGGAACCCTGCTGGTTTAGTAGTGTGAGGGTGAGAAGGAACTTAGAAACCACTACTCATCCCTGTACTTTTACAGAGGAATAGTAATGCCCTCACAAATAGCAATTACCATTGCATCGTTAAAATTATTACTGTTCAATAAGTAAAAACCGTTAATTATTCGCAGTTTGTGTATGTGTGCCCGCTGCTTAATTGCAAAAGGTGAAAATCCGTTTTTCCATCTGGTTTGTTGTCCGAAATAACCTATTTATATACTGTGTGCCAGTGGATGGAGATGAATAAGTGGTACTGATGCAGTTTTTATTCGGCGGCCTTTCACATGTTTCAATTTCATCCTGACAGGCACAGACTTCCATCATTACTATATTGATATATTAAGCACCATTAAAGTGGCTAACAGTACATTCTGCATTTTGAAATTGTGCAAAATGGAGAAGAGAAAGCATATTAGCAAGCCCTATACAGAAAAAAAGAGTTAATCATATTTCCTTTTCCCAGCAAGTTTCTATGGCGATTTCATTCATGTTGTTGAGTTAATTAAGGATGTGGTTTGGTGCATCGCTAATCAGCTTATTAAATACAGACAACTGGTTGTGTTATCGAAAGGCAAAATGCAGGAATCATATTATATATGCTATTGCAAAATGACAGGATGCAATGAAATATTCTGTGCTGCTAAAATGGAGACTATTAAATCAGGACATGACATGTAAGGTCAAATTCTGGCTTCACCTCTTGACATAATTGTGAGATTCTTGTGAAATCCCTTTACCTCAAATTAGAACACCTATAATGATTCTGTTTGGTTTGAACAACAAAAAGAAAAACACTCCAATGTTTATTTCGTGAATGGCACATTTGTCAAACCAAAGACCAGTCAAAATATTCCTACTTCAAAACCACCCCCATCACCTGCCTCACACAGTCTACCCTCACCCTTTTAAACAATCTTGCCAAATAAACCTTTTGTGTTAGATATTACACGATCTGCGGTAGTGGTCGTGTAGTTAGGGTTAGGTTGCTCATCTCATATGAAGAGCACTTTTTGGCGGTTTGTAACTTCGCTCCCCCTGGACGAATCCTCACCAAACTTTTCAAAAAAAAGTATATAGCCCGCTATGAATTTGTTTTGGTGAGTTTGGCGAGGTTTCGTGAAGGGGCAGACAAAGTTATAGGGGGGTCCCAAAATGTTTTTTATTCTCCATAGACTGAATGGAAAAAAAAGTTGCTCACGCCTACAGCTCAAACCGCTGGACTGACTTTAAACAAATTTTGCAGCATGAGTAGCGGGTTGGTCCCGAAAGCATGCTTTTGTAAATTTGGTGAAAGTCCATCCGTAGTTTTATTAAAACAGAGAAAATGTAGGTCAACAAATATTTGTGATATCTGACTCTGCTCCGCTGACCCATTTCCTGGTTTGCTTCGCAGACCGGACTCTAATTGGCCTGGAGGAATGTGTCATGTCCATGGACATCCAACGCGCCCACTGATTGGCTGGAGGGAAGAGTGATGTGCGTCACATTTTGCTAAAACGCCTGCCATATTGTATCCATGGATATCCACAGATAGCACGGCGGCAAAATGCCTGAAAAACATGTTTTCGGGGCATCAAGTGTTGGGTAAAGGTGCTGCAAAGTGTGGGGAGTGAAAGATGATTCATATGATGTATTTGTTTAGGTGGAGGAAGACTGTGTTGTGTTTGCAGTGTCCACGGACAATACAGCAGTTCACAGGCAGGTCCTCTGGTGAGTAGGTTATGTGGTGATTTCAGGCAGGCTGTATTATGCTGTGGTGATTGTGATGAGCTACAAGAATCTGTAAGTACTGTAATAGTATGTGTAGAAAATTCCACAAGGTGTGTGGCAGGTGGCTTGTTGGAATGTCCTGAGATTCTTGGGTGTATGATAGGCTATGCGGTGGGAGCTAATTGTGGCCAGTTTCTCAGGTGGCTGGCTTACTGCACCCAATAGTGTGGTGACTGGTTGCATGTACTGAATACTATGTGTACAGAAGTGGACAGGGTCTGAGGCGGCTGATTTATGTGTGTGGGTTGTGGTCAGTGCACAGATTTTTGGGTGCATGGCTGTATTATGCTGTGGTGTTTGTGAACAGCTATTAGACTCTTGGGTGCATGGCCTATGGCCATAGGCCATGCACCCAAGAGTCTGCCCACTGGCTTCAAGTAGTGTAATAGTATGTGTACAAAAGTGGACAGGGTGTGTGGCAGGAGGTGGCTGGTTGGACTGTCGTGAGATTCTTGGTTGTATGATAGTCCATGCAGTGGGAGGTAATTGTGGCCAGCTAGCACCATGCACCCAAGAGTCTAAGAGTCTGTCCACTGGTTGAAGTACTTTAATAGTATGCCTAGAAAAGTGCACAGGGCCTCAGATGGCTGGCTTATTGGATCCAAGAGTGTGCTGACTGGTTGGAACATACTGGAATACTATGTGTATAGAAGTGGACAGGGTCTCAGTGGCTGGTTTATGTATGTGGGTTGTGGCCAGTGTACAGATTGTTGGTTGCATGGCTGTATTATGCTGTGGTACTTGTGACCAGCTACTAGAGTCTTGGGTGCATGGCAGAAGACGTATGTAATGAATAGTATGTTTACAGAAGTGGATACGGCCTCAGGTGGCTGGCTTAAGTATGTAGGTTGTGGCCAGTGTACAGATTGTTGGGAGCATGGGTGTGGTGATTGTGACCAGCTACTAGACTCTTGAGTATATGGCTGGAGGCCATGCACCAAGAGTCTGCCCACTTACTGTAAGTAGTGTTATAGTATGTGTACAAAAGTGGGCAGGGTGTGTGTCAGGTGGTTTGTTGGACTGTCAACATTCTTGGTTGTATGATAGTCTATGCAGTCAGAGATAATTGTGGCCAGCTACTACCATGCACCCAAGATTCTAAGAGTCTGTCCACTGGTTGAAGTTCTGTAATAGTATGTCTAGAAAAGTGCACAGGGCCTCAGGTGGCTGGCTTGTTGGACCCACGAGTGTGCTGACTGGTGGTATGTAATAGAATAGTATGTGTACAGAAGTGGATAGGGCCTCAGGCAGATGGCGTATGTGTGTAAGTTGTGGCCAGTATACAGGTTGCTGGGTGCAGGGCTTTATTATGCTGTGGTGATTGTGACCAGCTACTGGACTCTTGGGTGTATGGCTGGAAGCCATGCACTCAAAATTCTGCCCACTATCTGTAAGTAGTGTAATAGTATTTGTACAAAAGTGGACATGGTGTGTTTCAGGTGGTTTGTTGGACTGTCTAGACATTCTTGGGTGTATGATACTGTATGCAGTGGGAGGTAATTGTGGCCAGCTACTATAGCCTTGGGTGCATGGCCGGAGGCGATGCACTCAAGAGTCCAAGAGTGTGTCCACTGGTTGAAGTACTGTAATGGTATGCATAGAACAGTGCACAGGGCCTCAGGTGGCTGGCTTATTGGACTCAAAAGTGTGCTGACTGGTTGCACATACTGGAATACTATGTGTATAGAAGTGGACAGCGTCTCAGGTGGCTCGCTTATGTGTGTGGGTTGTGCCCAGTGTACAGATTGTTGGGTGCATGGCTGTATTATGCTGTGGTTATTGTGACCAGCTACTAGAGTCTTGGGTGCATGGCAGGAGGCGATGTATTCAAGCGTGCAAGAGTATGCCCACTGGTTGAAGTATTTGAACAGTATTTTTAGGAAAGTGGACATGGCCTCAGGCAGCTGGCTTATCGGACTCAAAAGTGTGCTGACTGGTTGCCCGTATTGGAATACTATGTGTACAGAAGTGGAAAGGGCCTCATGTGTTTGGGGTGTGGCCACTGGGCAGATTCTTGGGTAGTTTACTGTATTATGCTGTCTTGTTTGCGGGCAGTAAGTAGAGTGTTCCGTACAGAGGCCATGCATCCAAGAGTCTGTCCATTTGCTGGAAGTACTGTAATAGTATGTCAACTGAAGTGGATAGGGCCTCAGGCTGCTGTGTTATGTATGTAGGTTGTGTTAAATGTGCAGATGTTTTAATTGCATGGCGGTATTATGCTGCAGTGGTTGTGGCCAGTGCCTAGACTCTTTGGTGCATGGCTGGAGGCCATAGGCCAAAGGCCATGCACCCAAGAATCTAGGCCCCTGCCACAACCACTGCAGCATAATACAGCCATGCACTCAACATTTTGACACTGGCATATGGATCGCATAGGAGGCTATGCACTCAAGAGTCTGTTCACTGGCTGCAAGTAGTATAATAGTATACGTACAAAATTGGACAGGGTGTGGGGCAGGTGGCTTGTTGAACTGTCCGGAGATTCTTGAGTGTATGATAGTCTATGAAGTGGGAGGTAATTGTGGCCAGTTACTACAGTCTTGGGTGCATGCACCCAAGAGTTCAAGAGTCTGCTTACTGGTTGGTTGAAGTACTATAATAGTATGTCTAGAAAAGTGCACAGAGCCTTAGGTGGCAGGCTTATTGGATCTAAGAGTGTGCTGACTGGTTGTACATAATCAAATACTATGTGTATAGAAGTAGACAAGGCCTCAGGTATTTGGTTTATGTGTATGGGTTGTGGCAGTGTATAGATTATAGATAGTTGGGTGCATGGCTGTATTATGCTGTGGCGATTGTGACCAGCTAATAGACTCTTGGGTGTATGTTTGGAGACCATGCACACAAGAATCTTCCTACTGGCTATAAGTAGTGTAATAGTATGTGTACAAGGTGGACAGGGTGTGTGTCAGGTAGTTCATTGGACTGTCGCAAGATTATTGGGTGTATGATATTGTATGCAGTCGAGGTAATTGTGGCCAGCAACTATTGTCTTGGGTGCATGGCTGGAGGCGATGCACTCAAGAGTCCAAGTGTGTGCCCACTGGTTGAAGTACTGTAATGGTATGTGTTGAAAAGTGGACAGGCCCTCAGGTGGCTGGCTTATTGGACTCAAGAGTGTGCTAACTGGTTCCACGCACTGGAATACTTTGTGTACAGAAGTGGACAGGGTCTCAAATGGATGCCTTTTGTAATTGGGTTGTAACCACTGGGCAGATTCTTGGGAACTTTACTGTATTATGCTGTAATGGTTGTGGGAAGTTAGTAGAGTCTTGGGTGCTGAGGGAATGCACCAAGAAGTCTGTCCATTGGCTGGAAGTACTGTAATAAAATGTCACTGAAGTTGATAGAGCATCGGTGGCTGTACTATGTGTGTGGTTGTGGTAAGTGGGCAGATGTTTGCATGCATGGCTGTATTGTACTGCAGTGGTTGTGGCCAGGGCCTAGACTCTTGGGTGCATGGCCGGAGGCATTAGGCCCTAGACCATGCACCCAAGAGTGTAGGCCCTGGCCACAACCACCGCAGTATAATAACACCCATGCACTCAACATATTGACAGTGGCGTATGGATTGCATAGGAGGCCATGCACCCAAGAGTCAGTCCACTGGCTGCAAGTAGTGTTATGGTATGTGTACAAAAGGTGACAGGGTGTGTGGCAGGTGGTTTGTTGGACTGTCTTGACATTCTTGGGTGTATGATAGTCTAAGCAATGTGAGATAATTGTGGCCAGTTACTAAAGTCGTGGGTGCATGCACCCAAGAGTCCAAGAGTCTGCCACTGTTCAAGTACTGTAATAGTATGTCTAGAAAACTGCACAGGGTCTTAGGTGGCTGGCTAATTGGATCCAAGAGTGTGCTGACTGGTTGTACGTACTGGAATGCTATGTGTACAGAAGTGGACAAGGCCTCAGGTGGTTTGCTTATGTTTGTGGTTGTGCCAGTATATAGATTGCTGGGTACATGGCTGTATTATGCTGGGGTGATTGTGATCATCTACTAGACTCTTGGGTGTATTGCTGGAGGCCATGCACCCAAGAGTCTGCCCACTGGCTGTAAGTACTGTAATAGTATGTGTACAAAAGTGGACAGGTTGAGTATCAAGTGGATTGTGGACTGTCTCAAGATTCTTGGGTGTTTGATACTGTATGCAGTGGGAGGTAATTGTGGCCAGCAACTATAGTCTTGGGTGCATGGTTGGAGGCGATGCACTCAAGAGTCCAAGAGTATGCCCACTGGTTAAAGTACTGTAATGGTATGTGTAGAAAAGTGGACAGGGCCTCAGGTGGCTGGCTTATTGGAGTCAAGAGTGTGCTGACTGGTTGTACGTACTGGAATACTATGTGTACATAAGTGGACAGGGTCTCAGGTGGATGCCTTATGTGTTTGGCTTGTGGCCACTGGGCAGATTCTTGAGTTTTTTATTGTATTATATTTTATCAGTTGCAGGCAGTTGGTTGAGTCTTGGTTGAAGGGGCCATGCATACAAGAGTCTGTCCATTGGCTGGGGGTAGTATGTCAAGTGAGGTGGATAGGGCCTCAGGCAGCTGTGTTATGTGTGTGGGTTGTGGTAAGTGGGCAGTTGTTTGCATGCATGACTGTATTATGCTGCAGTGGTTGTGGCCAGGGCCTAGACTCTTGGCTGCATGGGCAGAGGCCGTAGGCCATGCACCCAAGAGTCTAGGCCCTGGCAACAACCACCACAGCATAATACATGAATGCACTCAACTTTTTGACAGTGGCATATGGATTCCATAAATATGTGTATAGAATATAATTTGCAGATTACAAAGAAGTATGACACCAATAATTGTATATTCATTGTATGTATTAAGGAGGCCCTGTGCACCATTTTTGCATGCACTGCAGAATACTGCTCAAGCGGCAATAGCAGGTTTCACTAATGTGGTATATGGAAATGCAGGAGAAATCGTTGTTTCATTGTCTGTGATAAAAGAAAACATAACATGCAAAAGTAGGTACTTTGTAATGTATTGCATTGCATTGCAGACATCTGTGTACTTTGTGGGCCCTCATAATGAGTACTTCACAAGTGCTATGCTTTAAACAAGTGTACTCTGCAATGTGCTTAGTTCCTGTGTTTGTGTGCATAATCATTGGGTCTATGGGGGAAAGAAATCCATGCAGGATTTAGAAACAAAAGTTTGTGTTCATTTGTTGTTATGTGGACCACTCTGTTTCAGTGATGTGTGCACTGCTTACAGTAATGTTTAAGGTGCACATCTATGTGGTATTCTGGTTATAGGTACTGTTGCAGTGGGAGAAATTGAAATGGTGTATCATTTTTCTATTTGGAAGTGAAGTACTGTGGTATTGCAGAGTAATATTGCAGGATTGTCGGGGCAATTCGATACCTGTTGGCGTATTCTAACTGTTGGTAGTTTGAAAGTATTTGAGGGTATGCTTGTAGAACTCTGATTGCTGAAGGTTTATTGTGGCAGTTTGACCGCTAGAAGTAATACTGTAGTACTTCGGGTGCAGTAAGATACCAGTTGTATGCTGGTTCTTTATACTTAATATGTGTTGAACGGTTTCCTCAGAAGTACTTTAATTTTTTTGGTGGTGGATTAATGGGAAGTAATATTGTAGTATTATGGTTGTAGTTAGATACCAGTTGATGTATTCTAACTGTTTACAGTTTCTCATTTGTGATGGTGGGTATTGTGTTTGAAAGTAGATCAGTGATTACATTTTTATTTCAAGAACATTAAGCAGGCATTTACAAGATTTGCTGGTAATATCTGCTTCAGAGTAATGGAAGTATCATTGCATTCCAACCATCCACATTTCTTTTTAATGTATGCAGTATAGTGAACTGCACTGGTTGTGGCACCCGTGTGGTAGATTATGCCTACTGTTGTGAAGGTTTTCCTGCGAAGGGATACTTGTCCCTGTGTGAAGCTAGTAAGCTTGCAGTTGTTTTTGGTACCATCTGCATTACTATTACGTATTGGCTATGTGATTGTATCTGTAAGGTGGAACGATTATAAGATTTGCAAGTAGTACATAATATGCCATGATTTGTATTTTGTACGAGCTGCTGAAATGGAATGAATTCACAGTGAGGTATAGATACATACACAGAGCGCTCATTAGGAACTTGTTCCTTCACCACATGGCTGCAAAGAGTGCATCAATGTTTCCACATGGATGAAATCTGGAAGATTTCATTTATAGATGTTTTTGCTTTCCAGTACTTGCAGTAAGTACATTAGAAATTCTTGTGGATATTCTTGTGTCTTTATAGTGAATCTCACCATTCCCACACAGTTTTTCTATTCCTGCCTTATTCCTGAGACAATGTAAGTGTTCTAAGAATTGTTTGTTGCATTTCTGTGAAGGAGTAGCATTTGCAAACACAACTGGTTTGCACCGTTTAACCACTTCATTGCCAAGGATGAGCTATCTCATCCTGAGCATTACGTGTGTGTTGCCAAGGACGAGATAGCTTGTCCTTTTTTGCACTTCACTTTGTGCAATCCCTGCAGAGCAGGCATCGTACACAAGTGAAATCCAACCCTCGGGCTATGTGAGGAGGAGGTTCCTCCCATGGCCCGGGGGTTGGAATTCGGTCAGTTTCACATCAGCATGCGTAATGCGTGCTGACGTGAAACTGCGAGTAAATTTCACCATGGCAGCCACTTTCAGCTACTGCAGTGAAATGCGAAGGTGAGTCTCCATGTTAGGCAGAATTATATGCAGTACCCTTTGGGAACACCACACACAATTAAGTCTACAAGTGACAGTACAAATTCACCTTTGGTACAATCTGTACTACACAGAAAAAGTGGTAATGATGGCCGAGCAGCCAGACTAATCTCAAGTGCAAGTAAGCAGTAACAATAGCTACACAAAGGACAGCAATTACTATGATTCAAACAAACACTGACTCAAAGTTTCTGAGTAAAAGAATATACATTTATGTACACATCAGTTGTATAACATTTCACTAATGTAAAGCAGTTTAAAAAATCACACTCGTGGGGGCGCTGTTGCGCGCAATCAAGATGGCCGCCTAAACGCCGTGCTCCGGACCAGCAGAGCGCTCGATCCTGTTTTGCTCTGCCCGACGCCACCTACGGACCTGCATCCTTTACCCGATCCTTCGGGAGCACCACTACCGCGGCTGGGTGCAGCCTGGAGCCGCTGCGAGCCCGAGGACGGGCAGCGCCTCTCTTTCTCTCCTGCGGCTGCAGCCTTCCGTCCCGCCCAGCGGCTCCGGCGGCGTCGGCCCTCCTCTGACCTGAGGCCGCGGCGCTGCGGGCCGCTTTGGGGAGGGGCGCCCTCCCAGCGGGGCGCGCCGGATTACTGTGGCCGTCCGGGCCTCTCCTCATCCCTGTGAGCCGCTCAGCCGGGACCTCCTCAGATCGCCGACTCTTCTCCTTCCTGATGCGGCTTGCGGGCGCCGACCGGCCCCGGGCCCTTGGTCCGTGCCCTGAGGGCCACTTCGACTCTGTAGCAGCTTGGAGGTAGGGGGAGCGCGGGGGGACTGTGCCTGGCCGATGTGATCCCGGCTCGACCGCTCGCACCTACTATACCCTGCGGGTGTCTCCCCTGTGCTGGGACTGGTGCCACTGCTGGGCCTGGACGGCGCTGACCCCCTCCACCCCCTGCCTTTCCTTCGACGCCGCTAACCCCTGCTGGAAAACGGACCTAGCCACTGGACCCGCGGGGCCGCGCTCCATCTCCCCCGGCTGCCTGCGCCCTGGGCTGCGGCGCTGGTGATCACACCGCGTTACTGCCTCCACAGGATTCCCTGAACTACGCGCCTGCCACTGTGTGCCGCGTCGCCTGGGCGCGCTTGGGCCCACTACACCAACCTCGGCGACATCTACCCTCCAGCCCTAGAGGGGTCACAACTTCTACTCTTTACCCCCGGACTCGGGTGAGCCCACTGGTTGTTCCTTGCCTACATTGCCCCGGTACACGCATTGGCCCCGGTATCCCGGAGGACGCTCTTTGGCACTAATATCTAGCTCTCATCTCTCCCTCTTCTCTCTCCCTGATACACGTAAAAGCCAGGATGACCAAGGGAGGTGCGAGGAAGCAGAGCTCCATCAATATGTTTGCGAGGGCTGCGGGGAAGCCATCTGAGGAGCCCACCGAGCCGGCCTCCGATGCCCCCCTCGACACAACCCCGGATTCCCGGAACATGATGGATTTTATACGTGAGGGTTTCACCGCTCTCCACTCCAAACTTGACGACATGAACGGTACCATATCCTCTATTAAGGCCCACATTGAGAGGACGGACAGCCGTGTATTGGAGGTCGAGACGCGGGTCGGCTCTGCTGAGGATGCGCTGGGGCTCTTTGCACCGAGGTCGTCGCTCTCTCCAACCGAGTCACTGAAGTGGAAAAGAAAAATGAAGATTTGGAATCTCGTTCGAGGCGCAATAACCTCCGCATCATCGGGGTCCCCGAGGATGAAATTCATGAGCCAATGGAGGACTTTGTTCAACGCACACTTCTGTCGCTCCTGGACGAGCCCGAGCTCTCTCCACACTTCGCAATTGAAAGGGCACATCGTGCCCTGGTGGCGAAACATAGGCCTGGTGCCCCTCCTCGACCCATCATAGCCCGCGTATTAAACTACCGCGACCGCGACGCCCTCCTCAAGGCTGCGAGACTCAAGGTGAGCTCCTTCTGGGCGGTGCTAGGATCCATCTTTACCCCGACTTCTCAACGGCGGTCCAGCGGGAACGCAAGACCTTCCAGGCAGTGAAACGCAGGCTACGAGACCACTCCATCAAATATGCTATGCTTTATCCGGCCAAGCTTCGCATAGAGCACTCCAATCAGGTGTTGTTCTTCACGATTCCAGAGGAGGCCTCCAAATTCATTGAGGAACACTTTCCTGGCTGATCCCTTTCCCCTGATCTCGGCACAGCGGTGATCCTTGGTCCCCGACGGGAGGCGCATAGGTCCTCTCGCCCCCCCTGAACTGGGGCCATGTCAATCCTTTATCCCGCAACCTGCTTGCTCAGTTCAAACTTCAGTGCTCGCCCGTAGTGCCTTTGGCAAGTACTTTGTCCAATCTGCATTTCTCCTCCATCACGGGCTTCTCATGTACTCTGCTGCAACCCGGAGCGTTACGGCCAGTCGGGCCTTCAGACCCCCAGGCGATGATGCCTCTGCTTTGGTTTTGTTTACAAGGGGATGGGCTGGTCATCCCTCTGATTGGGAGGGGTGTGGGTGGGGGGGCTATGTTGGGATGTTGGGGTTTTTGTTATTGAAAAAGTGGCGATGGCAGCGAAGGCGAACTGTGCTGAGGCATTTTGGATCTGTTCTCGTGGAACTGTTAATTTGACCCCTCGGTCACGGACATTCTGCTTTATTCTTAATACCGCCATACTGTGACTGAGAGTGCCCTGACCTTTATGAGCTGGAATGTGCGGGGTCTGGGGAACTATAGGAAGATGAGACAGCTCCAGCTGCAGGCCGAGCGCCATCGATCCAAGATTCTCTTCCTTCAAGAGACTCATGCTCGTTCTGTACACTGCATGCGCTTCGCCAAGTCCTGGGGTCCTCACAGGTTTTTCACCGATTATTCTTCCCAGAGCCGAGGAGTCATGACCCTTATCCATAGGAGCCTTCAATTTTCCCTCATCTCCTCGACAATTGACCCCCAGGGTAGATATGTACTTCTCCACGCCATGCTGCACTGCAAGGAAGTGATTCTCCTGAACATCTATGGCCCTAACCTTGATGACCCGGAATTTTATGTGCAGGTCACCTCCCTTCTCGATGGTTTCCCCCTTGTCCCAATCCTCTGGGGTGGGGACTTCAACACGATCTTCGATGTAGCTCTAGATAGATCGGGCTCCAGGCCCCGTCACCTCTCCAGGCGGCTTATGCGTCGCTGTCCTCCCTTCCCCGTCTGGCCATGGTGGACGCGTGGAGGTTCTTCTACCCGGACTCCCGCATCTACTCCTTTTACTCCTCGGTTCACGACTCCTATTCTCGTATTGATAGGTGGGTGATCTCTAACATACTGGTAAAAAGTGTTAACTCAGCTAATGATCCTTCCGA
>CM010938.2:142590087-142621361 GCA_002915635.3 Ambystoma mexicanum
GTACCAATGCTCACGTGGGTAGAAAGAAGATGAAGACCCGATAACTATATTACCAATTGACTGCGCCCAAAGTTATGCTACCAGCATAAAGGAGAGGTGGACGTAGGATATAACACCAATTGTGCAAGTGTGATGGAGTTACCTGAGGGGGGAGCGGGAACAGCAGTAATAATGGACCATTATTGGGCCTGCGGAGAAAAGGCATATCATACACTGCCTCCCCTGTGGAATGGTGTGTGCACAATGGTACACGTCAATGTACCATCACTAGTGGTACCTAAGAAGCATGTCGATGTGGCGAAATTTCCGAAAATGGATGAAGGAGACAGGAGAAGAAAGAGATCTGCACCACTCCAGAAGAGAGCAAGAAACAGGACACAACAGCAATGATACTGTCCTAAACAGGAGAAAAAGACAAGGAGAGCCATTAACAGGAAATTATCTGTGGGGAAGGTCGGAAACGGAACTAACCTCAATACCGCCAGAACACAGACTATTCAGCCAGAGCAGCAATGTTCTTCTCCTCAATAATACATCCGGGACTGCAGGCATACGCAAACGCAAAATGGCTGCAAATAACCAGATGGGAACTAATGATGACCATAAATTCGACAGTAAATGGGTTTAACGCAATTAAAGAGGAGCTGCGAGCTGTAAGGATGGTAGCACTACAGAACAGATATGTATTGGACCTTCCTCACAGCAATGGAAGGAGGAGTTTGTGCAAAGAATAGGACAATCATGCTGCACGTTCATACCTGCCAACGATGCCGACAATGGTACACTAACAGAAGCAGTTCACCAATTGGCCCAGATGCACTCCAAAATGATGACGAAAGTAACGGCGTAAACAAGGATAAAAGCTGGTTTTCACTATTATGGTCATGGATGCCATCTTGGCTGTCAGATGGACTGAAAATAATAGTGGGATGTGCTATTTTGGCTGGAGCTGCCACTGATAATAATTAGATTTTGGAAAGCCCGGAAGGCGCGCTCAACTGAATGAGTTGCTGGAAATGGTGGGAATGCACCCTTGATGCCAGCAGATGACGGCCAGCACACAGGTGTGATAATACACGAAAAGGAGAAGTTGCGCACCCAAATCATCACCAATCATCTAGACCCACCATCAGTGAAGATCGAGAACCCAAGGAACCCTAGGAGCTACATAGAAGATGGGTGTACTGTACTCCTGGAGGAACATGCGAATACATGTATTGGTCATTTGAAGATCACGTAAACCATTATGGACATCTCGGAGGGATAACAAGATATGGAGAGTAAGAGGAGATAACGAGAAGGATATGTTTGTGGTCGACAAGTCGACCAGAGGGGGGACTGAAGTGGGAGAAATGGAAACCAGACTCCCGTCCTTCACCTCTCGCGCTTGGCCTAGAGGGTCCGGCCCAGACACCCGCCACGAGAAGAGTTTGCCCATTTACCAGACGACCAAATACCCTGGTACAGAAACATACGGATGTGTCCATCTGCCTGCCAACAGCCCGCACTGGCCATGCCGACACCCTGCGGCAGCGGACAACTAGACTGAAATTCTACACATCGTTAGAGATGCCATGACGACCTAGATAACGGGAAGCACCAGCTGAACTATTATACACGCTGAACATTTCCACACCAATCTACACGAAGAACATACTCAGTGCTCTGACGTAGGCGACAGGCTTATTCACGGACGTGCATCTTTATTATTTTTACATAAGGCTTTCAGAATGCAGAAACGCAAGACGCACCATGAAGCTCATTTATAACGCTTGCTCACGCTTCTCTTGAAACCCGTTACCATCATGAGAGAGTATAATGGAACACGATACTGGCCATGAAACTGTATGCCACTATAACCTAAAGCCATCCATGCACTAAATGGATTTACTCGTGCACCAGGCCCAAGTAGGCCCCAAGCAAGAGAGTTCCGTGGACATTAACAAAGCAAAGTCAGGTTGCTGAGCCTGCAGAAAGAACCCAGTGGAGGCAACTAGCCAAGGTCGTAATGTTGCAAACCCACAGTCAAGAAACAAATCTTCAAAGGCACGATGTTGCAACCTCGCACTCCACGTACCAATGTTAAAATCATATCTGCAAATTAAACCAGACATACGCAGTAGAAAAACAATATTAATTGTGCAGAATTATGCCTCAAACACGGTCCTCCCCCACGTGACCAAGCCGAACCTGACGAGATGCCAAAACCCAGGAGAGAAAAGGCGTCTGGGTACCTCGCTACGAGACGCAGGCCGACACACTTGAAAGGCTCAATGGACACCTGCTACAGTGGGAACGGTCAGTCTCCCACCTATGAATAAATCCTCACATTGCCTGCACGTACCCATACTGAAACACTGTTGCAACCACAGGTGCACCGTGTGCTGGAACAACGGTGGTCCCAGGCTGGGAGCTCACGGATGCACCAATCAGAACATGGAGGTTCTTATCTCAGACGTCAGTAACTGTTAGCCAATCCTCAGGGGTCTTCATGTAACAATTCTTATGTATCTAATTGTAGGGACAACCCAGATATACCACCTGACTACACCTTAACCACTAATATCATTCTCTATAGGCGTACTATACTAACCCCACCACTCGAGCAACCAATCAAGAGTGGCCGATAGGTTCTTTTGTAACTTTTTGGAATGACGCAAGTAGCGCGTCATAAATGTAGTAAAAAGGGCCTGCGAGCCCCACTATTGTGTGTGTGTCAGGACGAACGCGTGCGCTCCTTGACCCATCCCTGCCGTTTTGCATAATAAACGACAGAAGTTGCCCTTGCTCCTTGTGTGTGCCTCATACTCTGTCTCGATCCGAGATATACACGGGAGGAGTTGGGGCCTCCCTGCCCGGAGGTCTGCGGACGGCCCGGCCGACCCCGGCAGAATCCCCCCCGACAATTGTAAGGTTGTCTGGGACACCTGCAGGAGCAGTGGCACATACCCTCCGGTACACCAAGGTCCATTGAGGCACTTGTATCAACCATGTAGCCTTCCGAGACATGGAAAGGGGCAGCTCACAGGGACATACAGCAAGGGACATACTCGGGTGCAGTGCATTTCATTTCCATGTACTTTATGATAAATGCACTGCCAACTTTGTTTCGGTCATGATCGTACGCAACTTGCTCTGAAGTCATGGCTTGCTATATGGGTCTGTCTGCTTACTGTAACGCTCACCTGACTCCCACGGAGGTGCTGGCCTGGTTCGTGCTGATGTGACCTCTTCTAAGGTGATACGCAGGGTTCGGAAGATGGACTGGACCGGGCCCCCAAATCTGGCTTGTCTGGCTCGCAGAAGTATCCTTCTGTAGGCGAAAATAGGGGATTTACTGTCTGCAGGGTAATGCAATCAGCCTCCCACTTTCCCCTCTCACCCTCCTCGAAACCCTTCTGTGATTCCTCATAGCGTCTCACCTTAGGGTCTGGAAGGACGAGTTCTCCATCCTGCTTCTGATGCAGGGCGCCGTGGTATCCAGTTACTTCACTGGATTTTCGGATTGATGAGAACCAAACTTGCTTGGCTTCCAGGTAAGTTTTTTGATAAGATGTTCCCCTTGTGTCCATGCATTAATGTACTAATGCTAGTGTCTTTTTCCCCATAGGGGCCGGGGTACGGATGCCGGGGAACAGCACCGACCCGAGATGAGAGGTGAAATCTTTGTAGAAATCAGGTAAGTCTTTAATGAGCGTTTTTTTGGTAATGTCTTTTCATTCGCTCATTAACGCTGATATCTCTTTTTCCCCTTAGGGCCGGGGCCGGAATGCCAGGATGCGGCGCGGACCCGAAATGAAGAGGGAATGAATCAACAGGTAAGTCTTACATGGAGATTTAGCTTTCCTTATTCCCTTCTCTCTCTCACCTTTTTGTTCTGGTCTTTTTCTCCCTAGGGGCTGGGGCGTGACTGCGAATCCGGATGATCGCTGCTGAACATGGAGCGCCCTGTAAAGGTGAGTGGAATGCGGGCGCTGCAGCGATCGACGCCGATGAGCTTTTAAATAAAAGTCTTCCTTTTCAGGATTGTCGCGCGAGATGTCTCCGGGATGCGGATTTAGCAGGTAAGGACTTTTCCTTCTTCTGTTCTCTTCTTCTCTTCCTTTGCAGGTGATCCAGGGATGTTGGCAGGCGTGGCAGAAGTCAGGATGCAGGAGCAGACACGGTGAGCGTCCAGCTGCTAGATGCAGAAACAACGCGAAGCACGTGTGGCTGTTCGGGTGGGGTTTAAATAGCCTTGGAAGAAGTCCAGGTATGTATCCTTCCTCCAATCAGGTATGTATCCTTCCCGACCACGCCCGGATGGTAAATTAGTTCCACAGGTAAAGTAGTTCCTTTCAGGCCTCAAGGAGGCGGGATCCTGCAGCATGGTCTGCATCAGGTAAGTGCACCCAAGCACTTCCATAATGAGCCTGGGTGCCTATGGCGCCAGGACTGATGTCTTTTATGAGCCTGGCGCCATAGGCGCCAGGACACTGTCCAAAGGGCCCCTATATGGGGTTGCTGGGTCCTTCCTTGGGGACTGCATGTCTGCTTTCGGGGACGCAGGGCTTGAACCGGCTCCCCGAGAGCAGGCATCATGACACTTACCCAGGGAACATTTCATGTTGTGTGAATTGTGACACATTGGTGTTCCATTTGCCACGCACCCACCGGCGGCTGCTTTACTGCATTGACTGTGTATGACCCGTCACAGGGGTAATGTTATATATGGGTACGAAGCATCTACACCAGATTGTCTGTTTGTAGAGTAGTTTGTTGCTATGGGGCATGTTTGGTGGTGTGTTTTTTTTGTGTAATTGGCACATACAGGTTGTTGACTGTGGCTCTCTTTGCAGCATTGCAATGCTCCTGTAACCGGACCTGAGAGTGCACAGGCAGGAGGCCAGCACTCAAAACCAGAGCTAAGTGTCTTGTTGTTTTTCTTTCAAACTGCTCTGCATAGGCTTGCTGGGGGTGCACTAATGCATGGATGTATGTGTGATTCAATTTGGTATGTTTTTTTCCCCCTAATCACCGCGAATCCTATGCAAGTTTGAACCCTGTACCCTCTACCCAGTGTTCCCTGCTTCCCGTACCTATCCAAGCAACGTTCCCATAACCCTCTTTCCCTGCTGGGTTGCGGATGCCTGTGTAAGCCCCGAACTTGCAGGCGCCAAAACCCTAGAGGGGGGTGGTTGGTTCGTACCACTCCTAAGCCTGGACTACAGAAGGCCATGACAATGATGTCCAAGTTTGTTTGGATTGTGTATGTGTTCATGCAGGTAGTACATTTTCGTGCATTCCCTACTTTCATGTGTCATTCCTCCTCCCCTCTCCTGCCACTCATTCCAGTTATCCAGTGTGCCAACACCTGTCCCGACTGCATATCCCTAAACTTCCTTCCCCACCAGGGTCTCAGGGGCCTGTGTGAGTTTGACCTTGCAGGCACCCGGGACACGGTGGGGGTGGTTGTTTCGTGACACTCCCGCGCCTGTACACGGGACCTGTGACAGTACACATCCGTTCATGGTGCATCATCCTATGTTATGTACGACACATGGTTCACATCCTGTTGTGACATTGTTTTACTGTGCTACCTTGGTTGTTGCATCATTGTGGTAGTACTTGCCTTTGTGAGGTACTGCTACGTCAAGTCATCTAACTGGAGGGTGTTTCTGGTTCGTTTTTATGCCTTGGATTTTGTGATTTTGGAAATGAGTGTGGATTCTGAGGGTTCAGGCACCTTTTTACACACAAGGTGGGAGATGGTGACGAAGGGTAAAGGCGATCCTGTGGCCAGGTGGAATTGAGGGTTGAAGGCTCCATGACCCAGGTGCAGTTGTTCAGTGGGTCATGGTCATTTGTGAGGAGGGGGGGGTTGTTGTTGATAGTTGCCTTGCCCTGTAGTGTGATGGGAACTCTGACATTGTAATGGTGGTATCCTATGTACATGTTGTGTTCTGCTGATCAATCCCTGTTTTATGTGTTGTGTTTACCTTTCAGGTTGCGAGGGGATAGTTGTGGTTTGACATGCTGGGTGTACACATGGTGAATGTTCACATGTGATGTGTAGAGAACACTGATTCTGTCACTTGAGTGCACATGCATATGTTGAGTGCATGTCCTTGCCAGACTCACACACTGGCTCTCTGATGCACTACATGTACTCCCACCCTTGCATAATCCACGTGTACACTGTTTGCCTTCTGGTGGCCACTCTGTGTCCCTGCAGCACATGTTCTGTGACCAATTATGGATCCTGTACATGCCTAATTTGCTTTTGATGTGGTCTTGTCGCTTAGATGTGATGCTCAGGGTGTGCATCACGCACAATGGCTGTTCACTGTGCTGTGCGATGAAGCAAGTGTGTTGCATGGAGTAGGACACAGCACACCGGAAGCTGCAGTTTGAATTTTGCAATGCACAATGTGCATTTAGACAGGCATTCATTGTATGTATACGTCTACAACTCTGGTAATGCATTTGGAAATGACTTATTTTGGGTGGGAGTTGTTTGTCTGTCATTTCAATCTGATTCCAGGTCAGGCATCATTCTCTGATGCCATCTGTACATTTTGGGACATGGAAATGTGTACCTTAATTGTTACTGTGTTGGTGTATGGTATTGCTTGCAAATGTCATTTTTGTGGTTTGGGAGGGTATGAGTGACATAACATTGATGGCCATGGCCTGTTTTGCAGGTTGTGTGTGATGCAAACCTTGCATGTCAGGGTCATCCGCTTCTCAGAGCAACTAGCTGGGGGGTAGATCTCTCTCGCGCGGCAGGGCTCTCCCTCTGCAAAAGCCTTCCTGCCTCACTTGAACTTGAAGGGGAAGCATCTCCGGATCGGGAAGCACCTCAAGACCTTCCTCTTTTGTTCTGCTTTCTCTCTGCCTCTCCCTTGCGGAATTATTCACTGGAACTGCACTGGATCTGCAACTGGGGCCACTCTCACCGACCTTTGGTCCCTGGCCCAGCACTCCTCTCACTTTGCACTGCCTCCTGGCAACCTGCACTGCGGTACTTGTCTCTCTATCCCTACAGCCCCCCCCTTTCCCAGCACTTGTCTGCACTTACCTTTGCAGTTGCCACCAGCTGACCCTATGTATTTGTTTTTTGGTCTACTTCCCTGTACTGCACTCCCCCCCTCCCCTTCCCCTTGCACTTTTCCCTTCCCCCTACCCCTGCACTTGCCACAATCTAAATGACACCCTGGCCTAGTAGTACCGTTGTCTGTTTTTTCCTTGTTTCCCCCTCCCTGCCTCATCGCACCCTTGAAATACTTGTGTATAGGCCATATCATGTCAATATGTCATATGTAGTGCTTTTGGTAACACAGGATAGCTTGTGTTTAAGTAGCTAGGGATGCAGACGATGTGGCACTTCCATGGCAACTATCTCAGGGTGGTAGGGTTGTGACAGTTGACTGTCTCTTTGTCATCATCGATTGTCACCTGGTATGTGCCAGCCTGTGTGCACTCCGCAGGGGTGGGAGTTTAGGTGAAAAATGTGGCCACAAGCTGGGTCTGGGCTTCCTCGCCACGTGCCCTGTCCCCTCCCATGGGCAGCGCCTGTGCCTGTGGTTGGGGATGTGGGGGCACCACCATGTCCACCGGGACGCCCTGCCGTGTTGCAACATTGTGCAGGACACATGCTGCCACAATGATCCTGCACACTACTGGTGGTGCATAGAGTAGTTGCCCGCCAGAGCAGTCAAGGGAGCGGAAACGTGACTTGAGCACTCCGAATGTGCGCTCCACTATGGCCCTGGTTGCAATATGGGCGGCGTTGTATCTTACCTGGGGTGGTGTGGTGGGGTTCCGGATTGGCGTCATCATGTGGTTGCTCAGAGGGTAGGCACTGTCCCCTGGGGAGGTGATAATAGTTGAGATTATTAGGGTTTGGGTATTTGTCTGTGTGTGACTTGCATGCATGTGCAAGGGCATTTGTACTCACCTAGGAGCCATGTGTCGCCATGCTGCCAGCTTCCAGGGCCCGGCTCAGGGCGGACATTGTGTATATGAAACTGTCATGGGTGGAGCCAGGGTAGTTTGCATAGACAGAGGTGATGATTCCCTTTGCATCGCATACCACCTGTACATTGATGGAATGCCAGTGCTTGCGGTTTGGTAGATGTGCTCAGTGGCCCTAGGTGGACGTAGGTCCACATGGTGCAATCTATGGCACCGAGCACTTTGGGGAAATGTGCCACCTGAAAAAATCCAGGACAACGGCCTGCCTTTCTGCGGTGTTTTGTGCATGTATATGTGCCTGCGGACTGAGGGGCGGCTGTCATGATTGCCAGTACCTGGTGTAGGCAGCGTGACTGCGTGGCCTGTGAGACCCCCCCCACTATGGCAGTAGTCCGCTGAAATGACCCAGTGGCCAAAAAATGCAGGACATTGAGCACCTTCTCCAAGGGGCTCAATGCTTGGGAGCAAAGGGTGGGGGATGTAAGGTCATCTTCCCACTCCCTGACCAGGTCTAGGATGATGTGGGTGGAAACCTATACCTGCCATAGACCTGGTCGTCAGGCATTCCAAAAAGGTTGTCCGGGGCGAAAATGCGTGCCCTGGCTATTCTCCTCCTCCTGCGGTGTCCCATGATCAGTGCTGCGACAAATGGGCATTCATCGTAGCTGTATATACGTGTTTGTTGTTTGCGCGCACTTTTGTACTGTGCGCGGGACGCTTCCGCTGCCTTCGTGTGGCGGACGCGTTGACGCCTGTGTGCGTCTTTGCCGTGCGCGGTTTCCCGTATTCGGATCCATGAATACGGGTTGTTCGCGTGCGTGTGGGCGTTCCGTGTAGTTCCCTGCAGTACTTCCCCAGTTATGCCTTCTTTTTCACGCGTGTTCCCCCATTCCGTGTGTTACGCCCACTGTTCCGCCCACTTTGGTTGTGTGCGCCGCGCTATGTGCGCTTTTGCTGTGCGCGTAGCGCACGCCGTGTATGCCTGCGTGCGCCATGGCTGGATTGGGCGCACGGACAGCGGGAAACACGCGCAGCGTCTTCTTTGAATCGCACGCGCGCACGTGCGCTGCGTTTCTCACGCTTGCACTCCCTTGCGCCTGCTTGCGCATGGATTTTCGGCGCACGTTTGTTCCATGAATCGGCCCCATAATGTCCGCGGACATTATGAGTGTTCTTAGAACACATTCAACTTGCCAGAGAACAATATGGACAACGTTTTCAGGACACCCCCTACGAACATTTCAGAACAACGCGAGAGTTCTTAAAACACTTTCAACTTGACAACGAACAATACGGACAGTGTCCTCAGAACACCCCCATTTTCTTTATTTACGAACATTTCAGGACACTGCGAGAGTTCTTAGAACACTTTCAACTTGACAACGAACAATACGGACAGCGTCCTCAGAACACCCCCATTTTGTTTATTTATGAACATTTCCGGACACCGCGAGTCTTCTTAGAACACATTCAACTTGACAACGAACAATACGGACAGCGTCCTCAGAACACCCCCATTTTGTTTATTTACGAACATTTCAGGACACCGCGAGAGTTCTTAGAACACTTTCAACTTGACAACGAACAATACGGACAGCGTCCTCAGAACACCCCATTTTGTTTATTTACGAACATTTCAGGACACCGCGAGTGTTCTTAGAACACATTCAACTTGACAACGAACAATATGGACAGCGTCCTCAGAACACCCCCATTTTGTTTATTTTCAAACATTTCAGGACACTGCGAGTGTTCTTAGAACACATTCAACTTGCCAGAGAACAATACGGACAGCGTCCTCAGGACACCCCCATTTTGTTTATTTACGAACATTTCAGGACACCACAAGTGTTCTTAGAACACATTCAACTTGCCAGAGAACAATATGGACAACGTCTTCAGGACACCCCCTACGAACATTTCAGGACACCGCGAGTGTTCTTAGAACACAGAACACCCCCATTTTCTTTATTCACAAACATTTTAGGACACCGCGAGAGTTCTTAGAACACTTTCAACTTGACAACGAACAATACGGACAGCGTCCTCAGAACACCCCAATTTTGTTTATTTACGAACATTTCCGGACACCGCGAATGTTCTTAGAACACATTCAACTTGATAACAAACAATACGGACAGCGTCCTCAGAACACACCCATTGTGTTTATTTACGAACATTTCAGGACACCGCGAGAGTTCTTAGAACACTTTCAACTTGACAACAAACAATATGGACAGCGTCCTGAGAACACCCCCATTTTCTTTATTTGCAAACATTTCAGGACACTGCGAGTGTTCTTAGAACACATTCAACTTGCCAGAGAACAATACGGACAGCGTCCTCAGGACACCCCCATTTTGTTTATTTACGAACATTTCAGGACACCACAAGTGTTCTTAGAACACATTCAACTTGCCAGAGAACAATATGGACAACGTCTTCAGGACACCCCCTACGAACATTTCAGGACAACGCGAGAGTTCTTAGAACACTTTCAACTTGCCATCGAACAATACGGACAGCGTCCTCAGAACACCCCATTTTGTTTATTTACAAACATTTCAGGACACCGCGAGTGTTCTTAGAACACATTCAACTTGCCATCGAACAATACGGACAGCGTCTTCAGGACACCCACTACGAACATTTCAGGACAACGCAAGAGTTCTTAGAACACTTTCAACTTGACAACGAACAATACGGACAGCGACCTCAGAACACCCCCATTTTGTTTATTTACGAACATTTCCGGACACCGTGAGTGTTCTTAGAACAGTTTCAGCTTGCTTACGAACAAAACGGACACATATTGAGTCCTAAGAACACCCCCCATTCAGTTTATTTAGAACATTTCAGAACACCCGTGATGTCCACAGACAAATCAAACACAACAAGAACGTCTACAACATAAAAAAACACAACTTTCAACCTATCTCATACTCTCCCACCCTCCCCAAACACTCCTACACACCAACACACTCTACTAAATTCAAATTCTGAACCAAGTTTCACCGCGCTGTCCAAGATGGCGGGCGCTACCGAAAATCTGACACGCTTCACGCTCCACACCGTCCAATCAGCGAACACGTCACCTGTCCGCGGACACCACGCAAACTGATTGGCCAATCAGGACACAGGATCACTAATTTTTTATGACCTACTTTTTGGTCATTTTAAAATAAACTACTGGAATGGATTTTCACCAAATCTGCAAAAGCATGCTTTCAGGACCAAGCCGCTACTCCTGGTCTGAATTTGGTGAAGATCCATCCAGCGGTTTGGGCTGTAGGCACGAACAAGGTTTCTTCCCCATTCAGTCTATGGGAAAAAAAAGTCTTGGGACTCCCCCTATAACTTTGCCTCCCCTGGACGAATCCTCACCAAACGTTGCAAAAAAATTTAGAGTGGGCCATATACTTCATTTGCAAATTTTGCTGAGGATTCGTCCAGGGGGAGCAAAGTTATAAACTGCCCAAAAGTACTCTTACTATAGAAACACAACCTTAACCATAACTATATGGCCACCAGCATGGCCATGTAATATATGTACATATATATATATATATATATATAATATATATATATATATATATATATATATATATATTATATATATATATATATATATATATTTAAAGAAAAAAACATTAGTTGCATGGACGTTAAGCTGTTGCACAGCCTATGACCACAATGATGACATCTCAAATCACATCACTGATGACATCACTGCTGACAACACTAATTACATTGTAAATGACAGATTACATCAATAATGGCATTAGACATAACATGATTAATATGTTAGCTCATAAAAACTTGATTTTCTTAATAATAATTTTGGCCATGGCAAAGGCTGTGGTCACTAGCTAGTTGTCAGTTAGTGTTGCAAAATAATAATGTGAATGGTTAAAAGCCATGCTTTGTGGCCTGTCACAGTTTTAAAATATACAGTGTGCTACGTTGAAAGCTGTCAGCCAGCTGTATTTGCGCGTGTGGCACCAGCCGATCATATAATGCACTGTGGGTGTGTGCCTACACATGACTCCTGATCACATCAACGAACGGACCAATCACACATTGCAATGTATTGATGTGGCTACGCCCATGGCGTGTGACAAAATCTGCCTGTGCAAAATCACCCAAAACGATGACAAGTTTCTTCAACGCAGCTATGCATCTTCGTGACTGATATACCAGCCAATCATATCACATGCTCTGGCTGTGCGTCTACATGTGATTCCTATATGTGTCCACGAATTATACAATCCTACATTGTAATGTATTGATGTGGCTACGCCCATGCCGTATGACAAAATCTGCATGTGCAAAAGTGACCAATCAGGGCGTGCAGCAATGCATAGCTGTGAATAATCACCCCACCCACAAAAAAATAAGTTTAGATTGATCATTGCTACTAGTGCTTGTTTGTGAAAGGTTTACCAAATAACTACAAGAACTTTTGACCCATTAATTGTTATTCCTTTTCAACCACTTTCAACCTAATCGTCTTTTCCCTTGGCTTGTCATTTGTTCAGTTTGTCGATTTTTCTTCTTTTTTTAAGAAACTTTTCATTTTTGTGGCATTGTATTTTTAGTGGTATTCTTTTTTTGTGATCTTACATTTTCCTCCCCAATTGGACATTGCAACGTGCCTAATCATGACAACAGCAGCAGCAGTGAATACGATCTCATCTGTTTCTCCAATCCATCGCCACCCATGAAGAAAGCCACAGGAATAGAAAACCCTTCAGACAGTTGGAGAAATTTCAAGGTCAAAGTACACTGCTCTAATAAGGAGGCGGAAGATGTACACTGCACATTGTGCATGAAGCCTCTAAGATATGTACCATCAAATGTCCTGTCTTAAAGCCTTGGAACATCTGTGATGATCAATTGTCTGGTGAGAGTGCAGTGCGATGATGTGAACGACACATTTCGGAAATGGCACGAACACCACAAACTTAAAATGCCTGGGGCTCATGCATTACATGCACGAAAATCAGCACCACCTCCAGCACCTGTACCCACCAGTGGGACATCATCAACACTAAATAAACCCTTAACTGCTGCAACAGTGTCAACTCCACCTGTACCAATTTTACCAGCTGCCAATGTCTCAGTTATGAGAGTCATGTGCAAACTATGCCACCAATGTGTAGCCGTGGGAGCGCCACAACTAAGGATAGGGAGAAGTTAGTATCTCAACACTAGATTTAGAGGCCAATTCATGGAAAAGGGCTCATTGTCCCTGCAAATGCCACGCGCCCAAAATACTATGTGTGGCTTGTCACACAGAATGAAATCTGCATGGCATGCATATTCATGGAATTATAACCACAGATCTACCACATGCACATGCAGCGTGAGGAATGCCCAGAGCCATATCAGCAATGGAAACAGACTTTTGCACACACCTCACGAGCAATGCAAAAACCGCTTGTGAACCCCCGCAAGCCAGTCAGCACCCCGGCGGGGTTTATGGGGTTCCCTGTAACTCTTACCAGCACACCCTCAACATGCATACCACATATAGTAAAATT
This sequence comes from Ambystoma mexicanum, assembly GCA_002915635.3. Taxonomy (NCBI): domain Eukaryota; kingdom Metazoa; phylum Chordata; class Amphibia; order Caudata; family Ambystomatidae; genus Ambystoma; species Ambystoma mexicanum. Next base: position 142,603,587 of record CM010938.2, read on the forward strand.
AATTAATGAAAATACAGGACTCTGCGCCAACAACTCAAGTTGAGTTAAATCTTAGATTATGCTTTATTGATCATCCATGACCATTGAGCCCATAATTGATAACATGTTTCGGCTCCACTGAGCCCTTTTCAAATCCGGGCAGCAGCAGCAGCGGAAGCAGCAGCACGAGCCGATTGATATTGGGGATTGTACCCCGTTACTACTACATGGACAAATAGTCATAAGAACTGGTTACATCAAATTTCGGCCCGGATTTGAAAAAGGCTCAGTGGAGCCGAAACATGTTATCAATTATGGGCTCAATGGTCATGGATGATCAATAAAGCATAATCTAAGATTTAACTCAACTTGAGTTGTTGGCGCAGAGTCCTGTATTTTCATTAATTAATTTTTTCAACGTATGGGACGGTTAGGCTTTTTACCGTCCTTATACAGTTGACCTGCGACTTCATTGACCGGATTTTGAAACTTTTAATCTTGCACGTATAACTATCGGGATCGTAAGGAGTCGCCCTGGTGGAGCAAGGTTTTTCAAAGCCACAGTTTTTCAAAACACATATAGTAAAAGTCAACATTTGCCAGTAAATATGCATATGAACCCTCGCAAACTGTTCATACACCCCGATAATATGCTTATGTGCACCCTTAAATCCAATCGGAACCCCTACAGAGTGCTTGCACCCCATAATCCGACTTGAGTGCTAAACTTCGCGTGGCAGATCCATGCGCAAGTGCCTGTATGCCTGACTTCAAGTGGCAGATAGAATGAAGGACTTGCGTCGCATTTCCCTGCCGAGAGTTTGCACGGTCGAATCCATGAATACGCCTATTGCTGCATCATTGTGGGCGTCTAATGGACTGCCTGCAGGTCGTTCCTCATAATGCCCACTTTTGGTGCAGGTTCTTCCCCATTTTCTGAGTTCCGCCCCTACTTTGCCCTGTGTGCAGGCCTTGCCCATGCTCTGCATGGTGTTTCCTACATGGCACTCGGCCACTCGCAGGGGATCAACAGATATCCAAGGAATATCCTATGTAGTCGGTTGCATGATTCAACGAGCAGTGTTTTGCACGCAGTTTGATGCGCAAGTTTCCTATTTTGCTTGCTGATAATTCCATGAATAGGGCCCTGTTGTCGCTATTTTCTTGTTAAATGGCATTTTGTATATACCAAAGAAAATATATGTTTGTTTTAATTCACTCTGTTATATGTATGATCCTTATGTGTTTTCCTTCCCTGTTCTACCCCCCTCTTTCCTTGCCCCAAAATGGCCCTTTTAAGGGCCACACTTTAATTTACAAAAATAGATGAAATTGAACATTTACTTTATGATGTTTGTGTGACTAAAATACCACCAAACTTTCACTTATAACCATGGTAATAATGGTTATTGATATTTTTGTTTTTTTTCTTTCTGGTTTTGGTTCTCTGTAATTACTGTGTAAACATTATTTAGTAGAGTTTTAAAACTGTAGAAATGTAATTGTTTTATTTTGAGAACGTTGAGTTTACTCAGCTGAATTCAATACAAAAAAGTATATATCTATTGTCATTTATTTTATGCTGTTTGTGTGACTAAAATACCACCAAACTTTCACTTATAACCATGGTAATAATGTTGGTGAATGGACCTGTAGCCATGGATATAATCACTACAGTCTTTGCTCACCTTAGCCGTGCCTGCATACAATTGCATTTTTTTGGCTGGTGCTGTAGCCGTGAAAATAAATAATATAATTGAAAAAATAAACAAATCTGTGTGTGTACATATGTGCATTGTACATATATTATATTTATGAGATGTCTTACATAATACCTTTATATGTGTCATCTTCTTTGTTGAATAATAGTAATTCTGAAACAGAATGACATGCATTTCATAATAAAATAAAAAGAAGAATATTTATGTTTTTTCATAATGGTAATACGTGAATATTTAATTTATTCCAGTACACAACCAATGCAGGTTTTATTAATTAATCATGCTAGAGAGGAAAGAAACATGTCCTTCGAGAGAAAAAATACCTCTATTCACTTCTTTAAAATAAATATAAATATATACAAAGTTTATACTTTCTCACTTTATACAATTATATCTATATGACAGGTTAAATACAAATGTTGACAATTGCATAAATGAACATTATGTTGAAAAACCCCATAAATGAATAACAGTTCCAAAGAGAAGGGGTATCTACAGTCTAGTATAGATAGAATACATGATGTATGATTACCTCAACTACACTACACTTTTGTATACAACTTGCATAAATCACTTTAAGACTTTAGAACAAGTGCATGTCAATACCTCACTTTGCTTTTTAGGTTTTATTCTAGACTGACCTAAACTTTACATTTCTGCATTATCAGACCTTAGGATTTCTTCTTTTTTTTAGAAATCACACCATGTGGACTGACCATCAGAACATTCTATATAGAATTGCCCACAATGTTAATAGTTTGTGCACTTTTAAAGGCATTTCACTACAATACAGATATGTTTCAATACTGTACAACCATTATTTAATATTAGATGATGACAAATTTGCAGATTAATTTATGCAACCTTATGCAACCTTAACCAGGAAACCAAAATATATAACCTAACTATGTCTTCAGTTTTACAAATAAATGTATGAAGACAAGTCAACATTGTAACATTAATTTGAATATACATCTTCTTAAAGTGCAGTCATACCAATTTTTCAAATAGACATAAAAACCTTTGTGTATGTAAATGTATTAGCACTTACAAAAAGCTCTACTAAGAAACGAACAAATGTAATTTCCATACTTCTTGTGAAATCTGTGTGTGTCGTTTGTTTAGCTACATGCATGCATGAGAAGCTATTAATGACATTTCAAAATGTACACATCATATTTGATTTTTTTTTAAACAGGGAGTTTGTTATTTCAACTTCTATTTTCACAGATAATTGTGTCCAGTGTGGAATACTTTTTTATGAGATAAAACCTAATTTGAAAATGTAATAGTTATCTCTGCATTACCATTACAATACTTCTTTTTAAATAGGGTGTGCATCCTTTTTTTTGGCCACCTACACAATTAACAAGCTAATTAAAGTGTTGTATAACTACTATAAAAACAAAAAAAGGCCACAGTTTAATGCCAATATACATTAGTACGACTTTTCTGAAAACTCCCACACTGCAAATAGAAGATCTTTAAACATTGAACAGACTAAAAATTAAAGTAAGCTGTTTTCAGTTGTTAATTGAATAGGAATACATTTTTAAAATGTTGTGTGTGTCTTTATTTTGACCACCTACACACCTACACACCTGATGAGAAAGACACACTATACATAAATCCTTCCCTAAAACTCTTATTAGTAGTTAGATGTAGTTTATTTTTACAAACATTGTACTTTATTGTTTTTGTCTTTACATCCCATTGCTTACTTGTTTCATATGTAAACAGTCATGACCTTCTACACTCCTTAACACTCAAAATAATGTAACCTAGCACTTTTAGGGAACAATAACACAATAAAACAGTAGTAGAAGATTGCAAAATGTTGTTTTCCCGTACAATGTATGTAATCTTCAGAATAGTATCTCTTCATATGATTTTAAAATACATCCCAGTAACAATCCATCTTCTGCTTTACATAAAACACTTATTGCCCTATGCTTCCATTTCAAACTTGTATTTTGCATGTTTATAGTCATAAAGAATATAAAACAAATATTTTAAAACTTTGGTTCTAGCACCATTACATAAGCATTATTTAAATCCTTTGGCAATCTAGCTAGAGGTGTGAATATAGAGTCATTATGAAGAAGCCAATCCACTTGTGTACGCACCCATGTTGTGAAATGTCCACAGTGAATGGATGCGTCCTCATGATTAATAATTGCACACGTCTTACAGGTTTTCTTACTAATAGAATCTTGACTATTTACAAAATTCCTTAATGGCCTGTTAATGTTCCTACCTTCTACACTGTGGGCCTCATTACGGGCTCGGGCAGTATCCCGGCAATATTCCCGCCAGGATACTGCTCTCGCTAAAAGCACTACCGCCACCCGGTCCAGCGATATTAGCGTCAGATCACAGTTTTGATGGAACGGTCCTTCCCCATTCCCAATTGGGCACATTCAGGAATTCCCAATTCCCCAATGGAACCAATGGGGAATCTTCTGTGCGATTACTGTCCCAACTCGTGATGACCCTGTGTATCTTTGAAATATAATCAATACATTCTTATTAAAAACAAGATTTTTCAGTGTAGATTGTAAATTACATCTAAAGTAACTCCATTGCTTGTCATGGAATGATTTAGTTAGAAGATCAGACAAATGTACACTTTTCTGATCTTGGATAGGAACATATACACATCTTTCAGAAATATCCTGAGTAGTGTAATCTTTCGTACATTGTCGACAGATACGATTCGACTTGTAACTAATTCCTATATATCTATCTACACTAACAGTTTCCTGCAGTAATAAATCAAAGACAGTCATTACAAATGTGAGACTATCTTGCTGTGTATTTTAAAATAATTGTTGATATCCACTTGCAACAGCTACTGTATTTCAGATTGACATTCCCAAATGTGTAGTGTGTGGTTTTTCATTACAGATATTTTAAGAAATTGAAGTTCCACACATATATTCTTGACTGTTGTCGATGTTATTTCTTGCATCAATGGTGTCATTTGAAACTACATACACAATGCTGCATTATTATAGCACTCAACTCCTGTTTCATCGCTGAAAATGCAATGAGAGTATGTCATGGATGAAAGACTCTCCAACTCTGGTAGATTCTGTTGTTTTTACTCTTAAGGGGAATGATTTTATTTGAATGTAGTTTCTCTGACTCCTTGTTTCCTGGCTAAGTGCTCTGTAGGTACAGGTATAAGGTTCAGGTGAGGAGTATACAGTACACATAACCTATAACATTCTTCATGCGTGAAATGTCAGCTGTCGCTTTTCTTTAAAAAACCTTATTAAGAATAAAAATTCAACATTTTTCACACTTGACAGAGCTACATAAGAGATTCCTTCTTTAAGCACGGTATGACCAATATCAATAAGTGTTGGTTCTAAAGTCAACCCTTTTGATCTATGAATAGTAATTGTCTCTGCAGAGTACGATGGAAATTGTGCTCATTTCACACAGGTATCTTTAGAAAGCATGAAACGTACAGAGGTTCGGGAAATCTTTTGAGTTTCTTCTACATGATCAAACTTTACTTCAACATGTCCAATATTTGTGCTGTGAAGAAAAGAGCATCCCTTTCACATCGCTCCATTGACTAGACCAATTTCTACACTCAAGTTCCTCTTTATCATTACTCATGCATTGATGAACAGTTTTAAAACTTCTTCTAGACCTGAGCTTTAGAAATTGAATTGTCTAGTTGAACTAATCGAGCATTTCCTCTATTAGCCAACTCTAATGGCATAACATGACCATCTAAAACATCACACAATTTTATCTACACAATATTTTGTTTCTCTGACAGTAGTAGCATAGAGTTAAATGCTTTACACTCTGCAAGTCTGCACATCAAAACAACATAAGAAATGTTTATTTCTTGAAAAGTCAACATGACATCGGACCGACTGTAATCTGCATGAAACATGTTAGAAATCAGAATTCCCTTTAAGATTGCTTTCACATTCTCCTCAAGAACACCTATATGAATCTTATTAAGCATTTCTTCTTCCCCTAAGTCTTCAGATTGCCTCATATTAATAGTAGGTTCCTGGAATTTAATGCAATTCCAAAAGTTAAAATTACCAATACTTCCTAGAAAATGGGTTGGCCTTTCAAAGGCGTTAATTGTAACAAGTCTTCAAAATACAAGTAAATGTTTACCTCCAAACAAAATGTTGTAGTCAGTCTTCAAAACCTCTTGCATCCTTAAGTGAACAAAAGTTTGCATCAAGTAAGACACTGTGCTGGTTACTTCACCTACAAAGAAGGTATTTCATTTTCTAAGAACTTTTCATACTTCTTGTGCTAAATTGATACAAGTTTTTGATACTCAAGTTTGTTGTCATGGTCCCCTGGTAGCATCAAGAGTCGGTGTAAAGTACCACCTCCTACATTGCATGCTGCTAAACCTGTTGGAGCAGTTACAATACAAAGAGCAATCAGTTACATTTTAGATCAATTAAAAAAGATGTGCCTGTTCCTGGGTGTCCACTAACATACAACAATACAGGTTTCTATTGCATATAACAACATTCATGCTTTAAACCTTGTAAGAACCAATCTTGGATGTTATAATAACATTCTTGTTGCTCCATATTAAGGTTGCTAACTATGTCATCATAATTTGCATCTGCAACTTCAGTTTGTTGCATTGCACTTTCTGCTTCTTCATGGCAAGTACAACATCATTTTTAATAATTGGCTCACCAAGCACATTTTGACTTCCTGCTACAGAATCTTGACTGCCTTCAGGAGTCTCTTTTGCCAATTCAGCTGCCAAAAGTTCTTCTTGATGTAGTTCTTTCTCCAGTAACTTCAAGTACCACTCACATTTTGGATATGTTATTGAGCTTTTATTTAGCAAAAAATGATTATTCAAAAGAAAGTTTCAAAACTTCCAAGCAAATCACTCTCTGCATGCCATGGGAAGAACATCTGCAAAAGACAAAAATGAAATAACTCCTAATTCTCTGCAGATTGGCAAGACAGTTTCATGTGGTTGATGAATCTTGCCTTCTCATGTCTCACTAAACAACCAGTACTGTTTGCTTCAATATTTCAAAATGAGTAGCATTCTTCTACTTCATATACACAAAGATCCTCCAACTCTACAGATAGATTTGGATAATAAGTATCAATCAAGTGGATTTTCAGAATCTCTGTATTGTCAGGTAATGTTTCAGGTACCTGCTGAATGTCACTAAGAGACTTCAATACACAACTTCAAGTACTAGCTGGGCTATGATTTAACCAATGTACATTAATGCTAAATCCATATAGAGGAAAACTAGTTAACCAATCTGCAGCTTTGTAGCTACCAAACTCTCTATGTGAGAGCATTTTCAGACCAGACCTTAGAGGTTTCTGACTAAGACAGTTATCTGCTGATAAGTCTGCCCATACTTCAGCTGCATTGCTCTTTTCAGCTTTTGTCATGTATGCTGTAACATAATGAGAAACAGCTGTTTTATCATCAGACATACACTGTACATCAATAGTTGCACTCCAAAGCTGAGAAATGCCAGGACTGCAATCATTAATGAATTGGCATTCCTTATCTCTTTTTAAATGATAGGTGTTTACCAGTATCATGGTGTCGAACAGATGACATCAACATCTTCACTCAACCAACTGGTGTCACAGGCCTTCGAAAGAGAATTCTACCCTCAGTGTAGTATTAATCTTTACTGCTGTATTTTCTGTGACAGCACTTACAACATAATTGCCTTTAAAACCTTTCCATCTTGTTCAGTAGATCAGCATTTAAATGCTGAGTAGGAATGGAACAGGTAAGATATTTTTATATGAACTCCATCACATAGCCATTACTTCCTTTACCAAACTGAGGAACATCTTTAATATACAATAGCATATGTATATGTGGAGCCCAACGTGGCTGGTACTCTTTCCTCCAAAAGGAATGTTCCACAGTGCTTAGTGGACCATAGCTAATAATCTGGGATGAAAGAACCGCAATACACTTACAACATCATGGAACACAATTATGCTGGTGTCATGTGTTCTATGTCTTCTTTCTGTGGGTTTGTTTCAAAAATCCACTCTGCAGTTCATCCCAACCATACTCAGCACAACTTAAAGTCACAAATCAAGTTTTAGAGCCAAGGTTTCTGATCATGCATCTAACCTCGGATTGTCTTCTATACCAATATTCCTTGGTTTTTCTCATTGTAGCAAGCATATGGTAAGTTTGCCCTCTATAACTTCATTAGGTTCTTTCACCTGTTGCAGCAACACGCATGCAGAAGAATTTTGAAATCTAGTTCCGGTCTGAAGTGTATGAGGAACAGCATTACATAATGCTGAAAAATCACTTTCATAAAATAGGTGAAAAATATATTCAACATTGGTGCAGAATCAGGAATCTTCACAATACATTATTGCACAATGATATTCTGAGAAGAAATTGCTACCTTCAAATCATCCAATCTGCCTCCTGTACCAGTAGCATAATGTATAGGGAAACAACATGCTGCTAGCATCTTTTCCTAGACACTGATTGGTGCACCTTTCATTGCTTTCATTTGATACAATTCTAAATTGTCAGCCAAAACCTTACATGAATGTAGCAGATGAATAGTGTAATGTTCATAAAAACTATTCCCTTCTGCAATTGATAGACATTTGAACTGACCTTCACTGATTTTTGTTGATTCAACATCAAGCATCAAGCATAGACTGGTCTGGTACAGTCATACTGCCTTTGTATAAGTCATTGTGCTCTAATAGAAAACCCAATGTGTTTTTCACCTTTCCAATATCCACAAGCTGTTGACAAATGTTCTTATCTTTTGTGGAGGCACCATTTCCCAAAACAAACACAGAATCTGGAATGTCATGCTTCACTCCTCCTAGTGTTGACATGTTCTTCCATATTGAGAGGTAAATACACAACTTTGCCTCTCACACCTTGCACTAATGATTTATTAGGCAGGTTTGTCATCTTTGTTTGCAATCTAACAATAACTTGACACGAAGTATAGTTTGCAATGCAATTGCTTCAGCACAACAGAGATATCCGGCACTACCATGTCATTAAAGAAACTTCTTGAAGGAATACTTGTTTGATTATAAAACCCAAAAAAATGTCTACAAACATAAAGTGCCTCATTTGTGTCAAATCATTCTTCTATAAACAATTATAAATAACGTTTTTTCCAAAAATCTCCTACACTCTGTTTCATTTTCTCCTCAATATACGCTACTTGCACTTGAGACAAGAGTGTGTCAACAAGATTTGCAAACAATGTCAGGTCTTTCAGTAGAAGAAAAGTCAAACATTGCAATACTTTTTTATCCTGTTCAAAAATCAAATCCTTTGAAAGCAATGGATCATCATGACCATGTCCTGTAAGTGTTTCATCTACATACACATAATCTTTCAAATGCATTATATTTATCATTTGCAGTGTACAAACTAAACTTTCTACAGTTCCAGTGAAAAGTGTTTGATTTAAAAGTGCAAGAGACATACTTGGTGTTTGGCACACATATAGATTAACTAGAAGGTATCACATTTAGTATGATGTGCAGCCAGCATTTGTATATTATGAAACTAACTCTTACATTTAGTTTTGTCAAGACAAGCTACATAGTGATTAAGAAGTCCTGTTTTTCTACAAATTTCACAGTCATCTATTCTCTGTAGCATCTTGATCTGTCTTTGAACATTATTATTTTTGTATACAACTTGCATAAATCACTTTAAGACTTTAGAACAAGTGCATGTCAATACCGCACTTTGCTTTTTAGGTTTTATTCTAGACTGACCTAAACTTTAAATTTCTGTATTATCAGACCTTAGGATTTCTTCTTTTTTTAGAAATCACACCATTTGGACTTCATAGCTATGTCCACTCTCATCAATAGCAAGGGGCACATTTTTCCTTGAAAATAACACTACTCATTAAAAGATCACTCTATATGAGAAGTGTTTCCACTCTCCGCCAAACATGTCACAAAAGTTGTCACGTGTAAGTACATGAGCTGTTTCTATATTTCTATGGAATTGTGTAGTCAAAAGTTATTTTTTAAGTGTATTCAATACAAAAATGAACAATGTTCTTTTCATATAAAAAGCTTTTTTAATTATTGCTTCTCCTTTTTACTTTTGCAAAAAAATGCTCTACAACATATCTAGATTTTGCTTTCACACTTCTTCAAAGATTTGTAAAAACTCGAGAGTGGTACATTTTTCTATATATGTCTTTGTTCCTCTGTTTCAAATTGATTGCACATTTTCTCTTTGTTCTTCTCAAAATCTTTGTTTGTTTAATAACTACTAATGGATTTGATAATTGTTTTATGTTATCACTTGCACTTAAAATATTCTCAGATCCATAAATGTGTTCAGTTGTCACATCTCCTATCTGAAATTGCAAATTTTCAAAAGTGTTATCAATAACAGCTATAGATGTATTATCAGCACTATTTATATGTACAGATTTGGAAACAGTTTGCTTCAAATATTATATTGTAAAGCTTTATCCTGCAGTTGATCCCTTCTTCTAGCACGTTGTTCACGCTCATTCAGAGGCATTAGGAATGCTGTAGAAAAACATATAAATATTATATACACACCTAGTATGGTAAAAAAATAAAACACTTAAATGTGGGCTACAATGCAATACTAACATCCACAGTGTACCTGTTTTCTTGGCAAAAATCACACAGAAGAATTATCTGTGGACTCTTTTACATAATCAGAGATTTCACTACTGAGAGCATTCTAATGGTCGTTATGTGTGTAGATTTGACTGCTACGCCAATTGCTATATGTGACAGAAGTGAGCACAGTTGACATGCTCACAGAAACCATTCTAAATGATGACTGCTTACACTTCTGAGACTCATGCTTCTATAAACTAAAAAGATGGACACATATTGCTGTGATAAAACCTACAGTAACCTATGCTATCAAAGAACCTAATCATCTAAAAAAGTATTTTTTATCAAAAAATGTCTTTAGCACTGTACCTCACAATACTCTTTTAAATGTCAAAGAATATCTTAAAACATGGTACATGTTCTACATAACTTGACCAGGCAAAATCAACCCATACTCCAACTGTTAAAAGTGGGCTACATTGCACTGCTGACAACCATACTGTACCTCTTTCTTTGGGAAAATTCATACAGAAAAATGAATTAGTGACTCAACTAATTAGAACATTCACTACTGAATGCATTCAAATGGTGTTTATGTGGGCAGATGTAACTGCTAGGCTCATAGCTATATACATGATATGTGAGGCAACTCTGCACAGCTATGGTGCTTACAACAACCATTCTAAATGATGAATGTGTCCACATGTATGGCTCATGTTTCTACAAACTGAATTAATGGACAGATACATTACAAAAATACAGGCAACAAGAATTTTTCCATTGACAAAATATTTTAATAGTAAGGGCAAAACAGACTTCTTCAATTAGAGTGCTTCCATTTCTACAGTTTACACTGAACACGCCTATATTAAGTTAAGGTTTCCTTTCACAGATATACCTCACAAGGGTCTTTTCAATTTCAGGCAACTTCTTAATACAAAGTGCACCTCATACATGAAATAACCAAGTAAAATCAATTCTGATAGAATGAATAGTCACTATCACTAATAAATAGTGAGAGGGAAGAGCTTCATATCCAACTACAAAGCACAGACAAAGCTGCAATATTTTTAAAATAAAGATAAAGGCATACTGCTTATTTGATGGTAGTAGTTGCTATGCACTCAAATTAATTTGACTTCTTCCTAAGTCTGTGTATTAAATAACAAAATATGTGATCACATAGTATAGAACCCAGGTGGGTCCCTGTCCTTCCAAAGCACACCATTTCCAAACATATTGTGAAAGTGCCTACTATGGTTGCTGTTTATTCTGTATGAATTACTATCAATATTTGGTTTGTTTAGTACACACGCAGTTCTCATATGCATGCAATGATGCTGTAAATTATGGTACTCATGGTGTTCTGAATACAATGCAGTGATGCAATGTACTTCCAAATCTGTGACAGAAATGTCACAATCAATTTCACATATATTCTTAGTGAGAAAACTGTGAAAGCCTAAGGTACATAATGCAACAAATAACTTCAACAAAACAGTGAGAAAGAACCTTTAATGGGAATTATATTTTTCTCACCATGGCATAACATGTACTACTGGTGCATCACTCTTCTGAAAACACTGAAATAAAATATGGAAAAACATACTTTCTAAATAATACCTATAAACTGTACTGAATTGCAAACCTAAACATATTTGATATGAGCAGCAATTCATATTATACATTGAATATATGAAAACACACAATCACTGACATTCACCAGAACCAAAGAATGAATAGATCTTCACAATAGTCAAACACAGAACATCTGCACACTTTAGGGTCTGCAATCAAAATGCCAAAAGTTCACTAAATGTTCACTTTCATATTTTTCAGAAATCAATAGCACAAAAACAGGACTGTACAAAGCAAACAAGTAAAATGGTCAACACAATTTTTACTACAACCTATTTCAGTCAATGAACCCCAATACAGCCCTTCTAAAGATTACTTTATAGAACAAGTAGAAAGACAGTAAATGAAACCACATTTTTCTTTAAATAAATTAGACAAATTCCATAGCCACGTGTATAACACTGGTTACAATGACAGGACCCTCCTATAGCCGCGGACAGTTTTCCATACATTGAAAAAAATATATTGCAAAGATTTCAGATTCAAATCACACACGCCTTAAGGTGAGAACACCCAAACAGAAATACATGTCAAATTCTGTGGTAAAACATCCAAAAAATAAAATTATCACTGCACTAAAAATTCAAACAGTTGTAGACGTGGGTAGGGCAGATGGGCTCATACCCGCGGCTACACCAGCCTGCCAAAATGCTCAACGTCCAATTGGAGCACTGATTCCCGCAAGTGCGGACAACCACTGGTAGCCATGGCTACCCACAATATTTTTACAGATTCAAAGAGACATATGAAAAAGGTATACAAATTCAAACAACACAAAGGTACACATGAGGGCATAGAATCAGAAACACACGTAAAATTGTGCACTGTAAAATCCATGAAATATGATGATCAATGCACAAGGATTGGCATCGCTATACCTGTGGCTAAGGCATAGTTGAACCCGTGGCTGTGCCTGTCAAAAAGTGTGCGGTGCTCCAATGGCTTACTGTTACCCGCAGCTATAATCCCCCTTCTTGACAGGACATGACGTTTCATTGGCAGCAGTCATAGCCGCATCAAAGTTATTTTCCTTTCCAATATACTTAAAACGTTCTCTGGGTGGCTCTTAAAAGATCCTTTGGGTTATTCTACCAATATATAAGCAAAAAATATATGTTAAATCAGAGAAATACTCTTCATCTCTTACAATTCAAAAAAATCTTGGAACATTTCACTGTGCTCTTTTTTTAGATGATTTCTTTAATTTTCTCTTCCCAAAGAAAAATAAAACCTCTGCTACCTGTCAAAAATATGTCTCCACAATTGCAGCATAAATCATCCATTTCAAGCAATCCATCTAAAATAATATTGTAGATCCAAAAAACCTTTGTAAGCCAATGCTTTGACAGCACTTTACCTATGTCCTCAACATCACTATTAACCACATTTTCAACATTCTGAAATTCTCCACAGTCTTTTGAAAACTGAAATTCCTCTGCTGCTGAAATTGGCTGTATGTTTCAAATATCCAATGAAACAATAAATATACCCGACAAATACCTGACAAATAGCACAATCTCCTAAAACTACACCTCAGTCTCGAGCAATACAATTGTACTTTATAGAAAAACGATTAATATAATGATTCAATCTAATCTACAGTTTTATTGGCAAATATAAATATCACTGAAAAAAGTACATTCTCTGATAGTTTCAACAATTGAGTGGCATCTGAAGTACTTGACATCCTATTGGTAGCTACATACCCCATAAACAATACAAAACCAGTCAGAAAGTAAATACACAAATTCCTCATTCTCTCGTCATGTAATCTTCCTCCATTTCTAATTCTAATGTCTTAGCTGACAAGCAGTATTTCATTCCATCACAGTACCATGGGAAACCATGTGGAATGACTGGAGGAGAGATATCCTACAGAAGAAGAAATTATAAAAGAAGATGCTCAAGAAATGGAACCAGAAGAAAATACATCCCATTCTGGATCTTTTGAGTCCATTCTTTATATTTTTGTAGAATTAGACTAACAATAACATGTTATTGAACAAATATCAGTCACCAAACAGATATGGTTTATCTAACTACTTTTAAATATCTATGAAATATTTGTTAAGTGTATTATATATTCAATTATTTAAACATATTTCAAATATGTTTAACCAGATGAAGAAGTCATTCAAGTATCATGAAGAATTAAACAAGAAGAACCACAAGAACTACCCACAATACTAATCATGGATTAATTAACAGAATTAAAACAACTATTCATTATGTTAAAAAAGAAGTACAATAAACGAAAAAGGACATTGAAAATGTAAGACAGCTCATGAACAAAAAATAATCTAGATAATTGTGTTAAGGTACAATAATGTATCTTGTTCAACTAAAAGAACAAGAATACCCACAACCACATCCCCCAAATACCCCTGTTTTTTTTAACAAACTGTGTTTGCATATTTATTTACTTTTTTGAAGTGTGTAAACTTATTTGTAGTATCAATGAATAAAAAGTATTAACAATGTTACAATAACTTTTTACAAATACTACACTCACTTCATCTTAAAAGAAGTTTCCAAGTTCACTACACACATCTATATTTTTTTTTAATACATTTTCATAGCCAATGCTACACAACGCACGATGCACCAGTGCTGCTTCCTAGCAGCAGTTGCACAGTATACCCACAGGATACAACACATGGGGCCTCATTACGACTTGGGCGGTAACCCTTAAAATCGGCAGTAACGCTCTTAGCGCCAATTTTAAGGGTCCGTCGGATCACGACTCCAAATACCGCTGGCGCAATAACAGCCGGCGCAAGGACAGCCGTCTGTACAAGCGCCGGCCATAACAGTGCCAGGAACCATTCGCGGTAAAACATCATCAATCACGAGTCCGGCATAAGCGCTATTAGCGCCAGAAAAACGGCGGATAATCCGCCGAAAATACCTCCAGCAAAAAGCTGGAAGTAACAGAACACAGGCCATAGCAATAAGGGACCAGGTGGAAGCAATGCAAATCAGAGGCCTACAAAGGACCCACCCATGCACAACACACCCTCCCCAACCCCATTACACCAGCAGGAGCAGGGAGGAGACAGCAATGAGGGCCCAGGCGCCTGGCACGATGAACCTTGGACATGTCCTACACTGAGAAACACACCCATGCAGGATGTAAGACATGTGGCGGCACAGTGACATATGGAATCCCCACCACAACAAAGCCTCCTGTGTGAGTAGCACCATGGCTCACAACACTGACACAGTCCAGATATCGCACCCTGGCCATCCGACAGTAATGCAATTCCAAACCATGAGCTGGCACATCCACAAATGCCCCACACATAAGTAGGCCGAGTAATGACAATGCACATCCCACAGACACTGTCCCCAAAATGGGCATGGAAATGCATGGAGAACAGTACAGAATAGTGAAGAGCAGCAAATGCAACTGCAGCCAAATGGATTTGCAATGACACATGAGGCAGCCACTTATGTCAAGCAGAAGTAGATGGAAGGGCCCCCTCATCCTGCGACAAGTGAAAGAGTACTGTTACATACAGAAACATAGGAGTACCAAGTGGAGAGTACCCAATTTGTTCAATCGTGCCTGTAGGACAGCACACTCCACAATGTTATAGGCCACATGCCAAATATGACAAAATCACACTGATGACAGGGCTCTGTACACCCACCCGACTTACCGTATCCCCATACCGGCTTACTCTTTCCTGCAGGTGATTCTGGATATCCCCAGTACACGTGGCTCATGACCCCTGTGCGTCACCCACACATGGCGGCGGAGTGGGCATACAACCTTGGCCATGCCCGTACACGGATCTGCGTGGAGAGGGCATTTGGACTGCTGAAGGCACGCTTCCGGTGCCTCGACCGCACGGGAGGGGCAATGATGTATGCACCAGAAAAGCTTGAAAAATTGTACTGACATGTGCCATGCTGCACAACATCTGTTGTCGCAGAATATGCCACTGCCCCCTGATGCACATGTGCAGCCACCTGATGATGGTAGTGAGGGCCTTGAAGTGCCAGAAGGTGTTGCACATGCACAAAGGGTTGGGCAGAGGGAAGGGAGGTCGGCCAGACTGGGATTGATAGATGGATTCCATTAGAAATGGGTAATAGGTAAATTGTGAACATGTCACCTTCAACATCAAATTGCATTTGTTACAATCACTACTGTCCATGAATTGTGTTACCCAATTGAATACCCAACAATCCCCCGTCCCCCAGTGAACACCCAACAGTCCCCCCTGCCCAGTGAACACCCACAATCCCCCTCCCCCAGTGTACACCCCCAACTGTGCAGTTGCCTCATCAGGCCAACAACAATGTTTCCATGCACCACTAGGATGGGCGCGGGCTCTTCCCTCTCCAGGACCCTCCTGTGTGCATGCCTCAGGTGGCGCATGGACCGGCGCCTCGGAGATGGGTCTAGTGAACTCTCTGTGGGTGGTGTGGAAGTGGAGGGTATGGAAGCGCTGACCATCATGTGCTGGCGCATGAGGTTATTGGCCTCGCGTTGCTGTTCTGCCAGTGCTGACACTGCCTCCTTGAATTCGCGGCCTCTTTGCCCAAAGCCTGTCAGGGCAGCGGTGCATTGTTGCACAATTGCGTGTGTGCGGCATTGTCCCGCGCAATGTACCTGCACCCATGCGGATGGATTTACTCACGGCCTTTATGTGCCGGCTCTGGACCTTGCCATTCCTTCCACCCAGGCCTGTTTTGCCTCAATGATATCCAGTCGGCCCATGGCTGCTGCCCCAGTGACAAAGGGCTCTCCTGGTGCGTCAGGTGGTGGACGGCGAATTGGCGCTGTGGGGGGGGCTGCATGGCGACATGCCACCCGACTGGACTGGGCTGCCTGGCTCAGATCGCTGGCCTCTGGACTCCCATAGGAGGGAGTGTCCACATCGAGCTGCGGTGTGCTGCAGTGACGCACAGGCACATGGCGACTCCCTGCCTGGTGTTTGCCTGGTCTTGGGCTTCCATGGGGTGTTGAGACCCCTTCTTCATCACTACTGCTTTGCGAGTGTTGTGTGGCGGCATGATGCCCACGTGGAGGTGGTGCTCCCACGTCGGCTCCACATCAGGCCTCTCTCCCTCGGCATCGGGGCTGTGGATGGTGGCTTCTGGTGAGCTGCCGGTCGCCTCCCTGCGTCCATGTGGCTGCCGCTGCTGTCTGGCGGGGCTGCATTGGGGTGAGGTGGGTGTTCCCCTGTGTTGTCTCCCATGGGTGCAGCGTCTTTGGGGGGTTCTGGTGCTGGTGGAGGCACGGTGTTGTGGGCGCTATGTGCGTGTGGCTCATCGCCATCATCACCAGGCTGTTGGGATCGACTTGTGCCTGTGGGTTACATAGGGGGTGGTTTGAGTACAATGCTACATTCATTTGTGTGATGCAGGTCATGCAAAAAGTGTGAATGAAGACAGTGGACAATGACGCAGTCAACTTGCATTCCGTTCAGTCACCATGTGGTGCTTGTTGTGGATGTGCATTGGAGGTACACTGCATGGGAAGCGTGGTTGGGGTGGACTGCGCTCAAGCTTTTTGGTTTGTGTTGATGCACAGTACCACTCTACATAGCTGTACTATGGGTAGGGAGTCTATCCCCTGCCCTGTCATTCATGCACTGCACGTACAGGGTCGTCTAGGCAGCACTTCCGTTCTAGGGATGTGGCCCTCACTTACGGGTGTATGCAGTGCCTCAGACACATGTCTTCACTCTCATTCAGATGCATGTATTTGGTGATGGGACTCACCTGCCGTTGGATTTATGCCAGTCCCTGCCTCCGCTCCACCATGCCCTCAATGGTTCCGATGTCGATGAGGCCCGTCAATTTCTCC
>CM010938.2:142621381-142689758 GCA_002915635.3 Ambystoma mexicanum
CAGGGTCCTCAAGGTGTTGGTAAAATTTACCAATTATTGGATCCCCTTCTGAGCGGTAATCAAATCAGCATCAGGGGTCTCCTTGCTCCATTGTGGCAGTTGAAAGATCATTGTGAGCATTTGTCTGGGACCTAGTGATAGCAGTGACCTGGATTTCCCCCAACAGGGACTCAATCTCATTAGATCCCCTTGGATGGCCCCGGTTTTGGCCAGCTGATCAGCTAAGTCATTTCCAGTTTTGTCTGGTCCCTCTACTTTGGAATGACCCTTGATCTTTTTCCAGTAGATGGTCATCCCATTCGATGTGACCAGATCATCAATGTTTTGGATCAACTTCCCATGTTTCAAGGGTTTGTTGTTAGCACATAACATGCCTCTGGTTTCCAATTAACCAGGTGCTCCACGAACCCGTTCCGTACATAATCCGAATCTGTGATTATGACCAGTTCGTGGAGTTGATGCTGGACAGCAGTGAGGATGGCCTGATGCACAGCCATCAATTCTGCCACCTGACTACTTCGGGGACCAATTTTGTATCCAGCGGAGGGTTCTGGGAACTCCTTCACCATGCATTCCTACGCCAGCACCAGTTCTTTCTCCCCGTCGTTGTCAACATGGTAAGAGCATCCATCCACATAGACAGTGGGCATTCCCTCACACTTGTCCTTCTTCAAAGACTTTGTGTGGGGAATTAAGGTATGCCTCCATGTTGTCCTTGATTTTTAGACTTTCGTCCTCGAGACAGTTTTCTCTGGCACAATCATGCAAGTCAGCCAGACCTTGCGCGAGGGACTCTTCTTGTTTTGGCCATATCTGACCTCCACAGGAAAGCCTTGCATTGACAGAATCCAGGAAGTAATTCGGGAATTACTCACATTTCCGGCCCGGATTCTGTCACTTTGGAGATATTGCAGAGGCTGGTGTGGAGTCTCCACTATGATGTGTTCCCTGGATAAACGGGCGGTAATTCTTCAATGCCCACACCGTTGCCAGGAGTGCCTTCTCACAATCGTTGAATTTTTCCTCCACAGAGGATAAAGTTTTGCTCGCATAGGAGATTACTTTATTGACCTTGTCATGCTTTTGGTATAATACTGCCGTCAAGCACGTATTAGAGAACCCGTCTCCAGGAAGAACTCCTTGTTTCTGACAGGGTAAGCTAGGCAAGGCGCTTGTGAGAGGCTTCTTTTGAGTTGTCTTACTGCCTCGGCTTGTTCTGGACCCCATTCCCACTTGACCCCCCTTCAGGAGATGAATCAGGGGTCTGGTGATCTCTGCGTAGCCCTCAATGAACTTTCTGCTGTAATTAGTCAGTCCAAGGAGGCTCCTTAGTTCCCGCAGAGTTGTGGGTCTTTCAGTTTCTGAAGTGCTTCACTTTCTTTTCCTGGGGACAGAGACCCTGAGGAGTAATCTCATGCCCCAAGAAATTAACACGGGTTCTACACCACTGTGCTTTCTGAAAGGAAAGTTTTGCTCCGGCGGCCCTCAACTGGGTCAGAACATAACGGATCTCCGCTATGTGTTCCTCCACAGATGAACTTTTGATGAGGACATCATCTACATAAGCCAGGTTACCCTCGCACCCAGGTCGGGCATGGCTTATGTAGGAAAATGTTGAATTCATTGCCGGAGTTGAGGTATCCGAAGGGAGTCCGGGTCCATGTGTACTGCTGGCCCCCAAGGTAAAAGCCAGCTTGTATTGGTCCTCCTACTGACAGGCACAGTCCAGTATCCATTGGTCAGGTCTATTGCAGTGAATACCTGTGACCCCTGGATCTGGGCCAGCCCTTGGTCAATGTAGGGCAGAGGCCATCGGGAAGTATGGACCCGTTTGTTGAGCTCCCTGAGGTCGGCGCAGAGTCTCCACTGGCCGTTTGGCTTCAATATTCCCAGCACCGGATTATTGAAGGTGCTGTGGACTGGACGGATTATTCCCGGGACTCAAGGTTCTTAATTATTTCAGTAAGGGACTCCATGGATGCGAGAGGCAAGCGATATTGCTTCACAAACACTGAGTCATGCCAGGGTCCGTGGGGATTGTTGTTGTGTGGATGTCGGTGCGACCACAGTCATATGAGTCTACCGCAAAGAGATCTTGGAAATCCAAGAAAACTTGTTTCAACTTTTGCTTTTGTTCCAGAGTCACACAGGCATCAGCTAGGTTGACTCTCTCTTCCACCATCTGCCTGAAGCCTGGAAAGACTTCTGGTTTGGCTATCTCAGCGGCCTCCTCCAGCTGGGTGGAGAAGTCCCTGGTCAGAGTGCTGATTTGGACTGGAGGCTTCAGGTGGGAAGGCAGCCCTCATGGACCTGGAAAATCACCTCATCCCTCCTGAAGTCACAAGTCACATCTTCCTTACCATAAGGGCAGGAAGTGTACACCAGGAAGTTCCCCCATGCCGGGTAAAAATCCTGTCTGGTGTTGTATTGTCATCACTGTCACTGTCAAAACAGTCCTTGGGATTGGTCCTAACAGTTCATTCCTAAATCAATGGAAAAATGTCGGTCATCAACCGCCATTCCAATAATGGTGCCTGCGGCTAGAGTAATACTCTTTAAGTCGCTGTTATCCACCTCTATTGGAATGGTGTCATGTTCTATGTTGACTAATGGTGTTGGGTTTACCCCAACCCTTGCTGTTGGAGAGAAGCATTTAGATGTATATAAGCATCAGGGTTTTCAAATTTGTCCTCTTTTAACTTTCACTTCCAGGGAGAATTGTCGGGTCCTTTCTGGGATGGTGACTTCCTCTTTGATCTGAATTTCAACTGCATAAGGTAGCAATTGAGCTGACCTAAATGCTTTTTCTGGATCATCAAAGCCCATGGGATTATCCGCTAATCGGGACCAAGCTTTGAAGTTTATTAGGTCCAAACTAATGGCAAAGCGATTGAGAATGTCACTGCTAAGTAAAGGCGGCAGTGACGTCTCGCACGACCCAACAATTATGGACTATGCTCTTGTTGCCAATGGAGATTTTGAGCATACACCTGCTTGGCAGGAGATGTTTGGAATTAGGTGCTTCCAGGTCCATTTCCATTTGTCTATCAGTTTGAATGTGGGAATGGCTGGATCTTTTGGGAGTTGGCGGAACATGGCTTCGCTGATGAAGCTCTTACCGTTGTTCACACACACTCGAGCGAGAACAGAGTCCTTCCCATCATTTAACTGAACAGGGATGAACAACTGCTCTCCAATTTGCTGAATATCAGCCAGGCTCTGAGCTGATTTCACATCTTTCTGGACTATAGGAGTGGGAGTTTCTGATTGTGGATTGTGAAAGAATTTCAGGGTGTTTCCTTCCAGTGTGGAATACCACCTTAAACTGGAAGGAAGGTTGATTTTCAGAAATAGAGAGGACCCCCATCACCAGTCTGTTGTCCTACTGCTATTACTGTCACGTCTGGAATTTGGTTGTTCTGGAAGTGAAATTCTACTTGGTCAGATTTTTGTTCAACCATGTGGCAGGTGCCGTTTAAACTAACATGGTTGACACTCTGTTTTAATTTTATTGGTCGGCTAGTCTGGGTCCAGAGGACCTTGTTTACACAATCTATTAGGGGTGACAACCTTCTCAGGAGGTCATTCCCTAGTAAACAAGGGGTGCCCTCTGGAGTCACTACTATGACCGGGTGTTTCACCTTGTGTCGCCCAATTTTAATGTCCAAGTCTGCAGTCCCTCAACGGGAATTTCCTTCCCGTCAAAGTTCTGCAGTTGTCCAGGAAGAGAGGTGAGAGGAATACGGTAATTCTCCCCCTTCCTGCATTTAGTTCCTCAAAGGCCCTTTTGGACAGAAGGGTAGCTTGAGATCCAGTGTCCACCAGTGCCAAAATGTACCCTGCCCCTGTACTTGTACCGGGCATAGTATCTTCCCTCCTTCTCCTCAAGGGGGCACAGATAATGCACATTTTTGGACAACTGGTGGGCTAACTTTCTGGTTTTGGACATTGCTAGAGAAGAGATTTGGGCAGAATTCTGTGGAGAGCCTTGGGAATCTGAAAGAAAAAGTTGGCAACTGGAGATCAGAGCCATTGTGGGTTCCCCTGGTTCCGGTTCTGGGCCGCCCCCCCCCTTTTGGAGGCAGTCACCAGGATGGGTTTGAACCAGGGGATTTTCGGTATTGTGGGTTCTGGGATGAGATGATGGGCGGCGGTAGCTCAGTCTCCATATCTCCCCAGTCTGGATTGGATCCCTGGGACCCATTTTTCCTTGGGAGGAGTTCCCCATCTCTGAAGGAGAAGATCCTTTTCCCAGGATCTTCTGAGGATCCCTCTCCCTCAAATTGGAAGACCTGTACCTCCTCCACAAAGTGGGTCTGTTTGGGTCCTTTGTTTCTCCTACCCCCTCTGCTCCTTGGGAGGCAGGCTTTCAGGGGCAGGAGATTTTGTTTCCGGTTCCTGGTTTTCCAGGGGCTGTTTACAAGTTGGGAAGGAAGCTTCCTCCAAGGCTTTACACCCCCTTCCCCTTGTGCCTCCTCCCTGGGAACCGGTGGGTTATCGGGGTGCTGCCCCCGTCATTGTTCTGGAGCACCAGGTCCAGAGTTGGGCATTCTGCGGTGGCATGCTCATCTGAGGGTTCTGTTGAGCCCTCAGTATGTGACCCAGATCCGTGCCATATTTTGGACCTGGCGCTTCAACGTTGTGAACCCGCTCAGGCTGATACGGGGCTCTATTTCTCCCCTGGGCTGATCCCGGGAAGGGTAGCTATCCCTTCTCTGGTAGTACCCCTGGTTGGGAAGATTTTGGTACCCTCCACCCTTGGCCTCCCTCTCCCGGATTAGGTTGTCTGGGCTCAGGGAATTGGGAAAGAAGGATGGATGATTTTGGGGCTGGAAATTGGGTGGATACCTGGGGAAAAAGTTCTGCCCAGGATTTGGAGAATTTCTGCCCTCCTGTGGGAAGTTGGGAGGGAAGTTCCCTGGGTTAGGTGCTTGGCTGGATCCCCCCTTGGGCTGGAGGAGTCCACACATAACCCAGGATTGGTCGGTTTCCCTTGTAGCGGGGACTTACATAGTCAGGGGAGCGGGGGACCCCATTTGTGGGACTACCTCCTCGACTCCCTGTCTGTGACTGGCCCGAGGGCCTTCTGGGCTGTGAATTATTTGGTGCAGGCAGGTTTTTAGGCCCCCCCATCTCCAAATCTAAAACGGGGGCAACCTTTACCTCTGCCACCTTGGCAGCAGCAGGGGTGCTGTTGGTTTTGGGGTTTTTCGGCGCGTTATTTTTATTTTCGATAGGCTTCTGCACCTCATAGATCCGGGTAGCCTGTTCAATGACCCAGTCTAAAGATCTTTTCTCATGAAAATCTCTCACGAGCTGGGTCATTATATATTTGGGCAAGGCATGGAAAAATGTATTGACAAATTCTCTGCTGTCTGTGCGCACCCTTCTGGTGGTCTGCGCAAAAGCACGCTTTAATTCTTGCACAAACTCTTGTGGGGCCTGATCTCCCCACATTGCAAATTGTAGGCTGCCTTGCGAGCCTCTTGAGGATTTCTGTGAACAGAAAAATGTTTCAAGATGGCGCCTTATAGGTGGACCATCTTAAATGATTTTGGTCCTCCAGCCCGCAAAGAAACTGGAGTATTCTGGGGAGAATGTCCATTTGAGTACTGGATGCAGCTACTGCTGTCCTTCAAATGGAAAGTCTCCATCATTTGCTCATAGAGCTCCAAGTGTTCCCAAACGGAATACTTGGCGTTCTTATGATAAGGCGTGATGACACTCCTTATTGCCTTTATTTGCTTCAATGGTCCTTAAGCAAGGCCTTTTTGCCTTATTGGCCTTTTTGGTTCGGGTAACCTGGTCCATTCATCCTCTGACTCAGAGGCACTGCTCCAGAGGTTCCTGTCTGATCTTCCAGGTTTTCCCGGATTCTGCGAGCCTGGGAATGGCTGGCAGAATGTGGGGACCTGGTCTCCTGTGTCCTGCGCCGTTCAGAGGAGTCTTCAGATTCCTCCTTGCTGCCAGGATTTGATGGGTACCCCCCCACTGACCTAACTGGGCAGAAGTTTTCAGGATGCCCTTAATGGCCTACTCTCCTGGGGTTCCCCACTAAATTGCACTGTGCTTGGGTGCCCATACCCGGATGCCCGCCCTCCATTCCTGGGAGGTACTGGCTATGAGCCCATGCTTCTGGCTGGATAGTAATCTGCCATCCCTGTGGCCCTGTGCTCATGTGCGCCAGGGGACATGGGGTGGCAGAGTCCAGGGACTGAGAGAGATAAAGGCCTCTGGTACTAGGGCTCCTGAGGTTATGCTCAGGAGTTTCCCTTTCCCAGCGAACCTGGTCTCTATCCGCCCCTGCTCCCTGTTGCAATGCAAGAGCCTGCGCTTCAGTTCCTCAGTTAAGGCCTTACTAGACTCTATCAGTCTCTCCTGCATCGCTACCTGTTGTTGGAGCCTATCATTGTGCTGACAGAGAGCCTCATTTTCTCTCTGTGCTCCTGATTGGTCCTGGAGCACTGGGCCAGTCTTTGCTGCAGGAGGGTTACCTCCTGAGCTGTGTCCCTATTGGCCTGCTCCTTTCTTGCCAGAGCCTCCTCCACCCTCCTGGTGTGCTCTAACAAGTTCTGGTGTTCTTTTTGGAGGTCACCCAGTCCCTGGAGGGCCAGGTGATTTTCTTCCATTTTCCTTTTTAAGTGGCAGACTTCCTGGCCTAAGGTGTCCCTTTCCTGACTAAGAGCCTGCATTTGTGCCGCCAGGTCGTCCCTCTGCCTTTGGAAGGCACCAGCTTTCTGGCGTTCTTCATCAACTCTGCCTGGGTATCCAGGTCTTTCAGGATCAGTTTATTGCTCTCCTCTTTCTCTCTGTCTAGTTGGATTTGCAGGGTGGCTACCTGCTCTGTGCATGCCCTGTTGAAATTGATCTGTTGCTCCAGCTTTTTCTGGCTCTGCAGTAGGGAGTCCAAACTGTCTTGGTGCTCCTTCTGCAAAGCCAGAATTCTGGTATCCTGGTCAGCCTTTTCTGTTGCAGGATGTCCATATCCCTTCTTTATTTTAATGATGTGCTGTCTACTCTCATTTTCTGACTCCTGGCTCCTTGCAGCCTCTGCTCAGAAGAGTCCAGATCAGATTGGGCCTTCTGTAATGCCAGCAGTTGCCTACTCGCCAGATCTTGGCCTTCAGCACATTTGTCCTGCATGGCTCCCATATGTAAATATAAATATGCC
The DNA here is from genome assembly GCA_002915635.3 of Ambystoma mexicanum. Taxonomy (NCBI): domain Eukaryota; kingdom Metazoa; phylum Chordata; class Amphibia; order Caudata; family Ambystomatidae; genus Ambystoma; species Ambystoma mexicanum. The sequence continues at coordinate 142,628,553 of CM010938.2, forward strand.
GCTACCCTGGCAATCTTGTGTGCTCATCCTTGGCCTTAGAGGCCATATATAGTTCACTCAGGGCCACATGTAAGGGACCCTGGTCTCTCCATATATCTGACCCTGTTTCAGTGACCTGTTGCGCGATTGCCTGCAACCAGACCGTTTGGTCCTGATGAGTCCACTCACCTCTCACAAATAGCTTATGTAAGAAGTGCTCTCTGGCTATTTTCATGTCTACCAAGGTCGTCATTCTAGAGATTGGTCTCTGTCCTGACTTACAGAAGTTTAGTATTTTATTTTTGCAAAACAGACCTTTTCCTTAGAGTGTCCCTTTGAGGAGTGCTTTACAGCGTAACAACAGCGTGGTGATCCGACCGGATGTATGTATCCGTCAGTTAGCACACTGTATTAAGCTGCACAAGTGATAGATCTAACCAAACGTCCGGCTCGAGCCCCCAATTTGTAAGAGGATTCAATTCAACACTACAGCTAAGTCAATGCCTAGTCTGGGATACTGAATGGAAACCCTTATTGATATATCTTTATGTCCAGTTCATGAGTTCTGGATGACTACCCCTATATAACACCCCTCTCTTGGAATCCCCTGACCCCACTGAGCCAAGAAGTAGTTCTGTTTTGCAAGTTTAAAGGTTTATTTGATAATTTAAACAATATATATATATCACACTTTATAATAAATTAATAATTGAATATCACACTTAATCTGAGCAGTAATCAATAATGGATAGTCCGGCACTAGCACACTTCTTTATAATCAATGATGAGTGGTTATAGGATGGATAAGATAGCAACAATACTTTTATGGTTTCAAATGGATGCAATGTGGAATGAAATGCAGTACAGAAAATAACTTGATAGGATTTCAGCAAAAGACAATGTAATCACTTTCTTGGACAATTCACCCCCCCCTATGCAATGTAAGGAGATGGAAGAAAGCACACAGTTCTCAGGAATGCAATCAAATGAATACGATTCAGTTCCCCCCAGCAAGCTTAGACAACAGATAGGAGTTTTGAAACACAGGCAAAATGCTTTGAATATGGTGACAATGCAGTGAGAAATATGCTGAAAATGCTTTTAATTCCCTTAGGAGGTTCAGGGTGAGTGGTATCTAGTTAATATTAGTTCAGGCTCACTCTAGCAATGATTCAGGGATGGTTCTTAAGAGGCAAACGAAATTTAGCAGTTCAGGCAAAAGCTGCTATCTTTTTACAGTGGCGAATTGAGCCAAATCGCAAATCGCAGTAATGTCGGTTCTAGTTGGGAAAGCTAGATTCTAAGCTTAGAGGAAAGTTAACCAGTTCCTAGCCCAAACGGTTCCAGAGATACGGACGATTAAATAAAGGTAGTTTTTCGGATTTAAAGTAAACTCAAAATGACAGGTGACAGCTTGCAGCTGCAGAATTGACAAGTGACAGTGGTGCAGCTTTACAAATGACAGTGACAGTTAGGAGGCAGTTCTGGTTAGATTAAAATAGTTTGGATTAGATTATTTTAACTAAGAGATTGGTTCTGCACAGTTCTGCTAGGTACTCACAAATATATTTTGAAATAGGCCTCTGATCTGGGTCAGCTCTCTGGTTCTGCTACAGCGGTCTGGGTCACTCTGGATCTCTGGCCTCTGGTTCTGGATACTGCTCTGCTTTCTCTGGGTACAGCACTGCTTCTGGATCTTTCTGGCACAGGGTTTCAGGCCAGAATCAACAGCTGGGTCCGGCTGTGAATAGTCTGCAAATTATTTTTGGGCCTGCTGACAAATACTTTTGCTTGCAGTGGGCCTTCTTGGTTCAAAGTTCTGTAGTCTCTGTTTAGCTTGGAAGTCTAAGTGTAGGATCTCTGGATGTGAAGTCGTCGGTCAGCATGCTCTGCAGCAAATGGAATTGAATGTCTCTACCTGTCCCAGCAGTCTCTTTTTATGTGTTTTGAAAGTGGGTGTGTGCCTGGGCCTAGCTAAGCCTGCCCCTTTCTACTCGTCATTGGCCCAATTCTCCCCTCTCCCATGATTGGGGGAAGGAAATGTGAGTCAGAGTGATGCTGTAGGTTTTATGGGTCAGAGGATCCTCCCCTGGTCAGTTTGCCCACAAATGTATATTTGATTCAAATACATATTGCACCGATACACAGTTGTTTAAAATTACATGCACCCATCACATATCACATGAGGTATACTCTGTTCAAACTCTGCTCTTCCTGAGGGCTTGCATTCAAAAATGGCAACTTATTTTCGATTTTAGTGGGTTATGCAACCTTGGTTCTTCATTAAAAGTTATGCACATATACACAGGCTGTCCATACCCACTCCAGTAATTTCCCATATCTCTAGCTTAAACACAGAGTATGTGGTGTCAATAAATAGTCGGGGTTTTGCCCCAGAACATCACACAAATTGGAGTTTGGGCTGGAATCGAAGGTACATTTTTTAAATTAAGGCTCTCAAAGTTATACATTCCTGTCATTTGATTACAAAGAGTTATCAGTATTTTTATAAACTGTATTTTTACTGCAATTCAGTTCTCTCAGAGCGTTAGTCTCCTCCTCCTAGAGACTTGGTGGGTCAGAAACCATGCCTCTGCTGGCAGGCAGGCCTTTGTTGACAGGAAACAGTCAAAATCAACATATTCTATTCAAGTGCAAGGGCCTATTGTGTGGTCTCTGGGAGGCTTAGGTCAGCAGACCAGGGGGTCACTTTGCATTTGGTTATTATGACCATGTGATATCCTGGGCTGTGGTGTGAATCTCCTGAGGTGAGAGGGTTTCCCAGGCTTCTGGCCTCTGGGAACAGCTGGTGGCTAATTTTTGATTAAAATGCGGCCTTTGAAGTCAGCTGAGTCAAATTCCTTTGTCAGCAACTGCACTCAGTTCTCCTGTCAGAGTTTAGACCGCTAGCGCCGCCTTGAGGATTTTGTTGGTACTGCATCCATTTTTGGGATCTTTCTTGGATTAATGCATTCCAAACAGGAATGGTTCTTACATGGTAGTAAATAATCCTTGCTTAACATTGTTTTGATGGGGCTCCTTACAGTAAAATGGTTATGTGGAACCCCACAAAAGGGTTGAATCTTTAAAGTGGTCCGATGAGCCACGATTTCAGCAATGTTTTGACATCAGTACAGTGGATTTTGTTATCAAAGATCTTTCTTTACACTGGTGGGTGGCAAGTTAGGTAACAATTTTGGTGTGCGCACAAACTGCGTGGTTCTCCTGGATTCTGGTGCACATGTGGGCTTTTTGGTCATCTTGGATTTTCTAAGCACAGCACCAAATGTTGCAGCATGATAGTCTCAAACGTGGGTCAGGACACCCAACAATGTCCTGTTACTCTGGCAACACGATAGCAATGCACCACACCCATGTAGTGGTGCTGCATAAAAAATGCTACCTGTGCAGTAGTGCTGTACTCTGCTGTAACCCGCCAAATATCCTTACATAGCGCAGGCTCATGCAGAATCGGTCTTTTCCACAAATCGGCCCATAAATGTGACTGATCAAGCGCCTTTTCATTCACTGCTATCTACACCTGTGTGCATCCTAAAATATGGCTACTTAGGGGCCCGTGAAAATGTACCATTCCTTGCCAGGTTTCCCAATGCTCCACACTGACGTTTCTGGGACCAGTCAATGATCCTATTCGCCCTGTTTTACCTTCTAACTGGAAAAGACACCTTCCTCAAATGCCATCTGCACCTACACACATTTGGGATAATGCAGAAAACCCATTCCAGCTACCAGACACTGCTTGTCTTGTACACAATACCTTCATGTTTCCAATGCTCATGTAAGTCTCATTTTAAAATCATCACTTGGCTGTTCTGCCATATTATATCCTCCTATTGAGAGGGCAGACCATCATCATATTAATAACGTGTACTTCTCCTTTCCTGCCATTTCCTTTTCTCCTTCAATAGGTCTCACTGTCTTTGCGTGCTGTAAGCCCTTTATGGCCCTTGTTTATTTATCTCTCCTCTCTCTATTGGCCCTTTTCCTTCTTTCTTTCCTAATGAAGTTTTCATGTTTGACCCATTGATATTTGATATGTCCTGGAGTCTTCCTGTCAACCTGTCCCTTTCTGTCATTATTTAATCTCCCTCACCTCTACCTCGCCATTCTTTCAAGACCCAGAATAAGTGGGAACATCTCAACATTCCTTGGTACCTGAAACACTTTCTGCTTTTTGCTCTTCCTGACGTCGACCTATTTCACAGGTATAAACTCTACATTTGGGAATATATTAACACTGCCTCTCCTCACTCGTGACACTAGCTTTGAGCCCCAACTTTCTACTCACGGCTTGCGTGAATGGCCCTGCTCTATTGTCCGCTCTCTGCTTCAGATGTTGCTTTATTCTTAACATCTGAAATCGGCAAACTTGGTTCTTCCTGTTTCTACTTGCAGGCTCCAAAGTGTGTCTCACCCTTCTCTACTGCAGTATCTTTGCCTTGTTTAGCCCCTTTTCTGTGGCTGAGTTGAACTCTTGCTCCAGCTGCTAATATTGTCTGCTCTCAATAATCCGCTTCTTTTCCTGTAATCTCTGCCTACTTTCTACGATGTGTCTCTCGCATCAATATTTCCCAGTCCACCCAGGGACGTTGTTTCACGAAAATGACAGGGGTAGCGGAAGTGACATCACACAACCCTTGACCTCTGATGATATCACAGGAAGTGATGTCATTTGACCCCACCACGAAGTTATATACATTTCATACAAGAATGGATCACCATATGTATCGTTAATATCACCCAACCTGTGTTGGTACTCATTTATTAACCGCAGCAGGATGAAAGGCTGAGTTGACTGTGCCGGGATTCAAACCTGAAACCTGCAGATCACGCACAATTGCAGCAGTGAGCGCTCAACCCGCTGAGATATATTACTGGCTATAGTTATTAGAAAACTAGCCACTCCGGAAACAAGAGCCACACATTTTTTAAAATAATACTTATTTTTTTTTATTCTTTTTTTAGGGGTAGCAAGGGAGACCACAGAGGTAGCAGGGGAGACCTCAGGGTCGCAGTTGTGACCCCTGGTGACCCCTGAATGACAACCCTGAGTTCACCAGTGTTTTCATCAACATTTTAAGCATGATACTACTTTAGTAAGATCACTATGCAAAACCCTAGAGTTTACATCTACTTTCCACTGTAATCCCACTCCACTTCATCTATGTCTTTCCATACTCCTCAAACCGTATGCTTTTTTTTTGCCACAGCCACTTTGCATTTTAAACGTGGCAGTTTGCACGCAAGTCGTTTCACAAATTGTTTAATATATATATATTATATATATGTGTGTGTGTTTTGTGTTTGGGGGTGGTGGGTGCATGGTGAGGTAGTGGCAGCGGGTTAGATGGCGGAGTGCGGGAGATACCCACATTTTAAAATAAAATCAGCAAAAACGTCTGTGGTGAAAATTGCACGGTTAATCTGCTCATGGGTAAAGTGGTCCAAGCAAAACACGTGGAACAAGTAGTTGACAAGTTATCAGAATATTAGGATTCCATCTCCCTTCTCCATCCTCTTAAACAGGTTTCTCAATGTTAACTCCATAGAAACTCCACTTTCCTCACCCACTAATGCCTTTACTCCTGCCAGCAGCCCTCTCTTCATAATGAACGTGAACAGTCGGCAACATTCAGCAAAGGTCCCCCACGCTTTCATTTGATCCACCATAACGTGCCTCGGAATTTCTAATATGCTTCTTCCTTTTTGGATTTCACACCTCTCTGGCGGAGCCAATGTTTTTCTCTTGGGCTGCTTCCACATCGTCTTTTTTTTCACGTTACCTTTCAGTCTTTCATGCATCTGTTACTCCGAGGACCCATAGAACTTTGATGCTGTTTTTACTGACTCCCTTCAGGCTGCCATGTCTGCCTCCATGCTCACTCAATGGGGTAGAATCTGGGATCATTGCTGTAATGAAAGGAGAACATATGGCCATTTTGAAATGCTGTTCTTCTAAAGAATGTTCATTTTAGAGTTCCCTTTTAAAGTGTGTCATGCTGCCACGATGAATCTGCATGCTGGCACATTAAGTCACCAATTCAGCAAGCTTTGCACTCAAACGCTTTCACGCATCTCTATTATCAAGTGACCCACTAAAAAAAGGCCCGCAGAGGGGCGACATCATTTAAATGAGATATGCGCTCAGCTCAGAGGCAGTTCCACTTGATCATAGCATATTAAGTGGCGCCTGTGCGGGCTGACAGTATGAAGAGAAGTGTGAGGCTAGCTCATATTTTGGCTGGCATGTTAAATGGCATAAAGTTTGAGGCAAAAACAAGTAATTTCCATTCAAAATCCAGTCCAGTTTTTTTTCTTACTTCCCAAGTGAGCAAATGGTCAGTCCTTTGAAGTTCACTGAGAAACCTCCTCTATATCCTGCCCCTCCTTTAGAAGGCTGGGTGTCCAAGCCTTCCTATGTCCTTGGGTCAGCCAGGAGACAAATGTCTGAGGCTTTCTTTGTTCTCATTATGTGGTAACCATTGACATCACTTAAGCCTTCCTGTAGCAACTGAGTGTTAAGCTGATGTGTGAATCTTCCCAGGCTGGGCTTTCAGATCAAAATTAAATAGTTGATTCGCTCTAGACTGAGTTCCTATACATTAAAGTCTTTTCAGTTCACATAGGAAATACAAGCACAGTTTATAAGGGATTTGGACATTTTAAAATAATTAGCCCTTCACAAACATGCTTTAAATAGGTGAATTTTACCATTTTAATCAGGAAACAGAAACACTTTTGAACTGGGTTTGACAGCTAATTTTCTGATGCAGCTGTCAGGCAGGGAGGCCTGCGTTCCTCTGACTGCCTGGAGAATCCATGATTTCAGCACACTTTCCTTTCAATAATTCATGGGGAAAATGACTGAATTTAGCACCAAAACAGCACTTTGAAGATTGCCATTGATACTGTGAGCAGATAAGTTATTCGATGCAGCTGTCCAGGCAGAGGAGACCTTGCGTTCCTGCTGATGGCATGAGAGACCAGTGATGTTCAAGCCGAAAGACCACTGTTTCCTTTCATAATTCATGAGGAGGGAATAATGACTTGAATTTAGCAACCAAGACGAGCACTTTGAAGAGTTGCCATTGATGTATCAAAGGACTATTATTAGGGCATCAATTTATCGATTTGTAGCGCGTCACTTCTGTGCAATTGATATGTGAACAAGTTTGAGGCTAGAACTGCAGAACAGAGAGAGATGACAGCAGTGATTCATGTTTTTACACTAACTTTGCCTGTGTGTGTGGCAGGGTGTGCAGCTCTTTTGTGGTATAATGCACCATGATCAATTTTCCAAATCACATGGCAAAAACAGATTTGTAGACATTTGCACCAGGGACTTTCTGTAATCTCTCCCTGTGCATACTTGATGAAAATGTGTTCTCCAAAACTGAGGAGATTTATTGTTTTAATTTGTTTTCTTATGTTGCCCACTTTGGAGTACCTTGGTGGCTGGCGTGGCATTCCACACAATTAAGGACTATGGGCCTCATTCCGGGTTTGGAGCTAACCATGGAGTAATTATCTCCATGGTTGCCTCCGAAACCGTCCCAAATCCGGCATGGTGAATGGAGTAATTACCGGTCCATTCCAGGGTTGGAGGGACCGGTAATTCCCCATTCACCTTTTGCCCTTCCCCATTCCCATTTCTGCCCCATAGGGCTCAATGGGAATGGGGAAGGAGGTAATTACGGCACCGTAAATTACGGTACCGTAATTACCTCCGAGGTACCTTTGCGGGTCCCGTACTTAACTCCTGCTAAAAGCAGGAGGTAAGGAAGGACCCGCAAAGGGAACTCAGAATACGGAGGTAAGGGATTACGGCATCGGCACCTTTACCGTGCCGGTAATCCTTACCTCCAACCTCGTAATGACTCCCTATGTTGGCTTTGCCACCACGCAGTTGAAACCAGCCGCCATGTTCTCACTTGTTTTATGTTTTAAGGTGAATTATATTAAGGGATATCACCTTTTTTAAGCCAAGAGAATGCTTGTTTACAGACCAATCCTGTAGTGTGGTGTTGTGCAGCCGACTCTTTGGTGATTAGATCTGCAGCTTTTTAAATTTGGAAAGAGGCCCTTGCACTTTTTGAATTTACACTGTAAGGTTGTTGCCGTATTTGACATTTTAAGACAATTGTGATAATTGTGTTGCTATGGATATTATATTACTGTGAGGCTTGGGTCTTAAACGTGTCATTTTATTTATTAATTTATTAAATTAATTATTTAATTGCTGTAAATTGTATGTTTTAATTTGTGTAGTGTAAAAGGTGTATTTATTAACCAAACACACTTAAATAAAATGTTAATAATAATAATAAGACAGACATATTGCTTATAGATACAGCTGCAGTACAAACAAATAGTATATCAATTATAACAATTCTAAGAATAATACTGATACTATCAACACAAAAAATGTTGGCAAAAAATAGTAATAATGCTGCTTTGACCACTAACACTCATACTTACAATTATTGTGAATACTTATTAATATTGAGCAATCACATAAAAGTCATAATACTATATTATTATTATTATTATTATTATTATATTATTATTATTATTATTATTATTATTATTATTATCCATATTATGTTGCATCTAAATTATGCACAAGGATAACTTTCACAAAGAGATATTTGGTTTCTTCTGGGGTCACCATTGAAGGAATGATACTTGCTATCATAGCTTACCCCTCGCTTCCATCCTCAGAAAGAGACACACTTAAATAGAACTTCTGAAGTGAGAATTACAGTTGTTCCTTACTGGTGACTGCAGCATCCAGACGAATCCTGAGGTGAACCATTTGGTTCTTACCTGGGAGGCGGTTCTGCAATTTGACCTGATTTAAATCTAAATATAGAGCAGGAGCCACATTCCGCTCGCATGTGTGTTCTTTATGTCTTCTCCCTCCTGCCCTTTTTTGGGACTTTGCATACCATACAATTCAATATTCTTCTAGTTCTTGTGATAGATGATGTGGAATGTGATATGATAAGTATTTCAAGCTTCCAGACCATCTCCCCAGAATACACTCTTGACAGAACAACTCATATGGAAGCCATTACTTTACAGCTATTGTGGTGTTTGAGGAATGACATAAACAATCAATTATTGTGTTACCATAGAGTATGTGTGTTGATAAGTTTGTATGCTCAGGCTGCAGAGTATACAGGAACTTGCAGGCTAGCTTCAGTCAATTTGACTCCAAAGACTCTCTCTATCATCCCCATCGCATAGCTCTTTGAGGGAGAAAGTTCAGTCTCAAACTGCTTATGTAGACCAGAAGATATTCCTGTGGATACCTTTAGGTATAGGGTATGTATACTGCCTGCAATATATATCTGTTTATCTAGTATTCCTTTCAGCATGCATTTAAGCACATACTTGACCTATGGGATGCTGTTTTAGGGATTACAATGTCAGTGCATAAGGGACGCATATTACATATACCTTTTCCTGTGTGGTGGGAAGTAGTTGTTTACTCCGATTGTGCTTACACCCATAACACATGATTTGAGGTATAAATAATCCGTTCTCTTGCTCAATGATTATATCACATTTGTTATGTAGCCATATATTGCATAAGGTGTTTTTAAAATCAATTTCTCACTGTCCATGCATTTTAGACCATGTTCCCCTTTTAATGCTAGGCATTTTCCGAATTATGTTCTAATTTAGGGGGTAATTCATGGAAATCAGCACACAAGTGGCGCATGCGGCTGGCGCACAGGGTGCGCGTGCGGCAGTCTGCGCAAGCCGCGTGCGCCAAAACCCATTTCAGCGCACAGCGTATTCATGGATTTTAACATCCATTACCAACCGTGGCGCAGAGTGGTGCAGCGACCCTGCAGCAGTGCCAGGTACGCCCCCAACCCTGCCCCGTGTGCCCTGAGCAGTGCACAAATCCAATACATGGCGCAAAGGCCAGTGGACCAGCATACAGCCGCCCAACCAAGAAATCACGTGTAAAACTCCCTGTGCCCCCCTCAGAATACACATACCCCTCTCGCGCTGGCGAAATCGCCTGTAAAACTCCCCGCACACCCCTCAGAATACACGTACCCCTCTCGCGCTAGCGAAATCGCGTGTAAACCTCCCCGCACACCCCTCAGAATACACGTACCCCTCTCGTGCTAGCGAAATCATGTGTAAAACTCCCCGTGCACCCCTCAGAATACACATAGCCCTCTTGGGCTAGCGAAATCGCGTGTAAAACTCCCCGCACACCCCTCAGAATACACGTACCACTCTCGCGGTAACAAAATCATGTGTAAAACTCCCTGCACACCCTCCCTCGGAATACATGTACCTCTCTCGCGCTAGCAAAATCATGTGTAAAACTCCCCGTCCACCCCTCAGAATACACACAAACCCTCTCGCGCTAGCGAAATCGCATGTAAAACTCCCGCGCACCCCTCAGAATACACGACTCATGTCCCCCTGCACCCCCAGCCACCCAGCATTGACGGGCACCTGCCAGCAGGCCCTGACTCATGTCCCAACAAACAACATGTCCCAACAAAACAGAGACATGTCCCTAAAGCCAATCCCCTTGCCCCTTAACCCAAGCATTCAACCATCCGCAGAACCCACTCCCAAATTACACATGCAATGATAGTCTAAATGAACCACCATGCCCATGCAGGAATGCAAAACGGAGCCACACAGTGGCAACACATGACAGAGGACATGTTCAATGAGACATGCACAAAACCACAGAATATAACACCAATTTAGAAGTTATAAAACAAGTATTAAAAATATAATGAACTGAGTTTGAGGAATAGTAAGCTGAAAACCAATGTGCAATGACAGATAAAAAATAAAAAAATCAAATCCAATTAAGTCAAAAATAAGAAAAATCATGTCCAATAAAAAAGTGCTCCATTGCCAATGTCCATAATAAAAACATAATCCAATTAAAACAAAAAAACATTGATCCATGGGAATATAGAAAAAGAAAGTATGTATACAAGTCTGAAACTATATACAATGGAAGTCCAAATGGTCCATGATCCACAAACAAAAGGAAACCTACCAAAACTCCTATGATTAAAAAATGATATACACGAAGTGGAGCAATGTCCATTAACTCCAAAATAAAAGAAAACCAAAGGAAACCTAAGACTAATGAACTATATACAATGGCGACGGGCAAGTCCTACAGCTCACTCTGTGATGTTCCGGGCCAGGGCATCATCGAACTCCATGTCGATGTCCCGGAGGCGGGCCTCTTCCTTCTCCCCGAGGTCTCGCAGGGATGCAGTCATGGCCTGTTCCAACTCCCTGCGAGTTGCCTTGAGGCACTCAGCCCGCCTCAATGCCCTTTGCATGGAGTTCTCGGCCCTGACCATAGTGAGCCGTGCCTCCTCCGCCCGCCGCCGCTGCGCCTCTATCTGCTGCCCGAACCGCTGCCACATGGAAGACACTCCCATTCCATTGTCCTCCTGCCCTCCGGCCGATGCCTGCCCCTCTGATGTTGATGGCCCCGAGCCATGATGCCTCCCACGTTGAGCCTGCCGCTGCCTCCGATGCAACTGCCTCTGCCAGCACGTCGGCATCCGGGCTGATGGAATCCACCAGCGCCATCATGCACGCGCCCTGCCCGATGATGCCGGCATATCCTCCATCTGCTGGGGTCCAGCTGCTCGGGTGTCCACCCGGCTGGACCTCCGACTCCCAACTGTGGCAGGGATGGGATCTCATCCGAGCTGGCTGCATTGGTCGGGGCAAGTCCACAGGGGGCCCTGGTGGCATCTGGCCGGAAGACGGCATGTAGAACGACTGGCGCATAGTCTGCACAGAGGATGAGACGGCCGCCAGAGTGCCCGACACATGTAGGAAACTCCCCATATGGCCCCTCCTAACTGGGCCAGCTTGGCATGCAGCTCTTCATGATGACGTGCGTGGTCCCCCAGGAAGTACGCACGTCATCACGAATGTCACGTGTGCGCAACGCAACACCAATCAGGACGGTCTCCATACGTTCATGGGTCCCCTCATCCGCATGTATAGGAGTGTCAGATGGCGTGGACCTCCCCCCTACCTGTGGACAGGCCTGGGATGGGGCATCCCTGCTGGCGCATGGTGATGCAGTCTCAGTGTCAGGGACAGTGACATGCAAAGGCCCCTCCACGGCAACCTGTGCTGCCTTCTGCCCCAGGACTGCACCACTTGCACCAGTGGTACCACCCCCACCAGGACCCATGTACTGCTCAGTAGCGGCCTCCTCCTCCTCTGTGCACACCACCAACCTGGATGGCTCCACACCGTCTTCTGCCGTCGCAAGCCCCTGTGGGGGCTCACCCGCCCCTTCCGCTGCAGCCGTAGTGGCAGACGCGGCACCAGTCTCCTTGCTCCCGGATGATGGTAATTCCTGGGAGGGTGACTGGGCCTTGCGTTGTCGGCCAGTGGAGGCATCCCTGCCACTTTGCTCCACAGCACCGTCTCCGCCCTCTTCTTCACTCGCAGCTGTGTAGAGGGAGACATAGAACACAAGCATCAGGGTACTGTACAATAGTCCCTAGACAGGAAGCTATAGCACATGAGTGGCACTGTCAAATGTCACTTCCATCATGTCCCTCCACAACACATGGGTCAGTGCAGGCAACACACATGCGGAAACAGGCATGGCACATGCAATCAACATTGCATCCATGTCCAATGAACTGTTTAAACATACAATGGTGGGTTGAAACTCACATGCATCATGGTTCATACTGATCACATGCATGCACATCACCGTAGTTTCATGCATCTGGCCTCGTACACCCCAGACCACAGTGGATACAAGGATGACTAGGCTGCATCAGTAAATCAACACATCGTCATGGACATGTCCCTGCACACACACATCCATACATGGCCAATGTCACACATACAGGCAAGTAGCTGACTACCAGCACACTGCAAGATGCCCTGTTTCACACAGCAATGCATGGCCACTTACTGCTCAACTCCAGACGGGCCTGCATCCTGAGGATCTGGTGGTGAAGCACTGGGCGAATGCGCTCCAGGAGCCTCATCTGCTGGTTGGTAAGGTGGCCCCGGCGCCCCACTGCATCCGCTGCATCTAAGAGGCGCCAGGCCTTCTTGAGGGTCCTGGACTTTTAGTCCTCCCAGCACTTCTGGACGTGTTTGATGTCGCGGGGTGCCACCCCCTCCGCGTTGATGGCACCCACTACGTCCATCCAGATCCTCCTCCGTCCTTCCTTGTTGGTGTGCAATGGTGTGAAGAGGGCATCACAATGCCCAGGACTTGCTCCAAGGAGCCACTTCATTGGAAGTGAGCTGGCAGCCCTCTGCCTCTCTGCTGGGGTTGCCACTGTGTCGGATGGTGTTGTGTCGGACATGAACCGCAACCCCAAGGCAGGTGTGGGTAGGCAGCTGGGTCCTGGGGCTGGGCTGTGGAGTGATGGAACACCAGTCGGAGTCTTCTGTTCCAGCAGGGGTGGTCACTGCAACTGGACCCTGCAGATGGCAGATGTGCAGGCACCAAATGGCAGGGCACGGTGGCAGCAGGCAGACAGGCAGCAGCAGATGGCTCATGGGAGGCTGCTCGGGGCTCTGGGGGGCAGTAATTCGGCCTTCTGGGCAGGAGCATGGGCTTCCGTGTGTTTTCGTGTGGCCAGCTTGATACGGGCACAAGCTTTCCGCCATGCCGGTAAACCCCCTAGCGCCATACCGGTAAAGGGCGCGTCAAACCCCTTACCGACAACAACCGAGACGTAACTAACACCATGCCCTCCACGTAGTGCGTAAATAGCGGTGCCCGTAATTAACGATGACCGTAAATTACGGGCACCGGTAAAAACCGTAGACGGAAATTACGTCATCGAACAGGAACGGGAAGCATCATGGCGGCCATCTTTAAAATCACAATCTATTGCAATATTCTCCATACAGGACTCGTGGGCATATTGTGATAGGCAAAATAGACTCCAGAGACCAGCATCATGCCAAAAGCATTAAAAAAGGGTGCTGTGCGCATCAGGAAGGAGAAATTCTCCCAGGATGAGCTCCAGGTACTCGTCGATACTCTGCATGAACATGCTGAGATTGTTTTCAGCAGCAATATGCGCACGCCCACCATCCTCAGGAAGAAGGAGATATGGGAGCTGGTCTCGCAGAGGGTGAGCGCTGTCGGAAACACCCCCGCAGCACGACGCATTGCCGCAAACGCTGGGATGACCTCCGTCTGAGGGTGCGGGCCATCCTCTCAGCAAACCGCAATCTGGCCTAGAGACAGGAGGAGGCCCAGCCTCACCCATAAAATGATGCCCTGGGAGGAAACATGTGCGGAGATGATGGGCACAGAAGCCATCGAAGGTGTCGGCGATATGGATTGCGGTGATCCTTCATCAGCTGACGCAGGTGAGTGCCATGAGTGTAAACAGTACACTGCATCCCTAATGCAAGTCATCGCCAAGGGCTGGTCAAGCAGTCACATCATGTTTGGGTAAACCCCCCCTCCAATGATGCTGTAACAACTGGGAACCAGGATGATGTCAGGTGCAAGGCTGACACCCATATTGGGCATGCCACACAAAAAGCTGATCAATGTCAGTCACCACAGTACTCCGCCAACATGAGTGACCCTGCCGACAGTATGCTTTTCCGATCCAAGCAAAGATCACAGTCCCACTCAGCACCCAAATGTCACCAAACGCTGCTTTCCCATCGTAATACCATTGTCTGGAAGTAATTCTGACCCCAGATCATTGCTCATGCCGTCTCTCTCTTGCCCCCCACAGGCACCGTCATGAAAGTGAGGACCAGGAAGGCCCCGGACAAGTACCTCCCGGGGCACAGGCAGGGGACAGCACACACCTGCAAGCAGGAGAAGACACATGCCACACCACCTGCCCAGCAACCCCATGGAGGGAACACAACCCCATCCGCGGCCCTGGACATGCCTGCAGTTTCTGCGGGACACATGCCCCATGCTGCACCATGAGGAATCGAGTGCGTCAGGGGAGAATGCTGCCATGTGCATCCTCGATGTGCCAGGCAGCACATCACCAAACACCATTGACAACGTGGAGGAGCCAATGACTATGTACAGAGCCAGACACTCCCTCGTACAGCCAGGTTGCCCATAGCGAGCCTGGGTGGAGTGACGGCCCAGGGCTCACAGGCGAAGGGGATACACCTGTCTGTCATGAGCCCACTTCCTTGCAGGAAGTCCTGAAGTCCTGCCGGCACAACAACACGAAGCCTGCCGACCACATCGCCCACATCGGCTGCAGAAACAGTGCGCTGCCAGCACCTCACGGGCATGATAGACGAGTTTCTCGGGACAACCGGGAATCAGGGTTGGTGCTTCATAATGACCTTCAGGCTCTGGCGAGATCATCAATACAGCACAAACCGATCTGTGAGATGCTTGGCAGGATTGCTGATGCCCTGGAGGCAGCACCCCCAGACCACAGCCCCAGCAGGAGGTGCCACCTCCCAGAGCTCCTCCACACAGACCCAGCCGGTCCGTAGGTCACTGCGCACGATGCGCCGGAATGGAAGGGATGCCCCAGACTCTGGCAGTGCCCATTGACCATGCAGCCACACACATGTGGCCAATGCTGCACTGATGGGAAACATTGTGGGGTTTTGTTGTGGGGGGAGAGTGAGGGGTGAGGGTGTGTGTGGGAGTTGGGGGAGGGTGAGGGGGTGAGGGTGTGTGTGGGAGTTGGGGGAGGGGAGGGTTGAGGGTGTGTGTGGGAGTTGGGGAGGGGGAGGGTGGAGGGTGGTGTGGGAGTTGGGGGGAGGGTGAGGGGTTGAGGGTGTGTGTGGGAGTTGGGGGGAGGGGGAGAGGGTTGAGGGTGTGTGTGGGAGTTGGGGGGGGTGAGGGGGTGAGGGTGTGTGTGGGAGTTGGGGGAGGGTGAGGGGGTGAGGGTGTGTGTGGAGTTGGGGGGGAGGGGGGGGTTGAGGGTGTGTGTGGGAGTTTGGGGGGGGAGGGGGTTGAGGGTGTGTGTGGGAGTTGGGGGGGAGGGGGAGGGGGGTGGAGGTGAAGGATCTGTTGTACACGTTTGGACATCATCATACAATACACAGTTTGGTCTATCCTACAATACAGAGTGGACATTCATTATTGTGCATGTGTCTTTTAATGTCTCACAGTGCATGTAGTACATGTATCCCCACACCCAGTGCCCAATGCCCTGTCATCCTCACCCCTCAGCTGACTTGTGATTCAGAAATATTGCTCGATCAATGCTTGTCACACGGATCGTCCCTCCTGTGCATCGGCACTGTGTTGCTGTTCTGCCATTCCTTCCTCCACCTCCTCCTCCTCCTTATCTGGTGGTAGCAGTCCACGTCAGGGGCAGTGGCACGTTCCGACGGATGCACATGTTGTGCAGCATTACACATGCCATGGTGATCTTGGACACCTTCTCGTGGCTGTAGATGAGGGCCCCACCTGACGGCTGAGGCAACGGAATCGTGCCTTCAGAAGGCCGAAGGCCTGCTCTATGACCACCCGTGTACTGGTATGAGATCTATTATAGTCCTCCTCGTGCCTGGTTTTGGGGGTTGCGGACGGGGGTCATGAGCCACGGTTTCAAAGGGTAGCCAGCATCACCTGCATGAGAGTGGAATGAAGGTAAGTGTTAGTACATTCATGGTGGAGAACTGTGCTAGTCTTACATTGCAGCGGGTGATGACTGGCCATGCACACATGTCCCTGGATACAGTCAACCCATTACTGGTCCGGCCATGTGTGCTGGCCAATGGATGATGGAGGGGGTAGCTTCTCCTGATGGGTCATGGTGCGCACTCATGTCTTGTTGCATGTGCATTGTTTATGCACGCAGCAGTGTTGGACTGCATTAATTGATGACTTGCGTAAGACCTGCTGTAAGGGTGTGTTGGTAGTAGTTGGTAGCATACCTTCATTCAGCACTGATCCCTATCATGGTGATTGGCAGCTATCCTATGGAGGTGCCGAACCAGTCACACGCAGTAGGATCCCTGTTAGACTAACCTCTATGCACTCCCATGGATGACTGTCCTTTGTGTAGAGATGCAGGAGTCAGCGACATGGTGCTATTGCACTGCATGGTGCACGATGACCTTACGGTGTCTAAGGTCCACCGATGTGTGGTGGATGTGTTGTGGTCTTTGGCCAGGGTAACTGTTTGTCAGGTACCATTAGGTGTTGGCTCGTATTCACAACTGTGTGGTTAGGTGGTAATGTGGCGTGCCACTTGTCATGGGGCACAGTGTTCTGTGAGGTGCACAACGTACAATGGCGTTGACATTCCCTCCCAGGTGGAGTATGCATCCCCCCCCACTTTCCCTCCCGGGTGGAGTATGCATCCCCCCCCACTTTCCCTCCCGGGTGGAGTATGCATCCCCCCCCCACTTTCCCTGCCGGGTGGAGTATGCATCTCCCCCACCCCCTTTCACAGTGGGGTATGCTGACAACCCACTCAGAGCCCCAATGCACTGCCATGGCCCATTACGGTTACTCACCAAGCAGCCAGGTACGTTGTCCGGCATGTCGGTCCATGTAGCCTTGTAGTGTTGAGTTCCGCAGTACCAAGGAGTCATGAGTTGATGCGGGGTACCGATCATTGCATTGTGTGATGGCTTTACTGGCATTACACACCATCTGGACGTTGATGGAGTGGTATTGCTTGCGGTTGCGATACGGCACCTCCATGGCATGAGGAACCAACAATTCTACGTGGGTGCAGTCGAGGGCACCTATGCAATTTGGCATGCCTGCAAGTGCATGGAAGGCAGCTTTGGTATCATATATCTCCTGTGGAGTCCGGGGGAGGCATATGTAGTCCCTTCTGTGCTTGAGGAGGGCATCCAGCACTTGGTTGAGTATCCGGGAAAATATTGGCTGTGAAATGCCATGCATGTGCCCACTGTATGCTGGTAGGTGCCTGTGGCAAGGAAGTGGAGCACGGACACTACCTTTAGTAGAGGGGGATGGCAGTGCTGATTTCTATGAGGATCACTATGTCGGTATGTATCAGGGCCACTATGGTGGTTATGGTGTCCCAGTCAAGCCGGTACAGGGTGTGGATCTGCTCTGGTGTGAGGTTGAAGGGGTGGCTCTGATGCGGGGAATTGGGGGCTGCCGGCGTGGTAATGGTGGCTGCACCGGTAGGGCATGCTGGCCCTGTCTCACCCTCCTTCTCCTCCTGTGTATCCTCTGTGGTGGGGGCTGTGGTTGCTGTGGTTGCTGTTGTTGCTGTTGTTGTAGTTGCTGCCTTGCAAGCAGGGCCTCCAGCTCCAGGAATGCTGCTACAATTGGTATCATCTTGGTGGGGGAGGGGGTGTGGTGTGTGGGTGTGCTCCTTTTGTGCTGTGCCAGACTCCATTGCCTCCACCTGTGCTGATTGGGTGCACCTGTTCCTCTTCCAAACACTGATCAGGGTTGTTAACACCTTCCCGCAATGCCGGTATTAACGCCATGGCGGTAAGGTCCTTGTGGAGGTCGTTATTTCGTGTTCGCTTTGCTTGGAATCGGAGATGGTTTAGCGCCTTCCCGTTATTTCCGCGATGGTGTGTCGGGCGCGCGACACTGGTCCGCTATTTACGCCATCAGTAGTTTACGGTGGCGTAAATAATGGTGTGGTGGGTCAGAATGGCCCGTAACGGTAAAGGGCTGCGTTATTCCTTTACCGGCCTCGTTTTTCCCTTAACACCGGACTCGGAATGACCCCCAGTGTGTACTTCTTCTTTTGGCGTGGGTGTTGGCTATGCGTTCTTCTTCTACACGCAAGGCAGACGGTGAGTTGTACATGCTACTTTTCCTACTGCGGGTGTCCCGGTTGGTCGCGTACCCCATTTTTCAGGGCATACTAGCCCGCGTGTTGAACACGTATGCATTTTTTGTGTTCCTGGCTGCCACAGGCATACTGCATGTGTTTTTGTTTACACGCATGTGGGCTACAGGAGTCGCGTATCTATTTTTCATGCTATTTTTGGAATGCCTGAGCGTTGCGTGACACGTCATTTCTCCTAGGGGGCCACAGAATGGGACATTCATCATGGCTGTATATACATGTTTGTTGTTGCGTGCACTTTTATAACGCGAAAGGGACGCTACCGCCTGCCTTCGTGTGGCGGACATGTTTAGGCCTGTGCGTGTCTTTGGCTGAACGCAGGTTTCCCATATTCAATTCCATGAATACGTGCAGTTTGCGTGCGTGTAGGCGTTCCGTGTATTTCCGTGCAGTACTTCCGCAGGTACGCCTTCTTTTTCACACGTTGTTCCCCATTCTGCGTGTTCCGCCCCGTGTTCCACCCCATTTTTGGTGTGTGCACTGGCTTTGTGCGCTTTTGCTGTGCGCGTCGCGCATGGCGTTCTGGATGTTCCAATGACGTGTGCGCCTGTGTGCGCCACGCAAGGATTTGGCGCACATCCCGGGGACAACACGCGAAGGCCTTCCATGAATCGCACACGTGCGCTTGCTTTTTCCTGCTTGCACCGACTTGCGACATTAGGCCCTGCTCTCCCTTTGAATCTAGGTGATAAGTAGCACTGCTCTTTGTACATAGATGGAACCCAGCATGTAAACGTTGTTTGTACAGCTAACCCATTTCTCCCCTTGCACAACACACCTTCATAATCAAGCAGAAGGCAGAGGCTCACTCCATACACCCTGAACTCACATATACACAAACACTATTGCACAACATCTCTGCCATAAGAATGAAGCTACATTTAATGACACAAATTCGAACAGTAGCTTCCCACATAATTATCTATCTCCTTAAACCCAATCCACTCTATGTAATTCATAGCATGACTCTGCTGGGCCCATCCAGACGCCATTCAGACATGGATGACAAAGAAGGTCTTGCCCACCCTCAAATAACTTTAGTTGCTGAAATGTACACATATATAATAGCGCCTCCTAATTCTCCCATATGTCGACTCTGGTCCCTCTGAGGGCATTCAACCAACAAGCGTTTTGGGAACATAATTATGGTGAGAGGCACTATATAAATGTAAAATGAATGAATTGAATGAATTGTTCAGAATCAATATGTGCCAAACTTATGAACTTACTAGGACCATGATCAGAACATACAGAAGCATGGTTTGTATGTTTCTATCATATTCCACTTTTACCTGAAGGCCAATATCTCTGTAGCATAAAAAAGAAACCATCTGAAAACAGCAACATATGATGTTGCTCCATGATGAAACAGGCAAAGTGAATATTGGAAGCTGTTCATGTAGCACATGAATAGCCACCTGCAAATAGGATAATGGTCTTCCCGGGCAACCCAGAAAGAATTTGCATTAACCTGATATGGTAACCAAAAAGGTATATCATTATACACTAGCACAATGCAGTTTTTCTCTTTCTATTTACCCTATCGGACTCCATGGAATGGGGAGTGACATACCCTTACTGACACCTGTAATCTGACGGTAATGTCGGCAGACAAGGTGCTGGCAACAGGATCACTGTTTGGTGGTATCCCGCCAGATTTACCGGCGGTATACCAACAGACTTGTATTTAGTCCCACTTTTCAGCAGGTTCACATTGCTGTTTTATGTGCTACATAAAGTCTGACAGCGCACTCTTTAATGGAGTTAGGCCTGAGCACAGCCACTGCTGGGCTAAAACTGGACTGTGTGTAGTTTATATATTATGCATCGTACTTTGCAGCAGTTTGGTGGGAGGTTCCGAATAAAGTTGAATTGGTGCGTAACAAATATGTAATTGAATTGCATAGAAACTTTGTCTAATGGAAGACAATGAACTAACAGCTAGTACTTAAGGTAGTGGAAAAAAGATAAATCATTTTGTATTGAGATGTGTGTACCTCAGACACACAGCCTCTGCGGGCAGAAGAACGTATCTGAGATGTAACTTATTCCGTGTTATCGTATTTAATTGCACGTATATAATCAATATATGATAAACTGTATGTAATGTGTAATGGAACAAAAGGTTCTGAATAACGTTGAATTGGTGGCCAACAAATATTTAATTGAATTGGCCGTGCTAATAATTCTCTGAATCAGGCCCCTGATGTTGGTCCCTCTCCTCCCAGAACATGTAATGCATTGTGATTTATGTGTGCTAACTTGCTTTGTTACAGTATGCGATTCTGCAATGTGACAAACTGCTCACATTTGGAATATGATGATGTTCGCCCACAGTGTTTCCTCATTTTTAAAGTAAGTTATGAGAATTCCATTCACGCAGGTTGCACATCTTACCCCACATTCTGGTGGACACCTGCATTGTGCAGTTGAGATTGTTGTGAACATAGGAAGGTTTACAAGGTTTAATGTAGGCATAGCAGAAGATAATATCTGTCGAGTGATTAAGTGATTGGAGCTATGGCCGAGGTTGATGAATTAATCTGGCACTTTTCACATGAAGATGACAAGTATTTGATGTGCAGGGTTTACAACATTGGCCATAATCACCATTTTTCCCCCAGTTTTTCTTGTTTGTTTTGGGCAAAAATGAGGGCACTCCAAGTAGCACAGAATGCAAAAACCTTCAATCTTTGTTTCATGTATCTTCAGAGGCACTCATTCATCTTTGAAGATAATGACTGCAATGTATGTGCTTATTTATAATGTTTTTTTACACACTGGCATGATTCCTAGTGTACTCCGAGACCCCGGCCGGCCATAATGCCGAGGCTTGCTCAGAAGTACTTTAAGATGAGATAGCTGCACCCTTCAGATGGATGGGGGGTGCAGATTCATTACTCCAATATCAATCAATAAGGACAACTGAATGGTTTGGCAAAGGGAGTCTGTTTAATGACAAGTACAGAAAACGGGGAGTCATGGTTATCAGCAGTGAGGTGACTGCCCTTCTTTCTTCAAACGCCAACGAACTTCATACAAGTTGTAACATTTATACTCAAAAATAGTCATCACTGATGTGTAACACTCAAAAATAACATGCAATTCTATTGGTTAGGAAACGTTAATTTTTACTACAGGTACTATATCTGTATATGGTAATGGAGTGAGGTGATTGGGTAAACTCTGTCAGGTGGTCATCTAAGCCCTTCCTTCAGAAATGACTACTGTAGACGTCACTAAAAGTACAACGTCTCATTGGTTCTGCTAACTATAGGACCCTAGATTATTTGGTCCACTGTGATTGACTTGGCACCAACCCAATGCATACTTTTCCACTTCTCTTAGCAGCACGCAGAATGGTCAGCCAGGTGTGGGGTGCCCTTAGTTACCCGCCTTCCTCCGATTATGGTTACAATTAATCATCACTTTAGTGTCCATGTGTCAATTAGTTCACTGTGGTTGGCCTGTCTGGAAAAGTTCTGATATCTCTGCCTGGTAAGGTGCCAAGCGTAGGTGTGAGCCGTCGTTTTTTCTTGCTCGGCTGGTCACGTGATTCCTACACTGTGAATTTGTCTCTTTTCTCTCAATGTGTGTATTTGATTCTCATTTAGCCCGCCACCTGCCTATGTCTTCATATCTCGACCTTTCAGAGGCAGGACATTCTGTTCTCGGTTTCAATTAGATGTAGCTACTGTTTGCTACTTCTATTAGTATGACCTTGGCTTTCCTGGCACGAGTTGCCTCTGTCGAGTTTCATTTCAGCCATATCTTCTCATTTTGATAACACAAAAAACCTAGTAATATCATCACTAGCAGGGCTCCCAGGAACTTGAATGCATCTGCCGTATATTGTGGAACCCATGAAAATAGCGATCCAAACCAACTGTCATCATATACTTTGTCAGTTTCATCAATCATTTGATTCTGTAGTTTTGTCAGCATACCTATGGCTTCTGTTAAAGTTCCATTTTCCTCATCGTGTGAAGGTATAAATGTACAACATGATTCTCCGATTTTTGCACAAACTCCTCCATCCATAGCTGTGATCATGTCAAGCACATATCTGTTCTGGAGAGTCATCAGTCGGATGGCTCTTAACTCTTCATTGATTGTGTTGAATCCTTTTATGGTGGTGTTGATGGTCTGCTGTAACTCCCATCTGGTTATCTGCAACCATTTAGTATTTGCTCCAACCTGAATTCATGGCATGAAAATAGTTGTGAACACTGATGAGGTGAGGCTGAACAGCATGTGTTCATATGGGATTGCTTGAAAGGCTTCTTCTGATTTGGCAGAAAAGTAATTCTCTCTCTTCATCCGAGTTAACAGTTCCACACATTTCCTTTTCCTGCAGGTGAGCATCTGCTTTCGGAAACTGTCAATGTTCAGGACACTTTTCGGGATCACCATTGCTGGAATGTGGACGTTCACTATTTTGCATATACCTCATCAGTTTTTCGGCATTCTGATGTAGGCTTTGGATCCACATGCCCAATAATGATCCATAAATACTGCAGTTCCGTGCAGCATTCTTGGAGCATCAAAAACTTGTCCACAGTTCTGGTTCTCTCCCATTTTTCTTGAGCCATTATTCCTGAAGCAGAATTTTGGGTTTTCTAGTGGCACTATCTGCAAGGGTCCTCCTCTGTCTTCGACCCATGTCAGCAGTTTTGCAAGCTTTGGCCATAATAGCTTACATCCATTCTCTATGATATCGATGGTGCCTTGGTAATGACCAGTGACCATCCAGGCTCTACATATTACTACTCTTTTCTCCCATCCGTCTGTTGAAAGCACTGTTCCCCATATCTGCATTTGGCCTATGTTCTTCCAACTTTGAGGCTCTTCTGGAGTTTTTCCTTGGACATTTAGCTTCTGGTTCACTTCCCATCTGATTTATACTCCTTTAACTCCAGGTTTCTCGTACCGGATTACATGGTTCCTTGTATGAACTCTGATTCTTGTCTTTATGTCTTGAACATAATCATCTTCGTCGGGATAGGCTGTTTCAGTTGCCCATATCAGTGAGGCATCACTACCATGAATTGGCCTCTGGTCTTGCACATGGCTACGTGTGAAAGATAGTGTGCCTTCTGGACATCAATTTCTACAGCTACAAAGATCTTTAACTTCCCATGCTCTATGGTAGGGGTGCACAAACAAAGCATTCCCCTTCTGAATTTCATCTTCCAACTTCTTTCATGTGCTGGTGCCAAATTTTGTTTCCCAAATGTGCTGTGCTGTCCAGTTAATCGTTTAGTTTGTTGTCATCTCCGTGCATACTCCTCTTTATCCTTAAGGTTTTGAAGTAGTTTGCTATTACTACATCCTGAATGCATCTGTATGGCTCTTTCTTGCTGGAGGATCCTCAGGTATCCCGGTCCGTGGGGCAGGCCTCCTCATTTGTGCCATTTGAGTTGAGGAAAGTTTGGCAATTCTTTCTATTACCTCTTGCCTTTTCCTGGCTCTGGCTAATGATGGCCAGATGGATTCTGCTATCAGCTGTGCTCGTGAGATTTTCTTTGAGTTTGTCTTCGTCTCTATCAGTGTGGTCTCAGGGGTGTTTATTACTGTTATTTCTGTTGGTTTCTTCTCCAACTCCTCTTGTCTTTCCACAATGTCTGTTGTGGATTTTCGCATAGTATGCAGTCTTTTCTTCACTGATGTTTTGGACTGTGGTTCTGTAGTCATTGACACTAGGCCTGTTGCGTGTGCATATCGTGTTTGCATGCGTGTAGTTGTCTGTAATCTTGTCACAGATTCAAAAAATGGGCTCCTGGTTATGGACCTATTCTTCCCAGGAGGGTTACTTTAAGAAAAATTACAATTGAAATAGGTACAAAGAAGAGTGCTCTAATGAAAACACACTGTTTACCCCTTATTTACCTCTGCATTAAAGGAAAAAGAAAGAAACTCACTTTTTTTTTGTTGTTTGGAGAAAATAATAGTTTTTTATCTATGCAGTTGTAAAAATCAACATAGAGTTGAACAGTTCTCCAAACAACATAATCATCACACGGTTTTAATGAAACCAACCGTACAGGCTTATAGGATATATTTACAAACACATGGGGTCACATAGTTTGACACAACAGTCGTGTAAGTAATGCAAAACTCAATCAAAATACATAGTTTGTTATGGTGATTCATATACTTCAGTATGAAACAACACAATTAGACAAAGTAAGCAACAACAGACAAAAAAAAGGGTGTCGTGAATTGACAATTGGTAATGGACAGTGACAAATGCAACTGTTGTTCGGGGTTGCGTCTACACCAAGGTGTTTCGGCCGTTTAGGTGGACCAATTATGTCGCCAGCATATGTACGGCCTTCATCAGGACGAAGTGCTGCACGGCGGTGGAATAGGTGCTTGCAGGGGAAGGGAAAAACTCGTCAGGGGAGTGTGTTCGAGCGTGTATTCATTTAAACAAAGGAATAAATTCCAATACTGTGAGGCCACAGCTTACCTGTGGGATAATTATTTCACTGGCACGAATTTCTAGTATTACGCCAGGCGTGGGAAGGATCTTAGTGTAATCCTATTAAAAAGCAAAGAAGGGCACTCAATAGTGATCTGGTGTCTTACAGATACTTAAATAACAAATGAGTTATAGGTCAACCAATCTTACCTCACTTGTGAGGATCTTGGAGTGGGATGGACTCTGATTTAAATATGCGGTCCTCGCGCGGGAACCTGAACACATAAATGAATAAGGGGCAATCTAAAAACGCCATTTCAAGCACAAGGAGCGCTTTCAGTGTTCTAATTTATTTTAATTTCCCTTTAGTTTCACTAATACGCCCTGTTCTTCAACAAGGCTTTTGAGGTTACCATGGAAACCATTTTTCAAGTTTACACTTCTAAATTACTTTTTTAGACAGGCCACACCATGGCTAAGACTGATAAATGTTTATTTTTTCAATCCGAGCATTAATGGTGGAGTTATTTGTCTTTTTTCGGACGCACTCGATCCAACATGGCCGACATAGATATCATTATTCAAATTTACATTCATAAATTACGTTTTTAGATTGGCCCCATGGCCAAGACTGATATTAGTGTATTTTCCAGTCGCGAAACCTAATGGTGGAGTTATCTGTCTTTTTCGGACGCACCGCCGAACAACAGTGCATTTTCACTGTCCACTACCAATTGTCAATTCACGAACCCCTTTTTTTGTCTGTTGTTGCTTACTTTGTCTAATGTGTTTTATTTATACTGAAGTATTATGATATCACCATAACAAACTATGTATTTTGATTGAGTTTGCGTTACTTACACGACTGTTGTGTCAAACTATGTGACCCCATGTGTTTGTAAATATATCCTATAAGCCTGTCGGTTGGTTTCATTAACGTGTGATGTTATGTTTGTTGGAGAACTGTTCACTCTATGTTGATTTTATACAACTGCTAGATAAACAAACTATTATTTTCTCCAAACAACAAAAAAAGTGAGTTTCTTTCTTTTTCTCCTTTAATGCAGAGGGTAATAAGGGGTGAAACAGTGTGTTTTCATTAGTGTAATCTTGTCACATTCATGCTTTGCCAACCCTGTCTCCGGCTTTCTTTTTTTTGTTTGTTACCACAAGTGTGCATGTGTCATTGCTAATCACATCCATTTCAAGTTCATTTATTCCACAAGGGTGCCTATGTAGGCTTCATGCGTGCATCAATAGGTGGTTGCACTGGAATTGGAACGCGTTGTGCACCAATGAAAAATGCAGTTCTGATTGTTAATGACAGTAGAAGAATGATGAATATAATACACAAATACATTATGCCCTGTATGTCAGGCGGCAGCATTTACTTCCAGAGGAATAGGGACGTCTCTCCTCCTGCGGGAGGACGAGGTTGCTGCTCTGGATTCCCCATTCCCAAATGTTAATTCTTACGATACTCCTTTAAACAATATTGTCTTTTCGGACTCTTTGTTGTGAGTTTCAGGTGTAACACAATTGTCCCCCCTCTTGTGACGAATGAATTGTCTATTATATCATGATACAGTTATTTTACTAACATATGGGAAGTGTCAAAAACATTAATAATCCAGAAAGACTCTTTACTGTCCATGTTCAAAGTATGTCAGCTCCCAGTCCATGCCCCTGATCTGTTTTAGTCCCGAAGACATGTTGCATTTCTCAATGGATAATATAAAGGGAAATCTCTGGCAATGCTCTCTCGATCTGTCCCTCGGTGGAAAGCTTTTAGAATCTCCTCAGATAGTTGTGTTGATGGTTAGAAAGTTCCACTTGTAGCAATATTCCATGCAAGAGCACGCCCATTTGTGAAATATTGGCTGGGTCTCTGATGAATGTGAGGATGTCACTATCAATCGATCTCCCCACTAGCTCTGGAAAATCAGTGACTAAGCAAAAGAGAACATTGTGGGCCAATCTACTGTCTTCTGGGGACTGGGACATCTGTCTCGTTTTGCTGGTGTTCAGGAATGTATGCTTTGACTTCAATGTAGACAATGTCTGCACTGTCCATTTGCGTGGAGTGCAACTAAGATCATAATGTTATTTAGAAGTGTGCTCAGACGTTCTGTATTCGCTGGATCTCAGAGAAACGTGAGTGTGTCTGTTGTTCTTCCGACAAGATTTGGACAGTCTTCTTTATTCGAAAGAACAATGTATTGATAAGCTCATTTACTTCCTACTCTGCTTAGGACATTTGGCTTCTCCTCGCTGTATTCAGGAAGTAGGAGAAATTGTTCAGCAATTACACTAAGCAATCTTCTTATTGTCTTTTGTTTTCGGGATCTTGAAGAAAGTCAATGACACTGGTGATTCTCCCCACCAATGATGCGTACGATTTTAGCACTAGATTAAAATGTGTCACCACATCTTAAGTGATGTTGCTACTGTGGGACACCATAAGCAATTCTGAATAGGGTCACAGTGTGAAATGAGCCTGGATACTGTATTTTTTTCCAATTTACGTGTCTTCGATCAAAATTTGGCATGTTATTTTCTGGTCACAGTTTTAATGTGTCTTGATTCAAAGTTTCAAGTTCAACAGTCTACGTTGTGGCTTATACGTGCAATTCTCTTCTTCACCTGCAACTAGGATGCACAGAGTGCCCTTCATTTATGTCCTGATCCCTTTTTTACTCAGAGGAAGTGTCCAATTTTAAGCCACAATTTGCAAAAAGTTATTTGTCTTTGTCTGGCTGGTCATGCGTCCTTTTTCTTCGTCATGGATCTCATCTCTATTTGTCTTTGTCTGGCTTGTCATGCGTCCTTTTTCTTCATCATGGATCTCATCTGCACGTGCTGTGGTTCTTCCCCATTGCCCGTAGTCTCCTCACGTTGGGGTGCAGGCAGGGGGCCTTCTCGTATGTAGTGTTTGATATTGGCCCGAAAGAAATCCATGCTGTCCTGCCTTGTAGTATCTCTGCGGAAGGAGTGCAGTCCTCCACTGTAAAGGGTCTGTTAAATCTTGGCTTGTCCCACCTTTTCCTCGTATGGTTCCTTATAAGGATAGTATTTCCAGGGAAAATGGATGGTACACAAAGTCCTTGTGCTGTGTCTGCAGTAGTATCTCCTTCTGTGTTCTGTGCTGCCCTGCACCCTTTTCGTCATCGCTTCAGCTGGTCTGAAATTACAGTAAGGCAAGATGTCATGCAATTCAGGTAATTTTGCATTTCAGACACTAAGATTTCTCCTGTGGACTGGGCATCACATCTAGCTCTATCTCGGGGTGTCAGGGGAGTACATATTCTTCTTCCTGTGGCTATCTCGTGTGGCGTAAGATGATGGTCGGAACTGGGTTGGTTCTTGAGTGCATACAGTGCCAAAGGAAGGCAGTGCAACCATCCCTTTCTTAGAGTAAGCCTCAGCTTGGCTATCCATTCCTTTAATAAGCCGTTGAGCTTCTCACATAGCCCGTTAACTTGTGGATGATACGCCGACAAGAACTTGTGCTTTATACCAAGCAGCAAGCTAATCTGTTCGAATGTCTCATTTACAAAGTGAGGTCCATTATCTGATCTCATGACTTCACACAGCCCCACCTTTGAACACTTCTCTCATTAATGATTCGGCCTCTATCCATCTAGAGAATGGATACACCACAACAATTAAGTGTATCTGTACCGTTACATACTTGAATCATGTCAACGTAATCGACGTGCAAGTGCTGAAAAGGCCATTTGGCCTGGGATGACTCCTCTCATTACTTTAATGTGTGCCCAGCTGTGAATTGTTCGCAATATTATACAGTTCACTATAAAAAATGCAACATGCTCGGTTAAATTCGGTATGAACCAGTCTTCTGCAAGTGTTGCTGCAAGATTCTCTTTTGTCATATGTGCTGGGTAATGTAGCTACTCCAGCGCTAATTTTAACAGGGCTATAGGCATCACCGCTTTACCAGTGCTGTCTTGCTGCCACAAACTGTCAGAGGGGTTTAGAGAGCACCCTCGCCTTTTATATAAATGTTTCTCTTCCTGTGGTGCCTCCCCTTGGAATTCCATCAACAGTGTTTGCCCTAGATTGTTATAGCTTTCAGGTGTAGTTTGTGCAACCTTCATTCTCTCATTGCTATGGGTGACTTCCACTTCCATGATTGTCTCACTTTTGGATGCCATACGTTTGGCTTGCCGTGTCTGCTGCTTGGTTTCTGCGCAAGATAAAATCTGTCCCTTTCGTGTGGGCGGCGCATTTCAAGACCGCTATGCCCACTGGGAGCAGTAGTGCCTTGATCAGCCTGTCTAATAAGGCTGCGTGCTGCACTGGTGTGCCGTCTGCTTGGAGGTACGCCCCTCCTTTTCCAGCGCGCTAAGCCTGCGTGACTGTTGACGTCACATAGGCGGAGTCACTGTACACCATTACTTCCTGGTCTGAGTGGTTCTCAATGACGAGTATCAACGCAAATAATTCTGCAGCCTGTGCTGAATAGTGATATGGTATTCGTGCACTAAGAGAGTACTCAAAATTCTCCATTTGCAGTGATTTTTCATTACGCGTGATGCCTGTATATCTTTGCCCATCATTTTCATCGATTCTTGAAGAACCGTCTATAAGACACTTTCTCCTTCTGCCAAAGCATTTTCTTTCACTCTGGGGATCTCATCATAGAATTCTTCATAGTTGCACAGTCATGGATCGGTTCTCCTTCAGTGACTGGCTCTGCATAAACATAGCTGGGTTCACTATCTTACATCAGACTACTTTAATCGATGGATTCGATATGATCACTTCATAAGCGGAAGCTCTCTGAGATGTCAATGTGCTTAGGTTTCTCTAGGATAGCAAATAGTGAGTGCTCAATGTACAACGTCATTGAGCATCCCATTACCATGGTTGTAGCCTTCTCTATGGCGAACGGTGCGGCAGATAAACTTTGTTCGCACGGAAAATGTCCTTTCATCACTGGGTCCAAATTCCCACTGTAATATGCTGGGGGCTTGTACCCCAATGTGGTTCTTTGTGTGAGCACTGCCGTCATAACGCTGCCATTCGTGTGTGAAAACAGGTACAATTCCTCTGCATAATTGGGAATCCCTAAAACTGGTGCTGTGCAAATAGCTTTTTTAAGTTCAGCAAATCCTTCCTCCATGGTCTCAGACCATTCAATCTTTTCTTTCGTCACTTGGGCCTTCTTTAGGGCCTGAAGTAAAGGCTTAGTGTAAGAGCTATAGTCGAAGACCCATGCCCTGAAATAGTTGCACAGGCCTAAAAAGCTCTGCATCTGTTTTATCGTGTGTGGCTTAGCCGTGTTCAGTATGGCTTCAGCCCTTTCTGGGATCATTCTTTTTCCCTCATGTGAGATCAAATGGTCTATGTACAGCACTTCTTGTTGAAAATATTGTAGCTTTTCTTTGTCAACCTTATATCCTTTCTCAGCCAGTATAGTTAATAGCTGAACAGAATCATGCCTGCATTGCTCCTCTGTCGTGCTGCAGATTAAGATGTCATTCCCATATTGCAAGACAATGCTTTCTAATGCAATATTGCTTAGGTTCATCTGCAGGACTCTGTTAAAAATAGAAGGAGACTCACAGTACCCTTGGGGTAGCCTCGTGCTTTTCAGACACATCTGTCTGAATGTGAATGACGTCAGATCTTGTGAGTCACGGTGCAACGGGATTGAGAAAAATGCATTTTTCAAGTCAATCACCGTGAAATATTTTGCCTCAACAGGTATATTACAAGAATTGTAGCCGGTTTGGGACTAAAGGGAACTCGGCCTCAACAATATCATTTATTGGGCGTGAAATCCTGAATAGCCTCCAAGACCCTCCTTTACTTTTTTTCACAGGGTAAACTGATGTATTACATGACGACCCTGACGTCACTAAGATGCCCTGTTTCCATCATAGTCAAATATTGTCTTAAATATTTCCTTCATCTGCCTCTCTGGCACGTGGCCATGCCATCATCAAAATATTCAGGACGGTTTTGTGCCCTTATCATTCTCTGAGGCACTTCTCTTTTGATCATTCTCACCCAAAGCAGAGACTCACTTCCACCATTGTCTCTCCCATATCTGCTTGTTCTTCAAACAGATCATCATCAGTGACGTCAGTCAATCGATAACCTTCTTCAATGGTGATAACTGCGCATCATTGTTGGCCTTCGTCATCATAACCATCATTAAGGCCATTCTCCTCGTACTGCAGCTCTGTGTATCATAAGGGAAATGCTTGTCCCTCTTCTCGTGCATCAGTATTCTTGGTCTAAATAGAAACTCATCCGGGGTTCTCCATGATTTGTCTGCAAGTCCTGGCAGCCCTGCCATTAGCACACGTATTCCATACGCAAATATTTCTGGCTCTAATGGTATAGCCCTCATGGCTGTGTGTCCTGCACATGCTCTAATCATTTCGCATACGTTTGAATAGTGCATTCCTAGAGTTGAACATACCATGCCCTCCTCGTGAATGAGATTGTCATATTTAACTTTGTCATTAAATCTCGTTAAATCATTAAAATCATTAAATCTCGACCCAAAAATGTTCATTGGGGTCTGTCGTGAATATAATAAAGGCACATTAATTTCAC
Source organism: Ambystoma mexicanum (assembly GCA_002915635.3). NCBI lineage: Eukaryota > Metazoa > Chordata > Amphibia > Caudata > Ambystomatidae > Ambystoma > Ambystoma mexicanum. The sequence goes on from CM010938.2 coordinate 142,660,383, forward strand.
ATTCTCCTATAGAGACTGGAAGTGTGTTTGTGAAGGGAACACGACTTGTAGCTCCTGTGAAAATCTGAGTATTTATGACCTCGCCGGACAAGGAAAACTTGCCTTCACTTATACACGAGCGTGTTGCACCCGTGTCAACTAAGAAGGAATATTCTTTATCCCCTATAACACATCCACCCTAGGTTCCGGTGAGGGTCTGGTGTCACTGACAGGATAGAACACATCAGGTTTCCCAGTGAGCTGTCCTAATCCATATATATGCTTGGCTCACTGTGTGCTGATGGATTTCCCGCATTGGCAGTGTTATTTACCATTCCAGGGTTCATGGTCTGCCCTGAGTTCATCGTTTGTGACAATTGCAGCGGTGACTGTTGGTACTGTCCTTGTGGAAAACCCACTATATTCTGAGGTTGCAAACCTTGTTGTGCTCCTGGCGCTTGTTGTTGCACTGTGTGATTCTGTGCAACTCCCTCTTGTAAAGGCTCAGGTGGATTCACCATGCCTGCCCCTATTCCTTGACAGTTTTGCATCATGCCTTGATTTCTGCATGTGCACGCTAAATGCCCTGTCATCCCACACAGCCAACATACTGGCAGTGGTCGGATCATTTGCCCATTTGACATATCTTGAGTGGCATTTTGCATATTTTGGAAGCCTCCTTGATTATTCTGGAAACCTCCCTGATTGCTCTGCCAACCCCTTCCTCTAAATCCTCTTCCTCTGGGGTAAAACCCAGTACTGCACAGATTATTCTGCTGTAGATTATTGATTTGTGGCATGCTTCATTCAGCTGTGCTAGTTATCATGGCTCCATCAAGAGCATATTTTGGCAATTTCTTCTGCACCAATTTTGCTTCCTCACCCTTTCGTGTAGCTTCCTTTTTGCAATTTTTTTCTGCAGTAGCGTGCAACAGTGTGCGATGGTCAGCTGTATTTCTGACCAAGTTTTAGCCTCGATTCTACCAATTTATTGAGCTGTTTCTGTACTGGAACTGGCAGCCCTTGGCACAACATATGGTAGAACACAGGTATAGATTTCGTCCAAGATTCATGAGTCTCGAGTACCACGCATCTTGAAAATTCTGTATGTAAATTAACGGATCCTCATACTCCTACATTTTACGTGTCATTATAGCTCGCATATCAAAAGTGTCTGAGTAAAGCACTCATAGTGCCTTCCATACTGCGGCTCTGCAATTGTAAATGGAGCTCCATCATGCGCGGTATTAATTGTGATCACACCGGGGTAACCCGCCCGTGTCCACACATCGTCTGCTCTCTCACCAAGTATGGCGATTATGAGACCCTTGCTATACCCTATAGCTAACGTGCTCCCTCCTGTCATTTTTTCTAACTCGTGTATCCATTTTCCAGCTCCTGATGTCAGCATTGGAAGCTTGTTTTTCAGATTTTCTCAATCCATGTGTAGCCATGAAATATATTGTGGTATCGCCTCCCTTTCTCTAGTAACGGAAATTGGGATGAATAGCTCTCTCTCTCTTCTCTCATTGTTTTCCTATGTATTGCAGGGGTAATTTTCCTGCATCGCCACCTGCCTGGCAATGTCCTAAGCCTGCTCACATAGGGCAGTGATGACAACCCCCTCTGACCGTGCGATACTTCTTCGTGTGTGTGGCTGACTCTGATGCCCTCGCACAGACTCGCTAGTGTCTGACCATCGTTTCCTTTCTCCCTTGGGAGTCATCTTTCACTCCTTCTCTCTTCCTCCTTTTCTTCATGCTCCTCTCTTTCTGAGTCGGACATTGTCTGTGCCCAACTCGTGCCACATCTTGTGTCTTCTTTATTTCTAATCTATACAGGGATAGTTCTCTATTCCCACTACTTCGGGAAACATCCTCAGTGTTGTAAAGTTGAGTGCTCTTTAGGTGCTCGTCTTCCCCCTCCCCTTGGGGTATTTGTTCTAGCCCCATTTTGTCATATATTCTATCAATCGTTTCTCCGATGCTTCTGGTGCCGAAGTCATCTTCAAAATCTGCCCTAGACGTGCCTGGTGCTGAAACGTACACAGGGAAGAATTCTTCGATGTCTACCCAATGTACCACTGGATCAGGTTTTTTAACCTCTCTCCCCTTTTTCCTTTCTGTCTTCGCTTACCTTCTACTTTGTTGTCAAATTCTCTGCACTTCCTCGCCTCTTCTCTGACCCATCTTCTTCCTTTTTCTTTTAATTTCTACATTCATCTGCCCTTTGGATTTGATCATCCCTTCATCTCTTTATTCTCTTCTCTCGTATTATTTGCTCTTACTCTCACCTTTGCTGCTGTTGTCTGTCTTGATCATTGGCTGCTCTCTGTTTGCGATTGAGCTGTCTTTCTTGATCTTCGTGATACAGCTGTTCTCGCCTTAGTATATCTTTCTTTCTTGTTCTTTTGTCTCTTACTTCTTTCTCTTTCTATTTTCTCTGTGCATCATCTAGCCTCTCTCTTTGCTTTGCATCATCAATGCCTTTGCCATCAAATTTCAATAGAATTTGCCCTCCCATCCATGTGTTTTTTGCAAATGCTATCTCATCAGTTCTATCTTCATTTCCTTTCCATCTTTTGCCTTCACTCTTCTTATCGAGAGATGCACTTGTCTGTGTCTGGTCCCTTCTTTCATCATCATGTCTCTCCCTGTCCCTTGGGACTGTGGAGGTGATATCCTTATCCTTTCCTTTTCCTTGATTTTCGTCACTACTTTGCGTTGGTGACTCATATGCCGGGTTGCTATACCCTGTAGCTGCTTTAAGTTCTCTCACCGGGTACAACCCCTCATCCTTATTTTTTTCAATCTTCATTTCGGCTGGTGCGGGTGGTGCGGTAGGCGTCTCACCCCCCTCTGAACATAATTTAAGTATCCAATCTATTGGCAGATCCTCTTCCTTTCCCTGTTCATACATCTTCCAAAGTTCTAGAACAGCTAGGCGTTTGTCTAACTTATTGCTATGTATGTGGCATGCAAGTATGTCGTCATGTGTTGCAAAGCAGTTTTAGATAAGGACCCACCCTGTGGCCATGGCATAAACATTTTGTGGCGGTCCCCTTAATCCGCTCTGTACTGTATTTTTTCAGCTTAGGTGCATGTTTCGGCAATTGTTTGCATAGGTGTTCCAATGGAGTTATGTCGTTCATGCTTAGATCTTTTCCCTTTCTCCTTATATAACAATTGTCAAAGCTTCACGTGACTTAAACAATTCCCACAATATGAGCGAGCACCAATCACTGCATGCCCCAATCCAGATTTTCTCCAAAAATGTTATATCTTCTATTTTACTCAAAAAACATCAATTTTTATACTATAATATCTCAGTTACTCAATCGCGTAAAATGTACATCAGTTCTTTTAAAGAAAATGTTCAACTTATGACGTCACAACAGACAACATGTAAGACAGACGTTTAACAGACTAGACGAACACCAGCTGGTCACATGTATCTCTGCCTCTAAATTTTACCCCGACATGGAGTTCAAACATATCCCTTTCGCGGCGTCTATAATCGCTGTGGTAGCGTATTTGTTCCCCTTTTATTTGAGACTCTGGATACACGTTTCTTCTAGCAGCTATATTAAAGCATAGGAATAAGGCGAATCCTCTCACTTCTCGGGTGTCCTCCCCGGCAGCCTCTCTCTTTTCTCGGATGTCCTCCCCGGTATCTTTTCTCTTTTCTCGGATGTGCTCACTGGTATCTGTTCTCTTCTCTGGTGTCCTCCCCGGTATCTTTCCTTTAGTTACTTCTCAGTTACTCTTGAGTCATTATTCCCTTCAACTTAGATATATACATTCTTCTCTACTTCTAGCTATATTTTGTTTTCCTCCTCCCTCCGTTACCTTTTTCCCTTTACTTGTTCTAAAGATTGCACTTTTGCCAAAACACTTAGGGCCTCATTACAACCTTTGCGGAATGGGTTAACGGGTGCCGCTAATGGAGGCGGACACGTTAAACCCATTCTGCAAGATTATGAGGTTCCCCGCAGGACCCGGTAAGGACGCCTGGTAAAACCAGGCGTCCTTACCGGGTCCCGTGTGGGGACCAGGGAGCTAGCAACGGGCCGGTCATAATCGGCCCGTTGTTAGCTCCCTGCACCCATTCCCATTGAGCCCTATGGGGGCTCAAATTGGAAAAGGGGAAGGTCCGGGCCCGGGTTCCCTGAAGGAGGAATTACCAGGCCCTCCACACATGGAATGGCCGGTAATTCCCCATTCAGGGAACCCAGACCCAGACCCGGTTTTGGTGGCAGCCATGCCCTTGTTAAGGGCATGGCTACCGCCAAAGTCGTAATGAGGCCCATAGTATTTTTCACTCACCGTTTGCATGGTTCCTCTCTGAACCCTCGGGATCACCGCCTTCGTTACCTCCTTCTTCGTCTTTTCTCCCATTCATCTGCCCGTAGGAATGGGAAGGGGTTATGTGGGGAAACACAGGTCCTTTCAGACCTTGTCCTGCAGCTTTATTTCTTACACTACCTCTGTCTAAGGGGAGCTTCACGGTCTACTCAGCCGAATGGCAAATTCTTGTGATATTGCCGAAGACCTAGAGTTACTTTATGTCGACAATCAACGGGTGTCTTATTCTAATCGATAATCGATAACCATTAATCTCGGCTACCAAGTGTACTCCAAGACCCCCGGTTGGCCCATAGAGCCGAGGCTTGCTCAGAAGTACTTTAAGATGATATAGCTGCACCCTTGAGATGGATGGGGGTGCAGATTCATTACTGCAACACCAATCAATAAGGACAACTCAATGGTTTGGCAAAGGGAGTCCTTTTAATGACAAGTACAGAAAACAGGGAGTCATGGATATCAGCAATGATGTGATCATCCTTCTTGCTTCAAACACCAACGAACTTCATACAAGTTGTCACATTTATACTCAAAAATCATAATCACTGACATGTAATACTCAAAAGTTAACATGCAATTCTATTGGTTAGGAAAAGGTAACTTTACTATATGCACTATATCTGTATATGGTAACGGAGTGAGGGGATTGGGTAAACTCTGTCTGGTGGCTTCTAAGACCTTCCTTAAAAAAATGACTACTGTAGACGTCACTAAAAGTATGTCTCATTGGTTCTACTAACTATAGGATCCTAGATTATTTGGTCCACTGTGATTGGGTTTGCACCAACACCATGCATACTTTTCCACTTCGCTTAGCAGCACACAGAATGGTCGTCAAGGTGTGGGGTGCCCTTTAGTTACCCAGCCTTCCTCCGATTATGGTTACAATCAATCATCACTTTAGTGTCCATGTGTCAATTAGTTACTGTGGTTGCAAGACTGCATCTTCTGTCTGGAACATTTCTGATATCTCTGCCTGGTTAGGTGCCAAGCGTAGGTGTGAGCCCTCGCTTCTTCTTACTCGCTGGTCACGTGATTCCTACACCATGATTTTGTCTCTTTTCTCTCAATTTGTGTATTTGATTCTCATTTAGCCCACCACCTGCCTACGTCTTCTTATCTCGACCTTTCAGAGGCAGGATATTCTGTTCTCAGTTTCAATTAGATGTAGCTACTGTTCGCTTCTTTATTAGTATGACCTTGGCTTTCCTGGCACAAGTTGCCTCAGCCGAGTTTTCGATTCAGCCATCTCTTTTCGTTTTGCTACGTATTAATCTTTTCTTATTTGACCTTTAGTAACCTGGGTTGATTCTGCTTCTTGTGCAAAGTAGAAATACACTTATAATACTGTGCTTTATTTTGAGGTAGATTATGTATAATGGCACTTGCCGCACTATTCTTCTACTAAGCATAGCAAGCTGCACTGTTTTCTTAGCTTTCTTGCGGTTCCAAGCATATTTACAGGTGTAAATTGGTCGAATGCCTTCATCTTGCTTACAGCTTTAAACTTCTTTGCATTTCGACATCGTCCTTTCACTTTAGGTTCACGATATCCTTATTCATGGCATTTTGTCTCTTTGCGTCATTCTCTGGTCGTCATTTCTTCAGTCCGGGTTCTTGTGACTTCACCATTCATCTTCCATTAAGACCTTTTTGGTTTCTTCCGGGACTGTACTTAGACAATCTTCATTTCGTTTCATTTGTTGGTAGGGTTTCCTCAGTGGATACCTTACTGTCCATGCTTTCCTTGGTACTGGTACTTCAATAGGTGCTGTTCTTCTGATAGGCAGTGGGCAGAGCCCTACTGCGGCTCTACGCTGGTTTATTTGCTCATCATACGTCACATAACTCGGTGTGAACGTTCCTGGAACTTCAAAATGGACGATTGCAGTGCAGGCTTTATTTGTGACTTCCTCTACACTCGTAATCACCTTGCAGTATTGTAAGTACAGCAGTTGCTGTTGTATCTCCAATGTGCCTCATTATCTGTAGGCATATTTCTGTAGACAAACCCACTTAACATGTATCTTGAACCATTTGCACACCCTGTCTCAGGCATGCCACTGACTTCTCGGCCACTACTATCAATAGGTGAGCAAACAACAGGTAATTTACTGCAACTTGGTATTTAACAGTGAAAGGAGCACTGTTGTCACATTTTGGAATTTAGAAACAAGACCCAGTCCTCTGAAAATGCATGAGCTAGGGATTCCTGATTTCAGAGATGTCTCTTTTTTAACAAATCTGTAAACTTTCACATTCTTCATTGATCAGACAGAAACACGTTACTGTTTTGAGAAAACTGACAAGCTAGGAGCAAAATACGTTGTTAATCAGTTTTTCACCAGGTCCAAAAAACTGAATTTCATTATCCGAAGATCATTGTTCTAGGTTACTCCATTAACTATAGATTAATTTGCTAAAAAAGAAGTACTTGAGTAATAAAGTTGGTTAAGCAGGCAAAAACATGTAGTTGTTGATTTAATTGTATAGAAATGCACATCCTATTATTTTATTCTTCCAGACCCAATGCTGTACGAGTTTATGTTTTATATGTGAGCAAGGAGTCCATTAAAATTGCCAGCAAGGGCTGGGGTGCCACCTCTTTAAAATCGTGTTGTTAAACCGAAATGTTACTATTTGTATAATTAAATCTGATCATATGTTTTAGCCTAGTGATGAGGCTGAGTGTCAGGAAAGCAAAATAGTGAAATCTGTTGCATTCAATACAGAGGCCTTCAAATGTGGCAATAAGCAGATTTGTTCCATAATGCAGGGCAAATGGGCTTTTTTGCACCATCTGCTTAATTATAAACAGACACAAATGTGTTTGAGTTACTTGTGTTCTCAAACGCAGAGTAAATCAACATCTCATGAGAGTATTGCCAATTGTATGTCATTACAATCTGTAAAGGACATGGTACTTGTTACTTTAAAATATTTAGAACATTTTAAATGGAGTTGACCTACCCTTTTACCAATACTGATGCAGAGTAAGATACACATGATCTACTTATTGGTAATAAGGGCACACACATCTGAGTTCGACAGTTATGAGCACCTAACAGCTAGCATGTAGCTCTGAACCAGCCATGGCAAGCATGGTGCACCACACAACCCTCACACTAATATATCATTTCAGAGAGTGTAATTTATCAATAAAACCAAGTGAAGAATGATATTTGTTCTTGTTTGTTTTTCCACATGACACACCTACCTGCCCATTTACTATGAATTGGGTGTGTAACTTTACTTTATTTTATTTTCTCTTGTGTTGTTTTGAAAATATCATTCTCATTTTGCAATTGTCATAATATGTATGATTTTGACATGTTTTAATTTCCAATCTATCAGCCTTGAAAACGACCCAATGTTGAAACACGTGTTGGCTAAGATATGAGAATACATTTGAAACAGAATGACTAGTAAAGAATGAATTACTGACGTTTTGAGGTTTACCTCATGTGTTTTGTATAGACAATGTTCTGTCATATAACATATTGATTAGCAGTTACTGCCTATAGATTCACCGGCACCACCAATCACTGTGTACTTACCATGAGGGGCTTACGGTAAACCTCTCAGTGCTAGAGACGCAGCTTTGCCACATCAGGATTCAAACTGCCCAAGCGCATTCACAAGCGGTTATACCCTCACACACTCAATTTTTCTATTAGATTTCATGAAGATGGTGTGTTCAATTAATCTATATGTATATAAATATATATATACATATAGATAATAATTTTACTGAACCTTGATTGTACATTCCCTTTATTTTGGACTGTTGTACATAGCTATTCGGATTGGCACTGAATCACATTCACACCCCCTTGAGAGTATAGGCTTCACTCGGTAAAAGTTACCACAAAAGGTGAAGGATACATCTCTTTGTTAACAAAGAGGTGACATCCTTCCACATACATTTCAGTTTCTTCACTAACTTGATCATAGTAATGATTTCAACATTGTTCATGCTAAGTATACGTAGAGCTTTTTGGTTTGGCTCACTTGTATTTAAAAGGATGGGAGCAAAAACACATGTTGAGTAAATGACAGGCTTTTTAATTTAGCCAATATCAAAGAGAAGTGCAGGCTCACTCCCACATTATGTTTTTAGAAAAGCAATACAGTCTGCATATCATTTTACAATGCGCAAGAAACATAAGCACAGGTATATTCAAAATCCTAATGAGTGAACATTGACATTTAGGTGTGAACACACGCGTGCAATTATGGTGCAGCCTTCTTGCGTTTTTTGAGGTGCACTACGTTTTTGGAGAGTGACCTAGTTGTTGGTCTATGTCTGGATGTAGATCAGGTGATGGTGCGGGGCGAGGGTGACATGCCCTTAAGTTGGAGGGTCCTGTGACGTTTTGGCAAAGAAGCCTTCTTCATGGGCCTAGACCAGGTCTCTCTGAATAGAAGAACAGAGTAGGGAACCTCAATTAGTGTTGGGTACTCCCAGGGTTGGGCCAAGAGGCTCCATTACTATCATGTTTTAAAACTGAATAAAAACCCATACGGTTAGAGAGTGTATAGGACATACACTTCTTGTTAGCTTGTGATAGCCAGTTACTGACCTGGACGGGTAAAGTAAGGCACGTTGACTGGTAAGGGGGAGGCTAAGGAGCCTGTCTTAGTCTGCCTATGAGACTTTGCATCTAATCACACACATTGCAGATGGCGTGCTGGAAGTAAAAAGACAGAGAATAACAGAAATGGTACGTAGGGTCCACCACATGTATATTGAAGCTCAGAATTCTGCAGCATCTTAGAGCTATTAAGAACTTTCACCCTATGTACCCGATGGCTTAACATTTCAGGGAGGAGCAGTAATGTTCACCTTCTTACATTTTTCGCTGTGGCCCATGTCCCGACTCACTTGAGAGGAGGTGAGCAAACTTTGAAATTGAGACAACTGGAAAACAGGATCATTTTAGATTTTGATACAAAATACCCCAATGGTCACAACGTAGATGAGGAGCTACATACTTTTATGGGAATCTGATAACTCTGTTTCTCTTGCCTCATTTTTTCTTCTTCTTGTATGTTTCATCCTTGATTCTGGCTACCCTAGTAATGTATTTAATACTGCTTCTCTCAGGTACCAATAAGATACACTGCGCTGGCCTGGTAATGCCCTATCTATTTTAATTGTATCATCTGTGTTAGTTAACCAGATTTATTTTTCTTTCCGGTTTCACGGCTGTCTTGCCTTTCTGATGTATTAGGGGAATGTAACTTTATGACTATGAGATATGTTTATTTAAAATCCATCTTTTCTATATTTTTCTATAGCTATTGCCTTCATCTCTCCATTCATTGCCCTCTCTCCTTATCTGTCATTTTATAAGACTCAGTACTGTCTGGATTTCCTGTTTTCATATATTTGCTTTTGAATGTGTGGGCACTCTAACAAAAAACCAAATAATGTCTTTTAGACCTTAGGATGTATAGTGCTCTTATTTTCACCCTAACCTGTAGCAATATGTACTTTAATATTGAATTTTATGATAGGAAGACATCGGAATATACATGCACTTGCACTTTTGTGATCACCGATCTCTTTTATTGTCTATTGCTGCTATGTCGATATGTTTACACAAAAATGCACTTGCCCTTCATGTTGTAGCTATGGGTTGGCCAATTATGAGATCGTCCATTATTGCATTCTGACTTCATGGTTCTTCTCTGAAACATGCTTTAAATTGATGGTTGCATTTTCTGACAATGATGCATTTACCTCTAATAGTCAATAGAGGCTCTATATTTCTAGTGCCACTCTATATAGGAATCTTCTTGATTGCACACTGCTGCTATGTTGATTTGTTTACATAGAAATGCACTTGCACTTTATGCTGTAGCCTCTGGCTGCGCTTTCTTTGAAAATGATGCATTCATTTTTTAAATAGATATTTCTATGTCAGGATTTGCATTCATAATCCTCAATTTGTAATCATGGGATTTCTATTTTTTCTACTATGTTTACCTTTTATGTGGTGACATTTAACCATGTTTCATGAATTGTTTTACTGTGTAATTTATTATACTGCCGTACCTAATTTACTCTAGTATTGGCATATATGCGACATTACTCCAGTCCAAAATGGCCGCCCTGGTTTCACGGCATAGCGGCTCATTTGTGGAGATAGGCAAAAATGGAAGAGGGACAACACTGCAATATGTATTGTGATTTTTTTCTCCGGTCTCCTAACGTGACAAAGCGCTCAGGGATGCGCGAAACGCGTCGTCCAGGACCCTTCCTTGGCGTCCTGCTTTGTTTGCTGTGTGTGTTTTTGCCTTATTTTTACCTTTATTAAACTCGTTTCTTCACTTTGATTCGAGTTTGTTATTTTTTGGGATTGCCAGCACCTCATGTTTGGAGTGTGTATACTATATATGTATATATATATATATATATATATATATATATATATATATATATATATATATATAACTAATTGGTGTCATAACACGCAACATAAAACATAAAAACAAAAACAAGAGAACAAAAAGGTAATTGCACTAGATGTTATACACCTGTTAAATAAAGGGTATTCTTGGTTAAGGTCAGCAAGGGGACCATGGGAATTTGGTATGTTTTGATTTTCTAAAATGTTCTATGTGTATTTGCAAACCATCTCTTCATTAGTCTGGCAGAATATTCTTTTAGTTCAGATTCACAGCGTGATGTGAAAACCCTTTTGTTTTATCACATATAGGGTAAGAAACAGCCTGGTTACCACCTGGTTAGTATTCTTCAGGCCTATATATTTGGTTTCATTGGAGAGTTGTCCAGGATAGGTCATTGTAATAGAAATAATTATGTGTGAGCTCCTACTTTCCGACATCTATGATGGTGTCACTTCAGTTTATGTTAATATATAGGTATTTCATGGATGGTAAATGCCAAAGTTGTTGCCTTTTTAGAAACTGTTTTCCTCCCAGGTAGGAATACATGGCCTGATATAATAAGTCATTTATATCACACCTGTACACAAGTGTTTCTAGGCGAGACCAGACGAGGGAGGGAAGATGGAGGGAGGGCAAAACAAACGATCTGACTAGGCCTTTTGTCATTCAGATCATGCAAGTACATCATTTGCCTATTAAATGGGGGCTATGATGTATATCACTTTAGCATCACAGCATAACCTACACAGTGATTATTTTTAGTAAGTAGTAGATGTCCTTACATATATTAAAATTCTATTGCTTGAAATTGCTTTGCGGAAATGTTGTAGTATTTTTAAATTGTGTTTGGTTTATTTTACTAATTATGTCATGTTATGTTAAATATATTTTATACCATGCCAATCACTGCTATAGTGGTCGGGTGGTGTGGAGAACTTGTCCAATAAGTTGGGGAAAAGAGACCACGGCAGAGAAAACCTGACTGTAGTCTACATTAAGGAAGAGTATATGAATACATGAAAAACTAGAGGCAGGAATGAAGAGGTGACAAGATACATTGAGGCAGATGGCATGAGCATGATGAGAATGAGGGAAGAGTGGGTGTCCTTGTGTGTATCTGTACGCCTTGTGTGTATCTGTACGCGTAGTGTGACATACAGGAAGCGTGGCCATGATGAAAGAAAGGGAACATTTGATTCCACGTGGGCTGCATATTTTCCCATTAAGGCAGGTTTCTGAAAACTTCAAAGAGAATTGTTTAGAAACTTAGTGAAGCATGGATGTGTGATGGACCCAAGAAAAGTAAAACGGAAACCAACGTGTTTATAGAACTTTTTTTATAAACGAAACCTCGTATGGTTGAGAGAAAGGACAGCCCATTTTGGCACACTTCAAAAACAAACGTGTATCAACCAATTACTTTTTCTGTTTCATGTCAATGTACATTGAGCACATAGGAGCACATAGTGATTTATTATACTGTACCCGTAACATTGCACCATTTTCCATATTACTGTTTTGTTTTGAATTTCAATCACTAAAAAACTGTGTGGACAGAAAGCATGTATTGTGGTTTGACATATTAAGCACGACCCTCACTTTAATGTAATTAATACGTCTTTATATGGAGCAAAATTCTGGTGTTCAGAATACGAAGCATTTAAGGACTGAGAACTAAGTATTTTCTTTAATTTAAGACTGTTTCTTGGGCACTGCAGCAGCTTGCTTATTATAAACATGCATAAAAGAATACTTATTTCTGAACTCATCACAGAACATTTAACAGAATTAAGTCTGAAATATGCTAATTTCCTGAAAATAGTGTACAGTTCCTAATAAACTGTTCAAACTATTTCAATAAAAAAGTGTCTCAGATTAATCTAACAGTAACTATTGAGGGATTGATAGTGAACCAAGAAAAAAAGAAAACATAATTTTAGCGCTAATATTGAAACTTGTTATACCAATAATAATAATATTAATAATAATCTGTTGATATAGACTTCTCCAGCTTGAAAGCACCAGTGTAACCCATTTTTAATGGTACTTGATATATCAATGTAAGAAGGATGTGTAAGGTAGGCCAAAAATACTGCAACGATGAACAAATAAATCCAAGAAGCAAAAACGAGTGTGCGAGGTTGCAAGAATAACAAAGGTTTATTGCATTCAGTTTCAGTTGGGAATAAAAGGCAAGCTTCATTCAACACATCATCATTAAGTCGTAGTATATATAAGAAGAAAGAAATGACATGATGTTGACATTGTTTCAACCACAAGTAAATCATTGACCATTGACTGGTTAACAAATGTAGGTCTCCTACATAGCCTATACATTAATGTGCCCTATTGGCTCAAACCTTTCCCTCATTACCAGACCAGTATCCTCCTTCTAATTACGACAATAGATAATGCTCTTTTATTCTCATTGGCTAAATTGGGGGATACATGTTGCTATTCGCGAGCACCTTCTCCATTGTTTGTGGTGTCTCATGGTGTGCTTCACTCCTCATTCTTAACCAATCTCTGGGAGGTGCAGACAGTGTGACATTTAAAAAAAATGAATACATCATCCTTTTCCCATGTGACCAGAATGTTGCAACCCCTGATGGTTCTCGACCTTGTAACTGTACAGCTAACAGTTTAATTTGGGACTTATCCTTGGACACATGTTGCACCAACTTCCTTTTTCCCATGGGAATCAATGAGTTCCTAGTGAACACTATTTGCCACTGTTTAATTGGGGAATAGATACTTTAGTTTGTGTGTTTACTTTAATTTGTTTACATTTTCTGGACAGCATTAATTAGGGGGCAGAAGTGTTTCTCTCCCTTTCTCTTCATAGCCCATTATTTAATCCCCTTCCTAACTCATATACTTATTTCCCTCTGCTGTTGTGTTTCCTAGTTCCACTGTTCATTTATCAACCACGTTCCCACTGCTTACCTGTGGTATCATCTTATGTGACCATTTTCCCCCAGGGGGCACTGTGTTCCCAATCTGATTTACTCTTTCTGGCCCTAACTCAGCATCACTGTGTTCTTACCGTCCTGTGTCCTTTGCCTGCTTAAACTTCAGCTCTGAGTTGTAACATTTACTTGTATTGATGTTTCTCCCTCGAGGCCTGAGAATACGCTGCGCCCCTTTTTCCTAACCAATCCCTTTGTGTCTCATCGCCCTGCCCCCAGGTGCTCTGACCTTGTCCGTGTGCCATCTAAAATGAACACGAATAAAGTGTATTTTACTGCAGGAAAGAATCTATGTCACTGTGGCCTAACAATCTCAAATGGGCAAAGGATCTGCTTCTGCACTGGGACCTTTTTCATGTACGTGAAATCTACATTCTGTGCAGTCAGTGGGCCGTAAAACATACTTATACTTTGCTTTATGGCTACTACCTGTAACATTATAAAATAAAGCTTTTTTTCAACTACTTGTGGTGTGCCCTTTGCACCTTTCTCTACTTATGAATCTGTTTCAAACCTAATGCATACTGCACTCTATTTGACTACTGCATTATGTCAGATGAGCTACACTCTCAAATGTGAGTTCTACTATCTGTTTTTGCCTTACATTTCTTCATGGAGTGCTCGCAGAAACATATCTATCCACCCTGCGGCTCACATAGTGTAGGTAGCTACACCAGTAACTAAGGTCACTGACATTCTAACAGGCCAATAGTCCATTCTATAGGGATTTCCTTAATGTGTACTTTCTCTCACGTTTGGAGCATTGGAATTGCATTCCAATGGATGAAAGGCTAAAACAGCCTTAACTCTGATCTTGAGCTTGCAAAGTGCATGTTGCTCTCATGTTAGAAACCCGTATTATACCAATCTAGCCCACAATCCCAGATAAGAACAATGGGCAGCATTGTAAACCCATTAATGACATGATAACAATATTTACCTCACATCTACAATACTATTTCAAAATCCTAGAGTGTAACGTTTTCAACTGACTCACTGAATTCCTTGACACACACAACCTCTAGAATCATCTTCAATCTAGTTGCTGACATCTGCACTCTACTGAGTCAGCTCTCCTCAATGTCAGCAACTACATTTCTTTTGTTCTTCATGTTAACCATTCATCTAGTCTTATTCTTCTTGACCTCTCTGCTGCCTTTGATGCTGTTAACGATTTGACCTTCTCTTAACACTATCTCTCCTAGGTATTCAGGTTGGTTGGTTGGTTTGCTTCATTATCTCCCAGACACTCCAGGTGACCTGAAACAGCCTTACATCTCCACTCTCATCTCCACATCCCCTTACTGTTGGTGTTCACCAGGAGTCAGTCCTGAGTCCACTTCTTTTCACTCTACCTCTGTGTTTCGCATCTTGATATCGTCCAATGGCATCTCATAACAACTCTTTGCTGATGCCACTCAGATCTTCTTCTACTTTCCCTTCTTATCTGATCAGCTTCATTAAAACATTTCTATCTCTGCACCATCACACTGGATGGAATCTCACTCGAGTATGCTCCACTAAGACAGACATTTTCGCCTTCATATTCAAACAGGCTATCCCTTCCTCTCCCCCTCTTCTAATCTTCTCTCTTGACTGCCATCCCATCTCTACTTGTGCTCACAATTTTGTTGTATTGAACCCATCTCACAGAGTCTGGCTGTTCATCTCCAGATCTCATTGTGGCCAGACTTAATCTCCTCAACATCATAAAAATAAGACATTGGGCCTCATTACACGGTAGGCGGTAACCATGGCGCTATTAGCGCCATGGTTGCCGCCGGTATTTTACCGTGTCCACCTTGGTGGATGGTGGAGTTACCACCCTACTCCAAGGTGAGCGGGGCGGTAATTCCCCATTCACCAAGGCACTTCCCCGTTCCCAATTTTGCCCCCATAGGGCATAATGGGAATGGGGAAGGTGCTAAGTACGGTACCGCAAATTGCATTACAGTAATTAACTCCAATGTCCCTTTGCGGCACCCTACTTTAATGGATGTATACGAATTGTTCGAACTACAATTGTTTGAATTACAATTGAGCTTTGCACAATTGACCGAATTGTGAAGGTCAATTGTTACATATATGCGGGGGGAAACCCCCAGCAACCTCCCATTATATATATAAATATAAATATATACATATATATAATATAACCAAACCATATATATATATATATATATATATATATATATATATGCGCGCCAATTGGTGCAAAGGTCAATTCGGACTCTCGACTTTCGGTCAATTCGGTAATTCGAACATTGTGTTCGAACAATTTGGGTAATACCACTTTAACGGCTGGTAAAACCAGCCGTTAAAGTCGGTCCCGCAAAGGGAACTCGTAGTAAGGCGGTACGGGTTTACCAGTACCGGTGCCCTTACTGGTACCGGTAAACCCTTACCGCCTAACGTTTAATGAGGCCCATTGTCTTCCCTTCAATACTGCTGAACTCCTTATCTCCTCTTTAATACTCTCTTGATCTGACTACTATGCAGTATACTCTATGGCCTTCCCAATTATGCTTCTTCACCTTTTCACAAAGTCCTCAACTTTGCTGTCTGTACACTCTTCAACCTTCCCCCTACATCTCCACCTCCCCAGCCTGTTGCCAGTTAGGCTGCTTATCTAGGAGACAGAGGGGAAAGTATAAATTAATTCTCATCATCTTCAAAACAATACACAGACTTGCTCCTCTTCTTATCGGCCTTTCTCACTCCCTACTCTCCTCCTCGTGCCCAATTATCCTCGGTTCAGCTCCTTACCACCTCTCATGTTCCTTTAGCCCCTCTCATTTCCTCTCTCTTCCTCTCCTCATTCTGTTACGATGGCTTGCTCTTCCTCTCCCTTGATGTACTGCACTTTCTTGGACAATTCACCCCCCCCCCTTTATGCAATGCAAGGAAATGGAAGGAAAGCACACAGTTCTCAGAAATGCAATCAAATGTAATTCAGTTCACCCCAGCAAGCTTAGACTACAGAAGTTTGAAACACAGGCCCAAAATGCTTTTATATGTGCTGGCAATGAAGTGAGGAATATGCTGAAAATGGTTTTAATTCCCTTTAGGAGGTTCAGGGTGAGTGAAATATACTTGGGATGAGTTCAGGCTCACTTTAGCAAGGATCTAGGAGTAACTAGCAGGTTAAACGAATTTTTGGCAAAGGAAAGCAAGGAAGCTGCTGTTTTCACACGTGGCTGGATTTTTAATCAAATCGCGAATCGCGGCAAAATTCGCGAATGCGTGAATCACGATTACGGCAGAAGTATGAGGAGAAGCAAGTCGGTTCTAAGCTTGTTGAAAAGCTGAGATTCTAAGCTTTCAGAGGAAAGTTAAACCAAGTTCCTAGCCCAAACGATTCCAGAGATACGGACGATTAAATAAAGGTAGTTTTTCGGATTTGAAATTTTAAAAGTTCAAAGCGACAGGTTACAGCTTGCAGCTAGAAAATGACAGGTGACAGCTTTGCAAATGACAGGTGACAGGAGGCAGTTCTGGTTAGATTAAAATAGATTGAATTCTATTATTTTAACTAAGAGATTGGTTCTGCACAGTTTTGCTAGGTACTCACAATATATTTAGAAATAGGCCTCGCCACAGATCTGGTCAGGTTTTGGACTGGACTCCGGTTCTGGTCTCGGCACTTCACAGTGATCTGGGTCAGCTCTCTGGTTCTGCTAACAGCGGTCTGGGTCACTCTGGATCTCTGGCCTCTGGTTCTGGATACTGCTCTGCTTTCTCTGGGTACAGCACTGCTTCTGGATCTTTCTGCACAGCTTTCTCTGGACCCAGCGCTGATCTGCACGGCTCCTGGATGCTGCTATCGCTGTTAGTTTGCTGGATGCTGAGGCCTACTGAGAAGAGTTCTCAGTTTGTGGGTTTAGGCCCTTGCTTTGAGTTCTGAATCAAGTTCTTTGGAGTTTTAAAGTCTAAGTGTTGAATCTGGTATCTTCTGGATGTTGTATGGTCCGCAGAGCGCGTTGCAGCAAATGGAATTCAATGTCCTCTCTAGCTTCCAGTGGCTCTTTTTATGTCTTTTGAAAGTGGGTGTGTGTGCAGCATCACTAGCCAGCCCCTCTTTCAACTTGTCATTGGCCCAATTCTCCCCTCTCCATGATTGGGGAAGGAACTGTGAGTCAGAGTGATGCTGTAGGTTTTATGGGTCAGAGGATCCTCCCTGGTCAGTTTGCCCACAAATCTATATTTGATCAAAAATACACATTTCTCAAATACATAGTGGTTTGTCATTGCATGTACATATTACCTATCACATGAGGTAGTCTCTGTCCCAAATCTGCTCTTCCTGAGGGCTTGCATTCAGAAACGGCAACATTTTCGATTTTAGTGGGTTATGCAACCTTGGTTCTTCATTAAAAATTATACACATATACGCGGCCTGTCCATACATACGCCAGTAAATTCCCATGTCTCTAGCTTAAACACAGAGTCTGTAGTATCCATAAATAGCGGGGTTTTGCCCCAGACCATCACACAAATTCCCAACGCGTCTTAAAACGTGCACAGAAAATTCACAAGAATTATGGTATCATTTAAATAATTTTGACAAGTCCGCACTGTGAGTTATACATCTTTCTTAGAATCATATTCTGGCCAACAGGGGTGTGTCTTTTCAGGTCACATGGTGTAGAAACCAGTTTATCCAGTTTCTGCAAGCTCAAAGACCCTGCCCCTCCCAGCTTCTGCAAGAGGAAGCTTTTTACGGCCACTCTAATAAACCATCTGCCTGGGCCCAGGACAGGCCTTTGTTCAACTCCCTGTAGCTGCTCCACCCCTAATCTAATCAGAGAGGTGAGAACTCCTTCTGGCAAGGGGAAGAGTGGCTGAGCAGGTTTTAACTCCTGTGGGGGTAGATGTCCGGCAGAATTCAGTTTCATTAAGCCAGGTTTCAGATAAAATGTCACTTTTTGTTCCCAGTTTAAGTCAAGACAATTTTACATATGCAGCTAGAATGCTGATTCTAAGTTCAAAACTATGACATTTAACAGTTACAACTATGTGACACTCAAAGTAGGTCACTCAGTTAATTTAAACATTTCGATTTTTGGTAGTTTTAAATCCAGTTTCAGTTAGGCTGCTGCAGACCTGCAGAGCTCAGCCAGTCTTGTTATGAACATTGTTTTGGGGCTCTTCAACTTCCAGATTTGGTATGCACACATACTTCATTCTGCAGATGTCCGCTGGTGTTCAGTGAGATTTTTGGATATGTTGCAATGTTTGAAAATAGGCATTTTGAGCTGGCATTCAGGGAAACAAAAGGTGATTTTAAAGTGCGGTTTTTCCTTTGGCACACATTTCACTCATGGCACCCCGGCCCATCCTGCTCGCACTGGTGGGTGGCAAGTTAGGCAACCATTTTAGTGTGCGCAAACTGCGTGGTTCTCCTGGATTCTGGCGTACTTGTGGGCTTTTTGGCCATCTTGGATTTTCTAAGCCCACAGCGCCAAATGTTGCAGCATGATAGCTCAAACGTGGGTCAGGACACCCAACAGCACCCGCGAGCAGAACATGTCGGATGCACCGGCAAGATTCAGGAATGGTCCCGGTGCATCCGACTTCCACATTCCCATTGAGCCCTATGGGGCTCCTAGGGAATGGGGAACATTTTCTTCCGGCTCCTGTGAATGGGCAAATACCGGGTCCGGCCGGGTCGTAATGACCCAGTAATTACCCATTTGCGCGTGCCAAAAATAAATGATACCGGTTTTACCGGCACGGCTGCCGCCGGTCTCATAATGAGGCCCAATGATTTATTTGCTCCTTGTGGTGCCAGCTAAATATTTTGGTAAAGGGGTAGTAGCCTCCCCTAATTTAAACTGCACATTGGAAGGTTTGTGTATTGTTGGGAGGAAAATAAGAAAGAAACATATTCATAGTTGTTAATTTTGATTAAAGATATGTATGCTCACCCTTTTACTAATCCCTTAAACTGAGCATGGACTTTCATCTTTAGCGTCCGTCCAGAAGAAGATCGAATTAGATTTCTGGAGATGAAGATAGACCAAACTTTTAGGTTTATCTTCCACCCATTAGGGACAACACCCACATTGGGATTTCCCATGATACATTGAAAACCGAGAGGTGTATTGGCTATTCTTGAGCATCTGCCCCTATTGGCCCCTAGTTTTATTTGTCCCTCTTTTTGTTCCTCTTTTATGCCTGCAAACCAATATAGTGCATCTATAAGGGCCTTGGATTTCCTACCCTTTGGTTGAGGGGCAGAATGGGGCACTGCAGCTGGGAGCAAACTAGTAAAATATTGATGTATGTGGACGTTAAACCTTGGTGCCCCACAGAAGTGGCTGAAACAGAATGACCTCTTTTCCTTGCAGGACACGTCCATGAAATCCTTTTGGACTGAACAGATTTTACTGCATGTTACCGTAAATATGGAGATGCTATGTGGGTTAAGGTATTTAGAATGGTGTGGGGGGGCCAAAGGTTGAATAGGATTGCAGGAGCGTTCCCCACACATCTGCATGCAGTACAATGTGGAGAAATGGGATTTGATGAAATCCCTGCAAGGAAATGGCATGGATCTGTTGAATCCACAAGGCATTCTTCAGAATGGATTTGGTGTAGTATGCATGGGGGAATTTTTCAATGCGCAACACGAAAATAATGAATTCTAATTGCTTCAGAAATGATGGCTACTGCCCCACACATTGGCCTCCATCAATCAGGCTGGTCTCTAAGGCTGGTCCGTTCAGGATTCAAAACTGTGATCTGCAGGTCCTTGCTAAGCTCATATGACTCCTATTTATAATACTATATATCTCATATGGGCTGCTGTGAAATTACAGCTCAGTGGCTACGTATGGCAGCGAATGTAGAAATGCTCACACATGTTGTTATGCATCTGTTGCAAGTGCACCAAAATGCAATCTTGACATGTAATGTGATCTTGTAAAGCAGTTTAACGGTTTTACTCATTTGCCTTATGATATTTCATCTGGTAATGTTACCTTCTACGATGTTATTCAACATTAATAACTGTGATGTCCCTCAGTAAGATTCCCTTTTACATGATGTCACTGCTAGTGGTGTAGCCACACTTGTCATTTAGGGGGCTATGCATATCTTTTGCGGCACATGGGCACACCAAACCTAGGATTGAGCCTGCTGCAATATATACCAGCTTGAAGGTCTGCTTTGCTGTGTTACATAACTTGTGGGATTCCCATGTCCCCTCCAGCAGGGGCTGTGGGAGAATTCAAGGTGTGCATGCCATCGCTGAAGATGGGGAACAGGTTACCTTTTTTCAATGTGATTGTTGGGTATATTGACCAATCACATTGAAGCAGACAACATTTTTATTTGGCAACAAAACACGTTGCCCGGTTTAGGGAATTCTTGATTCCTCAGCTGTACTTGTGATAAATCAACTTCTGGGGCACTAGTGGTCTAGGGATGAATATTGTTTTCTAAACCATCAATCAACCACACACCTCTACTAAACCATTCCAATTATGGTAACATGGACGGAAAGGCAGGCTTATCTCCACAAGGTCGTGGATAGTTGGTTATTTGCAACACAGAACACAGCGACAATACAAATATTACCCAATGATAAAAGGGGATGTCCAGTTAAGGTTGTTTAAAAAATATCTATTGTATTGTTATCACAAGAGACAGCTCTAGCACGCTACAAAATGCAACCCACCCTGCAAAGGAATACAGAGGACAGACAGTTTCAAGAAGGAAAGGGTGATGCACTCTGGATACTGACAATAGGGTAGTCGGTATAGTAATTAATCGCAATAGTGCAAGAATACTTGGTATAAACACAGAGGGAGCAATGGGTCCTAACATTTCACTAGGAGCCTTAAGAGAATACCAGGGGGACAGACCCACTATGTTCTTTGTGCTGTAGATGTTCTTGGTGCTCAACAGGGTCGAGTCGGTTTCAGGGTGCTTTGCAGCTTCAGCGATAGAGTTTTGCAAGCAAGGCTGGACTGGTGGCTGTAGGCTGCCTTTACAGCAGCTCAGGGTCAGGAATTGTCTCAGTGTTGGTTGGCAGGTCTGAAGCTCTGGTCGAGGCTTCTCGGACTGCGATTGTGACTGTGGCATAACAATAGTCAGTGGTGCCGTCGGTTGCAGCTCGAGGGGGCTCGACTGTCTCACACATGTCCTTTAAGGTGGACATCAGTAGATGCTTGTCCATGCACTACTCCTAGCTTCTTCTCTGGGCTTGTGTTGTCCTTTAAGCTGGACAGCTTAAAGCTAAGAATAGTGTTGCAGGCAGTGGCCTTGTCCTTAGTTTGGTTCAGATACTCTCTGGCACTTCCCACCGAGGAAGCTTGCTCACAGAGCCTAGCAGAGCATGCAGTGTGCTGGCTGGGTGCAGGTTCTATAGCTGCTGGAGGGTCCCCTGGATTCAGTATTTCCCTCTGTTCCCTGGGAGATGTTTAGGGGAGGGATCTTGCTTCCCTCTTGGAAAACCTGATCTACCTTCACTGGAAGAAGCTGTAATGCAGACTCTACCTTCAGCCAGGTTCCAAATGAGTTCTTTGTGTTTCTCCTTTCAAGATCTTCAGATGATCTGCCAAAAGAGGGGCTCGACCATCTTCTGAAGCCAAATGGGCCACAATGATTGGTGTAGATTAAGCCCACCTCAATTAACCAATCCTGGGACCCCACGAACAATCTCCTGTATGCATGAGATCATAACCAGAGTGCTTTGCAACAGAAAAGGTAAAGAGGTGGTTCCAGATTAAAGCAGCAGATCTCTCTTAAAGCTGTGGCAGGACCAGGCACCCCCAAACCACATTCTCATACCTTCTGAATGGAGTCTCCCTGCAGGGGTGAATACTTTAAATACATAGTCCATAACATGACAGGTCAGTGCCCTTGATACAGAGAGGTGGGAGCTGGCTTCAAGTTGATGCAATGCATATTGAAGGTTGTTGGGGCTTTCCAGTCTTTTGTTAGTCCTGCGACCAGGCCTCCATTGGGCCTGCTTGAATTAACTCTGATTAGTATGCAAAGCTACCAGCAACAGCTAACAAAGGACACAGAGAATTCATGGAGCCTTTGTTAGTTAGGCTGGCCATGGCGAGGAAGGTTTTGCCTTACCCTTCAGAGATGCCATGATGTACTCTTGCAGTCATATTCCAACTAAATATGACAGTGGGGTGGCACCTGTATGCTGTGTCCACCCAGAGTACACAGATCTATGTATATGTTGTGCAGTGAGCATAAGAAAAAGTGTGCAATTAGCCCACACATTTTCCAGAGGTTGATCTACCATCATTCAATTTCATTTAAAGTTTCAAAAAAGCCCAGGCGACCACACACCCACCATGTGGATGGTCTAATTCCTCACAGTACCTGCATCATAACTTCTTGAATGCTGCTATCGACTTACATTGCAATCAGCACTTTATTTACAGTGTGTCCTATCAGTTTACCACTGCCTTTCAAGAATGGATTGCACTTGACTGACATGTCTGTATAAGGCCAGTGACTATGGGCTGTATTCAGGAGGATGTGGGGTAATCATGCATTGTTTATGTACATGCCTGGTTTAAGGGCCCCAGTATTTCCTCTGTGTGGCTACTTTATCACGCTATCTGCCTAGAGATAACTTTGGGCTGTACACTCCGGGGTGCAGCATAATGCACACCGTGCACGCTCTGCACCGATATATAAATGTTGCTCCATGTATATGTCGGGCTTGTAGCCTCCCACTTATCCCACATGCCCAATCATCCAAGCACCGATCCTTATGTAACAGCCATATCCAGAGCTTGGGTCATCTTTCGCCCCAGGGCTGAGACTGTTCCAGCCCCACCCCGCCTACTATATCAGGGTCTTGGTTGCAGCATCAGGCCCAATCACCAGCCTTATTTCATCCCTTTTTCCTTTTTTCTGTTTATTTTACAACATTGCCTTTCTGCTTCTGCAGTTGCGCAGCCACAGCGTTACTTCACACGGCGCCATAGCAACATGAACACAATCCATGGTAGCACTGTTCTTCCTGGATTCCACAGCGCATGCGCAGGCTGAACGTGGATGCGTCCCAGCCACTACAGTTGCGCAGCAAAACCATGCATTCAAGGTCACCACAGCAACCTATATACAGCCCACAACTATTAGCTTCCTTCTACACCACAGCACACGCGTCCTTGATTTTCAAGACCAGCACACGCGCCAGTGAGTATACACCATTTATGACATGATCCCAGCTGATGGACCCTCCCCACCATGTCCTGACGTTATGCAGGAAGGGTGAGGGTCCGACATTCCAGCTGGGCCCACCCTATGGGCAGCTCAGCATTGCATGGACACGCCTGTCTCTAATCTGTTCATTAGCGCTATCAGCCAAGGTGTCCATTTTAACTTTCACCATATATGGCTTACCCACAGGTTGATTTCTACCTCTGGCCCCATACCCTCCATTTCGAGCACTCCAGGGCCAGAGTGCCCGATCCAGCCATTCCATCTGCAGGATTTACATGGTACAAGTAAGTCCCTGGCACAATGATTCCTTCATGGTCCACCAATTGAGACGGGTTACAGAACTAACAATGTGGTAACCGGGCCACCCCATTGCTTTTTCTCATTTTACCTGCAGATGCTCCCAGTATCCATTTAGCTGGGATATGCCTGCTCAATTTGAGCCCCTGCTGGGGCACACTGCACTCAACATTGGGCCCCACGTCTGGACTATCTACACACCCCAGTCGTCAGCCTTTGTCTGACCAGCACCATATTTCCCAGAAGTTCCTCTTTCCAGGTGTGTGGTGCTCGCCCAGTCATTAACACGCCTTCACAATTTCTATCCACCACGGTGTTTTATGAAAGATTTCACATTCCTTGGCAGCTCTGGGTTTAGTCTTCTTCCCTAAGACGACCTCGTTGTTTTAATATTGCACGATCTTTCTCTTGTAGCGCGACATCCGTAGGTCCAGGTGAAGGTAGCCTTCAGTGTCCGCTGAAACATCTTTGAACAAGCATTCACCTTGCCGTCCGCCCAAAAGCACCCAGGAAACCATTGTTCTGTTGGGTGTCCTGACCCACGTTTGAGCTATCATGCTGCAACATTTGGTGCTGTGGGCTTAGAAAATCCAAGATGGCCAAAAAGCCCACATGTGCGCCAGAATCCAGGAGAACCACGCAGTTTGTGCATACACCAAAATGGCTGCCTAACTTGCCACCCACCAGTGCGAGCATGATGGGCCAGGGTGCCATGAGTGGAATGGGTGCCAAAGGTAAAACAGCAGCGCCTGTTAGCTCAAAAACGCTTTAAAATTACCTTTGGTTTCTCTGAATGCCAGCTCAAAATGCCTATTTTCAAACATTGCAACACATCCAAAAATCTCACTGAACACCAGCAGACATCTGGCAGAATGAAGTATGTGTGCATACAACATCTGGGAAGATGAAGAGCCCAAAACAATGTTCATAACAAAACTGGCTGAGCTATGCATGTCAGCAGCCCAACTGAAACTGGATTAAAACCACCAAAATCGAAATGTTTAAATTAACTGAGTGACCTACTGTTGAGTGTCACATAGTTTGTAACTGTTAAAATATCATAGTTTCGAACTTAGAATCAGCATTCTAGCTGCATATGTAAAAATTGTATTGATTTAAACTGGGGAACAAAAAGTGACATTTTAGCTGAAACCTGGCTTAATGAAACTGAATTCTGCCTGACATCTACCCCCACAGGAGTTAAAACCTGCTCAGCCACTCTTCCCCTTGCCAAAAGGAGTTGTCACCTCTCTGATTAGATTAGGGGGGAGCAGCTGGGGACTACAGGGAGGTGAACAAAGGCCTGTCCTGGACTCAGGCAAATGTTATATTGGGGCGTCTTAAAAGTGGCTTCCTCTTGGGAGAAGTGGGGGAAGAAGTGCCTCTGGGAGCCACCCGAGCTGGAGGCGGGACAGGCAGAAGCTTCCCCCATGTGCTTTGGAACCTAAACCACACCCATTTGGGCCAGAGCATAATTTTAAAAAGATAGATAACTCATAGTGCGGACTTGTCGGAATTATATAAGTAATATCATTATTTTCGTGATTTTTCTGTGAACATTTTGAGATGCATTAGGACCCTGTGGTGTATTCTGGGGGGTTGCTAGCGGAAAATAGGGTCTCACTCCAAATGTCTTCATGTTAAAAATCTGACACTTCATCAATTCATGTCCATACTCCTTGCGCACATGTGTGTAAATTTGGGTAAATGTCCGATATTGCAAAACCAGTTAAAAAGCGCAAAATGTTGCCATTTCTGAATGCAAGCCCCCAGGAAGAGCAGAGTTTGAACAGAGTATACCTCATGTGATATGTGATGGGTGCATGTAATTTTAAACAACTGCATATCTGTGCAATATGTATTTGGGTCAAATATAGATTTGTGTGGAAACTGACCAGGGGAGGATCCTCTGACCCATAAAACCTACAGCATACTCTGACTCACATTTCCTTCCCCAATCATGGAGAGGGAAGAATTGGGCCAATGACAAGTAGAGAGGGCAGGCTTAGCTAGGCCCAGGCACACACCCACTTTCAAAAGACATAAAAAGAGCCACTGGAAGCTAGAGAGGACATTCAAATCCAGTTGCTGCGGAACGTTTTCGCCGGACCACACAACATCCAGAAGGTACCAGTTCCAGACTGATTCCAGCTACATATTCCAGAACCTAGAACTTATACTTTAGAACCTAAATCAGAGGCCTAAAACCACAAGCTGAGTTCTCTGTAGCAGGCCTCAAATCATTGCAAGCTACTCACAGCCAGGCGAGCTGCTTGAATCCCTTGCCAAGAACTTTTGCCAGGACCAGTGCAGAGATCCAGGAGCCGTGCAGAGACAGCTGTATCCGGACAGACCAGACCAGTGCCAGACCAGACCAGACCGTGCAGAACCGCAGAACCAGAGACCAGATCGCTGTGAAGTGCCGCTAGCCTGATTGATCAGATCCGTGACGAGGTCCAGTCCTTCCAAAATATATTGTGAGTACCTAGCATATTGTGACAGAAATAAGCTCTTAGTTTAAAATAATCTAATCCAAACTATTTTAATCTAACCAGAACTGGCTCCTAGAAGTTGTCACTTGTCATTTGTAAAGCTGCACAACTGTCACCTGTCATTTGTAAAGCTGCACCACTGTCATTTGTCAATTCTGCAGCTGCAAAGCTGTCACCTGTCATTTTGAGTTTACTTTAAATCCGAAAAGCAACCTTTACAAAATCGTTCATATCTCTGGAACCATTTAGGCTACGAACCTGGTTTAACTTTCCTCTTAAAGCTTAGAATCTAAGCTTTCCAACAAGCCTAGAACCGACTTACTAATCCTTAAACTTTTTCCGCAATCACGATTCACGGACTCGCGAATTTTACCGCGATTTGCGAATTGGTTAAAAATCCAGCCACGTGTAACCATCAGCAGTCATTTCTTTCCTTGCTAAAAATTCGTTTGCCTCTTAATCACCATCTCTGAATCATTGCTAAAGTGAGCCTGAACTCATCCCAAGTATCTCTCACTCACCTTGTACCTCCTAAAGGGAATTAAAAGCATTTTCAGCATATTTCTCACTTCATTGCCACCACATTCAAAGCACTTGGGCCTGTGTTTTAAAACTCATACGGTTTTCTCTAAGCTTGCTGGGGGGAACTGAATTTCGGATTGTATTTGATTGCATTCCTGAGAACTGTGTGCTCCTCTTTCCATCTACTTCCATGTCTTACATTGCCTAGGGGAGGGGGGTGAATTGCCAGAGAAAAGTGATTATCTTATCTTTTGCTAAAATCATATCAAGTATATCTGTACTGCATTTTATTCCTCATTGCTTTTCCCTTGAAATCATAAAAGTAGTTTTGCTACTTTATCCATCCTATACTAACTCCTCATTGATTGTAAAGAAGTGTGCTAGTGCCAGATTACCCATTGTTGATCAACATCATATGTCTAAGTGTACTATCAGATATTAATTTATTATAAAGTGTGATATATATATATTATTGTTTTATTAAATTCTCAAATAAACCTTTTAAACTTGCAAAACAGAACTACTTCTTGGCTCAGTGGGGTCAGGGGGATTCTAAGAGAGGGGTGTTATATAGGGGTAGTCATCTAGAACTCATGAACTGGACATAAAGATATATCAATAAGGGTTTCCATTCAGTATCCCAGACTAGGCATTGACTTACCTGTAGTGTTGAATTGAATCTTCTTACAAAGTGGGGGCTCGTCCGGGATATTCTGGGTTAGATTTACCATTTGTGCAGATTAATACAGTGCGCCAGCTGACCAGATACATACATCCGGTCGGATCACCACGCTGTGTTACGCTGTAAAGCACTCCTCAAAGGAACGCTCTAAGGAAACGGTCTGTTTTGCAAAAATAAAATACAAACTTCTGTAAGTCAGGAAGGAGCTCAAATTCCAGAATGACGACACTGTAGACATCAAAATAGCCAGAGAGCACTTCTTACATAAGCTATTTGTGAGAGGTGAGTGGACTCATCAGGACAAACGGGCAATCGTGCAACAGGTCACTGAAACAGGGTCAGATATATGGGGAGATCAGGGTCCCCTACATGTGGCCCTGAGTGAACTATATATGGCCCCTAAGGCCAAGGATGAGCACAACAAAATTGCCAGGGTAGCAGCATATTTATATTTACATATGGGAGCCATGCAGGACAAATGTGCTGAAGGCCAAGATCTGGCGAGTAGGCAACTTCTGGCATTACAGAAGGCCTCAATCTGATCTGGACTCTTCTGAGCAGAGGCTGCACAGAAGCCAGGAGTCCGAAAATGAGAGTAGACAGTACATCATTAAAATAAAGAAGGATATGGATATCCTGCAACAGGAAAAGGCTGACCAGGATACCAGAATTCTGGCTTTGCAGAAGGAGCACCAAGACAGTTTGGACTCCTTACTGCAGTGTCAGAAAAAGCTGGAGCAACAGATCAATTTCAACAGGGCATGCACAGAGCAGGTAGCCACCCTGCAAATCCAACTAGAAAGAGAAAAAGAGGAGAGCAATACATTGATTCTGAAAGACCTGGATACCCAGGCAGAGTTTGATGAAGAACGCCAGAAAGCTGGTGCCTTTCTAAGGCAGAGGGACGACATGGCGTCACAAATGCAGGCTCTTGGTCAGGAAAGGGATACCTTAGGCCAGGAAGTCTGCCACTTAAAAAGGAAAATGGAAGAAAATCACCTGGCCCTCCAGGGACTGGGTGACCTCCAAAAAGAACACCAGAACTTGTTAGAGCACACCAGGAGGGTGGAGGATGCTCTGGCAAGAAAGGAGCAGGCCAATAGGGACACAGCTCAGGAGGTAACCCTCCTGCAGCAGAGACTGGCCCAGTACTCC
Source organism: Ambystoma mexicanum (assembly GCA_002915635.3). Taxonomy (NCBI): domain Eukaryota; kingdom Metazoa; phylum Chordata; class Amphibia; order Caudata; family Ambystomatidae; genus Ambystoma; species Ambystoma mexicanum. The sequence continues at coordinate 142,689,460 of CM010938.2, forward strand.
AGGACCAATCAGGAGGCACAGAGAGAAAATGAGGCTCTCTGTCAGCACAATGATAGGCTCCAGCAACAGGTAGCGATACAGGAGAGACTGATAGAGTCTAGTAAGGCCTTAACTGAGGAACTAAAAACGCAGGCTCTTGCATTGCAACAGGAAGCAGGGGCGGATAGAGATGAGGTTCGCTGGGAAAGAGAAACTCCTGAGCATAACCTCAGGAGCCCAGGTACCAGAGGCCTTCATCTCTCCCAGTACCTGGACTCTGCCACCCCTATGCTGCCTGGCGCACATGAGCACCGGGCCAC